>CM074279.1:6765205-7085205 GCA_037194245.1 Opsariichthys bidens
GCAGGAGCATAAGAATGGATGCTTTCCCTTTGGCAAGCACCATTAATAATAAGTATGCAGGAGAACAACAATGAAGCTTTGCTTTTGGCAAGCACCATTAATAAGTTTAAATAGCATTTTTGAAGCCAACTTAAAAATTAGATTGACGAGTTTGAGTTAGAATGAGTTTAAATGGATTAGAAATAGCTCATAGAATGGCAGCTTCTTTGAATCTAATGGGTGTTTAAATTTGAATTTTGACAGTTGGAGTTTGAACAGTCTTGGCTCATCTGAATATTCCTTCAATCAATGTCAATAGGATTTTTCCGAGATTTAATCAGCATTTTTAGGAAAACCGTAATCCAATGAGTCTGAAAAGATATAGCAACCCGAGTCAGAACAGTCTGAATGTCTAGTACGAGTTTGATGGTTGTAGCTTGAAAAGTCTAGGAGCAGTAGCGTTCAGAAATTTGTGATAAGAATAATAATAACTAGAACCTAAAGTTCGTAGAACAAACTTTGATGTTGGCTTGGGAAAGCCTTGAAGTGCAACCAGGGGGAAAGTGCATACACACTCATTATGCATTCAGAAGATGAAAGCATCTAAGTTATTGCCGCTTTAAGAGGGATTGCCCTTTTAATTGAGAGCTTTGAGCTTGTGAATTGTCAAGTCAAGTCACCTTTATTTATATAGCGCTTTTTACAATGCAAATTGTGGCAAAGCAGTTTTACATTAATAATTGGTAAATAATTTTGGCTGAACAGCAGCTCCCAAAGAATATGGTGTCATTTCCCAGCTCATTCTATATATTATTGATTCATTCCATTGCAAAGATCAATAGTTATTATTGTAGTTAATTTATGTATATTAGCACTGCAGAAAACAGTGACGTAATCGTCCGGCTCAGCTCAGTTCACATACAACGGCGCCAATGCAAGCATATCAAAAACACTCGTGAATATGTGTAAATGAAGCTTTTTAATACTTTCTTGTGATTAAATCTTGTGTAATCGCTGGAATGTTTGAATTAATTAACACACATGACAAAGTGTCCTGAACTATAAAATGAAAGTGAGAGCCGTCTATAACATGAGAGTGGCTCTTTCTGTCAATACTATACAATATTAATCTTTTTCATGTGTTTCTTTGCTTGTATATTATACAATCGCTTGAAAGTTTGAATAAAAGAGGCTGACAGACGCGAGAAAGAACAAGCTTCGGGAAGAGATCGCTGTCGACGCGGCGCGTCTGTAATTGTCACAGAAAACCTTCCAAGCTGTAAATGAAGGAGTTTTAATACGTTCTTGTGATTAAATCTTGTGTAATCGCTTGAATATTTTAATTAATTAACACATATACATGACGAAATGTCCTGAATTGTAAAATGAAAGTGAGCGCGTTCTCCGTCTTTAACATGAAACGGGCGTGTGCTTCTATGAGTGAACAGAAATAAGGTCATACACGTGCAGTACTGTCTACTAGAGGGAGCCACAAGACCGCGTTATGTTCTATTCTATCTTATTTTATTCAGCTGAAAATGGGATTGTGGCTCCCTCTAAAGGACGGTACTGCACCTCTAGAGGGGGCATTTTTGCTTTTTCAATGCATTTCAATGGGGAAAAAATAAGTTTGAAAATTAATATCTCGAGTTCTGAGCATGTGATTACTTAAAAAGATATAGCAACAAATACACACCAGGACCCACGTCTGTGGCAAGTTTGGGGCATGGGACATTAAAGCTCTAGGAGGAGTAGCAGTCAGAAATTTGAGGAACAGAATAATAATAATAACCAGTAGAACAGTGTGTTAGCTTTCCCAAGCCAACATAATAAGCTTAAGTAGCAGAACACTAAGTTGGCTCTTTCAAGCCAACTTAATAAAATATTTCAGTTAAATTTGTCCCTAAATTGCCTAAATGCACAGTGAACATAAAAGTTAAGAACGAAAAAATTGAAAGGGAATGTAGAAAAACTCAGTTGGCAAAGAATCATTTTGTGTGATAGGCCTACTTTTTCTATATTTTTTCTCTTTTTTTAAGACTTATGGAAAAAAAGTCTGAAATACCTTTGCTGTGCTATATTGTTAACAAACATCCCGACGCCATCCACACTGATGAGAGCGCTGTTCAGATGAATATGCAAATAAATGCTGCATGATTTCTCCCAGATAACAAAATAAACATTCCAAAAAAAAATAACAGCAGTTAAGAAATCATATGATCATAGTGATGTGGAAATGATTCCATGAACTCTGTAATTTGGCATGATCCAGTCAAGCCACATCATGCTTATTTATAGCCTACTTTATAAAATATTGCTTTAACACCACAGATATCATAACTGTTATTTTTGCCTACTGTAATTTATACATTTAAGAAATTCATTAGCGAATGTGGTTTTACCGGTGAGCATGAGCATTTTTTCATTGCTCCGCTTCCAAATGCACACACACACAATGGACAAGTGGAAGTCTTTTGTAATGCTCTTGCCTGATCATAACCTTTTTTTCCTCAGTGATATTCTGACCTTTTCTTTTTTGTAATTGTCACATGTTCACTTGTCATGTTTAGTTTAGTCTTGTCGTGTTTAGATTAGTTTGGTTATTCAGTCATTGTATGCACCTGTCTTCATGTAATTAGTTCATCCCTATCACCTGCCCTTCAGTTAGTCATGTGTATTTTAGTTCCTGTTTGTCAGTCAGCCCATGTCGGTTATTGTTTGTGCTATGCACTCTGTTGCATGTCCCAACCCCTTGATTAAACCTGCCTGTTATCTGTTACCTTCGTCTCCTGTCTTCCCGTCAAACCAAACGTTGCAGAATAACCGACCAAACAACGAGAAACTTTTCTCAAGATCAAGATGGACTTACCCACGGCAGCTCTACTTCTAAGCCCGGAAGTCAGGCCCTACCTGGGGGGCATTCTCTGGGTGTTCCGCAAGGACTACCGCTCCGCCTCAGCCTGGAAGCCCGGGGTGCACGCTGAGGTCGAGGGGAGAGTCGACGAGTTCGGGGGACAGTCCATCACAGAGCCAGGAGCGGCCCGGAACTTTATCGATCCGTGGTCCGCGGATCCAATCCCTACCCAAATCCCCGCCCGTAAAATCTCGTCTGCCCCGTTCCAGTTCGGAAACCTGCCTGTCTCCCCGATCCTGTCTCCTTCGCTGGTTACAACCAGCCCCCTGGATCCGTGGCCACCGTTGCTGTCGGCCAGCTCCTCGGCTCTGTCCCCGTCACCCACTCCCTGCGGCTCCTCACCAGCGCCTCGGGCTACCCTGCCACCAACCCAGGTTGAGGCGGAGTCCCCAGCGTCACTCCAAGCCTCCAGACCCCCGTCACCTTCTGGACCCTGCAGCCTGTCACCAGCACCTCGTCACACAGCTCCCTCATCACCTCCTCAGCCCGGAAGTTCCGCTGGACTCGTGCGTCTCTCCAGGTCGGCCTACGGGGGTGGGCACTCCGCTTCCGACACGGACTTCCGGGTTGGCGGCTTCACCACCACCCATCACCCCTTCGTCGTCATCGAGCTCCTCCCTCCCTGCAACCTCCCCGTCATCCTCACTCACCACAGCGTCACTCCGTCCTGCCAGCCCAGCGTCGGCTCCTCGGTCCCGCGTGCCAGCGGCTCGGCGCCAAACTTCTGGGCCGTCGGCCGAGGAGTTCCCCGGGTTCCTCCACCAACGACCAGGATTCCGACGCCATCGATCAGCCCCAGCACGTCATCCACCCTCTCCGTCTGGACTCCGCCCTGGCCCCTCCCTCTGTCAACGTCACCCTGGTGGCGGCCACCTTCCCCTGTGCACTGTTTGTCACCAGCACCACGCCCTCCTCCGAAGCCTCCGCCTTCTTCTCCTTTCCACGGCGCGAGGACGCGCCTTTCCGAAGGGGGGTGTAATGTCACATGTTCACTTGTCATGTTTAGTTTAGTCTTGTCGTGTTTAGATTAGTTTGGTTATTCAGTCATTGTATGCACCTGTCTTCATGTAATTAGTTCATCCCTATCACCTGCCCTTCAGTTAGTCATGTGTATTTTAGTTCCTGTTTGTCAGTCAGCCCATGTCGGTTATTGTTTGTGCTATGCACTCTGTTGCGTGTCCCAACCCCTTGATTAAACCTGCCTGTTATCTGTTACCTTCGTCTCCTGTCTTCCCGTCAAACCAAACGTTACAGTAATGTCTCAGCCATCTCTCTTACTATAGTCTTTCTTCTAAAATCCCTCTTGCTAACTTCCCCCCTATTGATGAATGGCTACAAGTGGGTGTTGGTGTCAGTCCAATCACTTTCAACAGCATTTATCAGAAATGGCTTACGGCACCTTTAAATCAAGACCATTTTCTTGATATTCAAAATGACAAAATATAAAGTCTTGTTTTCTGTTTCAAAGGGAAGTTTTCATAACTCATTGATGGACATTTGTTGTTCTTTTAATCATTCTCACTTTTGTTCATTTTTTCAAGACTTCATTTTATATTTATATTTACTTGAGATACAAATGTAAAATGATCATATGTTTAGATATTTGTATTGAAAAACGGGACAAAAATACTTTTTTTTTTGCAATATTTAATGCCAAGACTTTCTGTTAAGGCTCCTTAATTTAAAAGGGTGGATGAACATTATTTTAAAATCTGTAGAAAACCTAAAGTTTATGAATTTTGTTTGTTGTGCATTTGTGTTTAGGAAGCAAGAGGTAGTCTTCCAGCTGGTCAGAAATCTAGGTGGTTTTACAGTGGTCGATAAGGTGTGTGAAAGCACTACTCACGTGGTGTCTGGCAGCCCACGGCGGACACTTAATATCCTGCTAGGCATTGCACGTGGCTGCTGGATCCTCTCCTTCGAATGGGTGTGTATTTTTTTTTTTTTGTAGATGTGATAAACACCATTCTGTAAAAGATTTAGGTGGTAGTTAATACGTTATTGTATCTTATCTTTGTTTGCTTATCTGTGCAGATCCTATGGTGTTTGGAACACAGGCAGTGGGTTCCTGAAGAACCTTATGAGCTATCCGATCATTTTCCAGCTGCGTCTGTAAGTACATGCATTTCTATAATGCAGTACATCTCATGAAACCTGTTAAGAACTTTTAATTTCACCCCATGTTCTTAAACACATTAACCGAGAATCATTTCTGAGGGTGAAAAATAAATTTTGTTGTTGGTCTTTTGAAGTTTTATTTTAGCTTTATTAACTAGCTGGCTTTACTAGCTTTACTTCTTTTCTCTTTTTTTTTTACCAACCATTAACCAACATTAAGAATTTTGAATGACAGGAGTCATATCAACTTTGCAGAAATGTAATAATTAATTTTAAACAACAGTTTTAGTAGATTTATAAGCTGTTTAATAGGTTAAAGATGATTATAACAAACAAAACATTATTGTATTTCTCAACTGGCATGTTATATCAGAATTATTAATGTTTTTGTCGTTCTAGATAATGAAATATCTGCTGACAAAGCGGTGCTTATCCATGCATTTACACAGAACTATACTCAAACTGCGATCGCTCGCAGAGATAATAATTAATTCCATAGAGTTGTTTACTTAGATTTTTATTAGCAAATTGATGGTTATATTGTAAATGTTTATGTAATTACGGTGTTTTAAACAAGTGGATCTTGTTCAAAGTTCCATGTGTTGACCATGCTGGATTATTTCCTGAGCATCAACCTGCGGAGTAAACCGCAAAATGCAGATGACTTAATGAAACTGATGAGCATAGACAACAGATTTGTCTTTCATTAAATTCAGCACTTTTATTTCCAACATGTGCTCATTCATGCTGTATTATTTAATTCATGCAAAGTTACATCTTTATTGGGACAGGACTTGACACATTATCTTACTTGACTATGTGAGCTTGTCTCTATTTCTAAATGTGCAGTGAATGAGTGGAACATGGAACTTGTCTCATGCCGATTGATCTAATAATGTGTATGGGGCAATCATATTTATGGATGAGTGAATGCATGTTTTTTAAACATGACTGTGGTGTGAGGCTGGGCGTGGCCGAGAATCACGGGCCCGATTACTAATGAGAGA
The DNA here is from genome assembly GCA_037194245.1 of Opsariichthys bidens. NCBI lineage: Eukaryota > Metazoa > Chordata > Actinopteri > Cypriniformes > Xenocyprididae > Opsariichthys > Opsariichthys bidens. The sequence goes on from CM074279.1 coordinate 6,771,224, forward strand.
CACTCATTAGTAATGAAAGAGAGTCCCTGGGATAAAGGACACAGGACATTTCATTCTACTGAACTACTCGCAAGTGCTGAAATGATACTCATACAGGTCAGTTTATTTGATTAATTAAAATTGTGAGGTAATGCAGCGCTGTTTCACTTAGTCTAATGTTTCACTATCATAACGTTTCACTTTCATACTGTAACTGTATTTGAGTATGTTGAAATTTGTAATGTTATTCTGTGTATTAGTTTGCTGGCTGTATGAGACATAACAGTAAGTTAGATCAACATTAGAATATCATACTGATGATATTCTAACACTTCGTCGTGTTGAGCTACAGCTATAACATTGATTCGTCTTACGTAGGCTACATTTGCTTACCTTGTTTAGTAACGTACAAGAGCGCCTTCACTGTCAAGTAAAAGTTTGTCGCAAAGCTTTCATCATATCGGACATGCCACACCAATATTGATCCTCGTTTTATTTCTCCTTTTGTCCCAAAGTTTGCTTGACATGGTCCATAATGTTTGAACGAAACAACAACAACAGCATGCCCTAGATGTTATGGAGGGACAGGGCACTATTTAAAATTGTGAATTTCTCTGAATTTACAAATTCTTGGAAATATTTAGGATTATGTAGGGTATACATTATAAGTACATTATAAGCATTGCCGAACAAAAATATACTGTGCAAGTGGTTTTTGGATATTTTAATATAAACATTCTACATTCAACTGAATTGTTTGTCTGTTTCGCTTGTCTATTTCCTAGTGTACAAACTTATTATCCTTGTATAATGGCTATTATTCAAAAAAATATTTCATCTAAAAAAAAAACTCAATCTCTCTTAAAATCAGAGGTGGTTCCATCTATTTTGAATATTATCTATTTTGACACTTGCAAATACTCATCCAATACATTGATTGAGAAGCTCATTGGCCTGGTTTCAGAGACGGGACTTAGACTAAACCAGGATTAGGCCTTAATTCAATTAGGACATTTAAGTAGTTTTTATAAATGTACCCTAGACAAAAACATAACTTGTGTGCATCTTTTGACAAAATAATGGCACTGACATATTTTAAGATATGTCAGTACAAGTTTATTTCAGTTAAAACCGCTCAAACATGCATTTTAGTCTAGGAATAGCATAAGTCTTGTCTGTGAAACCATGGGATTGTTTTCATACCATCTAATCAACCCAGACTTTAACATGTGGCCTTGTTAGATGATCAACGATATTTTCCTCACCTGTGACTGGTCATAAAGTTTTGCTTATCTTTCTATTACAATAGGGATGTTTTGTCCCCATTATGTCCACACATTAGAGATGGTGTCTCATCTTTTTGTACTTTAATTTTTTTTAAATAATCAAATTCTCTTTGTTAGTTACTATAAATATAAAAATGCAATATTACCAGAGGTGTGGGACTCCAATCACACGACTTGACTTGAGTCAGACTTAAGTCGCAAATTTTAGGACTTGAGACTTGCTTGACAAAAATTAATAAAAGACTTGACTTGACTTTGACTTGATATTCGTGACTTGAGGCTTGACTCGGACTTGAGTGAAATGACTCTAAATAAAGTCTTTTCTTTAACAAATATCTGTTTTTGAACGTGCTGCAACCTAACCGCGTGATACACCAGACAAGCAGTGAGCTTTAATGTAAGAGCATGCGCAGTCGTGACTGAACAGGTGCTATGCCAAGAATAATTAAGTTCGGGTAATGTTACCAGCATTATGTGCAAGACGGTGCTTAGAAGAAAAGAACAGCAGTATGCAAGGCCTCCAACACGAAGATATGTGATGCAAGCACCACCACTTCGAATTCCACAAAAAATTGTAAGTGACAGTCAGACCTGCTGTTTGCAGCTAACCCTGTCTTGGCTTGTCAAAGGTTATACTATTTGTTATAGACTTAACTTTTTTGACATGTTAAGAGTTTACTTTGAATTGGTTTTGTGTTCATTAAACAGAAAATTGCAATTAATTTTTTTTTCCCCAGTTTAACACATTAAAAATATTAAACGCAATTAACACAACATCCGTTTTTTTTCTGTCATCCTTTGGCTAGCATTACAATATATAATCTCGCTCTTATTCACGCAAAACCATTTAAGTGCGTCAAAAGAGAAAAAGAACGAGTGGATGTCACACACGACGCACAGAAAGACTCGCACCAGTATCGAGTTCTGTCACACTTGAACAAACAATTACACATTCAATGATATCAGTTTTGTCGAGTGTCGTAATTAGAGCAGCCTTGAATGAGAAATAAAGTCTTAAACGAAAGTAAATAGTTGTGAGACCGTGACATCTGCGTCATGTCAAGTCAAGTCATCTTTATTTGCAGAAAACAGTGACGTAATCGTCCGACTCAGCTCAGTTCACATACAACAGCGCCAAATGCAGGCATATCAAAAACACTGCTGAATATCAAGCAAGTGTCCCCAATTTAAGCAAGCCAAAGGCAACCGCGGCAAGGGACCAAAACTCCAACAAATGGAGAAAAAAACCTTGGGAGAAACCAGGCTTAGTCGGGGGGCCAGTTCTCCTCTGGCCAACAGTGAACACTTGTCCGATACTCAGGCAGAGTTCTACATATGCTAGAAATGTCGATTTCAAATGAAATATTGGTATCACAGAGCACACCCAGGTTCCTAACTGACGAAGACGACTTAACAGAGCAGCCATCAAGTGTTAGAGAGTATTCTAGGTTATTATGTGCTGAAGTTTTTGGTCCAATAATTAGAATCTCTGTTTTCTCTGAACTTAGTAGTAGGAAATTACTAGTCATCCAATTTTTTATATCAGCTACGCATTCTGTTAATTTTGAGAATTGGTAGGTTTCGTCAGGGCGTAAGGAAATATAGAGCTGAGTATCATCAGCGTAACAGTGAAAACTAATGACATGCTTCCTAATGACATCTCCCAAGGGTAGCATGTACAGCGTGAAAAACAATGGTCCTAGAACTGAGCCTTGTGGTACTCCATATTTAACTTGTGATCGAAATGACATCTCTTCGTTTACTACTACAAACTGATAACGGTCAGATAAGTATGATTTGAACCATGCCAATGCAATTCCACTAATTCCAGCATAATTTTCTAGTCTCTTCAAAAGAATATTGTGGTCGATAGTGTCAAAAGCAGCACTGAGGTCTAGTAACACTAATAGAGAGAGACAACCACGATCTGATAAGAGCAATTCATTTGTAACTAATGAGAGCAGTCTCAGTACTATGGTACGGTCTAAATCCTGACTGGAAATCCTCACAAATACCATTTCTTTCCAAGTAGGAACACAGTTGAGATGATACTGCCTTTTCTAGTATTTTTTGACAGAAAAGGTAGATTGGAGATCGGTCTGTAATTGACTAATTCTCCAGGATTGTGGTTTTTAATAGTAATAATTTTTAATTTTAATAAAAGAGGTTTGATAATAGCCTGCTTAAAATTTTTCGGTACGTAACCTAGTGATAAAGATGAATTAATGATCTTAAGAAGAGGATCTATGACCTCTGGAAGCATCTCTTTTAATAGCTTAGTCGGTATAGGGTCTAACATACATGTTGTTGTTTTTGATGATTTAACAAGTTTAGACAATTCTTCCTTTCCTATAGCAGCGAATGAATGGAATTTTTCCTCAGGGATACTACAATCCACTGTCTGATGTGATACTGTAGTAGACAGTTGCATGGCTATAATTTTCAATCTAATGTTGTCAATCTTGCAAGTAAAGAAGTTCATAAAGTCATTACTGCTTTGCTGTTTGGAAACATCAGAAGTTGAGGCTGTATTTCTCGTTAATTTAGCCACTGTATTAATTAAATACTTAGGATTGTGTTTATTTTCTTCTAAAAGATTTGAAAAATAAGCAGATCTAGCGGTTTTTACAGCCTTTATGTTCTTCATCATTTTCTTTCTCCATGAAACCCGAAAAACTTCTAGTTTTGAATTCTTCCAGCTGCGCTCCATTTTTCTGGCTGCTCTCTTAAGGGCCCGAGTGTGCTCGTTATACCATGGCATTGGACTAATATCCTTAATATTTTTTAAGCGCAAAGGAGTGACAGAGTCTAGAGTGTTGGAAAAGAGAGCGTCAATAGTTTGTTGCAACATCGAGTTCTTCTAAGCTGTCTGATTTGCTAAGTTGATGAAATTGTTCAGGAAGATTATTTATAAAGCAATTTTTAGTGGTAGAAGTGATGGTTCTAACACATTTGTGGCAGACAGGCGGTTTTCCAACCTTGGTTAAATGTAGCACGCGTGAGACTAGATAATGATCTGAGACGTCATCGCTTTGCTGCAGAATTTCAATGGCATCAATATCGATTCCATGTGACAATATTAGATCTAGAGTATGATTACGACAATGAGTTGGCCCTGACACGTGTTGTCTAACTCCAATAGAGCTTAGAATATCTGTTAATGCCAATCCCAATGCGTCTTTTTCATTATCTACATGTATATTAAAATCACCAACAATAAGGACTTTATCAACAGCCAGTGCTAACTCCAATAGAAAATCAGCAAATTTTTTGATAAAATCTGTATTTTGCCCTGGTGGCCTGTATACAGTAGCCAACACAAATTTCAAATGAGATTTGTCACTTACATTATATAACGTTACATAGAGCACCATCACTTCAAAAGAGAAATATTTGAAACACTTCAAAAGAGATATATTTGAAAGACTTTTGAGTAATACTGAAGATATTACTATAGATTACAGCAACACCTCCCCCTTTACCTTTCTGACGAGGTTCGTGTCGATAATAGTAACCTTGAGGGCTAGACTCATTTAAAGTAATGTAATCGTCATGTGCGGTAACCATCTGTCAGTGAAGATAATCAAACAAACAAGGGTAACAGAAAATTATCATATTACATTTTTTTGTAAGTGCAATGCATTGTAAATGGTTACTGAAATTGTCACAGTTATTCACTGCATTTTTTTGTTTGAGTACAAGTTCAAACTCTAAATGAGTCACGCATCATTTGTATGTATTACTGCAAGGAGCTGACTTAATAAAGACTACTGCCAGCCAGAGGGACATTAAACAGGAAGGATTTGTTCAAGCTTACAACAGTTTTTGCAAGGCAACGATAATGTCTTTGCATGGGAATGGCCCTTTTGTTTTCCTTTGGATTATTATTATTAAGGCCCAAACCCAAAGGGTGAAGGTCCTATTGTTTTCCTTAGGATTATTAGGGTGCAAGCCACTGAGGCACAGGGCCCTATTGTTGTTCTTTGGATTTTTATTATTAGGGCCCAAGCCCAAAGGGCGAAGGCCCTATTGTTTTCCTTAGGATTATTATTATTAGGGCCCAAGCCCAAAGGGCGAAGGCCCTATAGTTTTCCTTAGGATTATTAGGACCCTAGCCACTGAGGCACAGGGCCCTATTGTTCTTCTAAGGATTATTATTATTACAGCCCAAGGCCAAAGGGCGAAGGCCCTATTGTTTTCCTTAGGATTATTAGGTCCCAAGCCCAAAGTATGAAGGCCCTATTGTTTTCTTTAGAATTATTATTAGAGCCCAAGCCCAAAGGGCGAAGGTGCTATTGTTTTCCTTAGGATTATTAGGGCCCAAGCCCAAAGAGCGAAATGCCCTATTGTTTTCCTTTGGATTATTATTAGGACCCAAGCCCAAAGGGCGAAGGAGCTATTGTTTTCCTTAGGATTATTAGGGCCCAAGCCCAAAGTGCGAAGGCCCTATTATTTTCTTTAGAATTATTATTAGAGCCCAAACCCAAAGGGCGAAGGCCCTTTCGTTTTCTTTTGGATTATTATTATTAGGGCCCAAACCCAAAGGGTGAAGGTCCTATTGTTTTCCTTAGGATTATTAGGGCCCAAGCCACTGAGGCGCAGGGCCCTATTGTTGTTTTTAGGATTTTTTATTATTAGGGCCCAAGCCCAAAGGGCGAAGGCCCTATTGTTTTCCTTAGGATTATTATTATTAGGGCCCAAGCCCAAAGGGCGAAGGCCCTATTGTTTTCCTTAGGATTATTAGGACCCAAACCACTGAGGCGCAGGGCCCTATTGTTCTTCTAAGGATTATTTTTATTACAGCCCAAGCCCAAAGGGCGAAGGCCCTATTGTTTTCCTCAGGATTGTTAGGTACCAAGCCCAAAGTGTGAAGGCCCTATTGTTTTCTTTAGAATTATTATTAGAGCCCAAGCCCAAAGGTCGAAGGCGCTATTGTTTTCCTTAGGATTATTAGGGTCCAAGCCCAAAGAGCGAAATGCCCTATTGTTTTCCTTAGGATTATTATTAGGGCCCAATCCCAAAGGGAGAAGGCCCTATTGTTTTCTTTAGGATTATTATTAGGGCCCAAGCCTGAAGGGCGAAAGCCCTATTTATTTCCTTATAGGATTATTAGGGCCCAAGCCCAAAGTGCGAAGGCCCTATTTTTTTCCTTAGGATTATTAGGGCCCAATCCCAAAGGGCGCAGGGCCCTATTGTTCGTCTAAGGATTTTTATTATTATTTATTATTAGGGCCCAAACCCGAATGGCGGAGGCCCTATTGTTTTCCTTAGGATTATTAGGGCCAAAGCCACTGAGGCGCAGGGCCCTATTGTTCTTCTAAGGATTATTAGGGCCCAAGCCCAAAGGGCGAAAGCCCTATTTATTTCCTTAGGATTATTAGGGCCCAAGCCCAAAGTGCGAAGGCGCGATTGTTTTCCTTAGGATTATTAGGGCCCAAACCCAAAGAGCGAAGGCACTTTTGGGGCCCTTAATGTGCTCAAACTCTTGAAACATTGCACACTCATTGGAACATGCGGCCATTAGGACGTCACCGAGGCTGGGACCCGGGCGTGGCAGGGGGGCTTGACAGCGCCCCCTTGAATGGGGTCCGAAAACTTGGTCCATATATCAAACATGCTTGCAAATATTAGTATGAAACTCGGTACCCATATAGACCTCATCGGGCCTGACAACTTTTGTGCTCTAAGTTGTACGCCACCTCAACAGGAAGTGAGCTATTATGGCTTGTTTGAAAAACGCATGCTCTGCAATTTGATTTACTCCTCCTTAATCCGATCAACACCAAACTCGGGCAGCTTGAAGTCAAGACATTGATGATGCAAACTTGCCAATGGATTTTTGATATCTTATACGGTTCACCCGTGGTGAGGCAACGGATTTATGGCGAGAAAACAGAAACGGGAAGTCTGTTATAATGTCTGTATACATTCATTAATTTTTATGGAACTTTAGCTGTGTGTTTGTTGTAAGAGGCCGAGTTCTATTGTGAGACCATTGTGAGTCAAAGATATAGCGCCACCAACTGGCAGCAGGAAATATCACTTTCAAAATGCCTTGATCACCCTCTTATTTTTACCATATTTACTTCAAACTTCATCAGAATGATGTCAAGGCATGGCAAATGTAGACGTTAAAATATCTTTGATATTTCAAAACACTGTTGCCATAGAAACAGCTCAAAATTCAATATTTGTTTTGGATGTTTTTGAGACGCTTGGCATGCTTCAAATGGCATGAAACTCGACACACTCATCTGGATGGTCATCCAGTAGACATGGGCAAAGCCTTAAAAACGGGTGTGGAGGAGGGGCTCTATAGCGCCATCTTTTGACAAAACTGGGCGCTTAGTATAACCGACAGTCACCAAATTCGGTACACATATTGATTTTATTTAGCCGGACAGCTTTCTAATTTACAGTCATTATCTCTGACTAACAGAAAATCAGATATTTTGGTTTAAAAGTGGATATTTTGAATAATCAAGCACTGAATTTTTAGCTACTCCTCTAAGGGAATTCATGCAATCGCAACCAAACTTTTTGAGCATGATGACAACATACTTAAAATGCCAAATTGCGAACGATTATAGTATATCTCGAATAGTGTTGCCATGGTGAAAGTTTAAAGAAAGGACAAAAAAATAAACAAATTTCTCTTATATTTTCAAATAACTGAGAATATTCTCTCTTTATTTCAATATATTTTCTCATATATTTTCAAATAACTGAAAATATTCTCACTTTATTTCAATTATTATCTCTTATATTTTCAAATTAATGAAAATATTCCCCCTTTATTTCAATATATAATAATAAAAAATATTATAAATACATTTTAATTTATTTCTTTGATTCAAGATGTATGTGTAAGTTAAAATCAAACATAACTGCTCTGTGGTTCAAAAGAATTCTATAGATAACCAAATGTCATATATTGAATGAGCACTAGAGGGCAGCATATACCTATTTTTACAGGGTTGAGAAGACAAACGGTTTTAACAATATTTTAAAAAGAGAATGTCTCATATTTTGTAAAGTCATTGTTTGACTTAAATTTAAAATTTAAATTTTAAATGTAGACATGTTAAAAATATTTTTGATATGTCAAACAGTGTTGCCATCGCAACAGTTCAAAATTCATTATTACTTTTGGATGTTTTTGAGACTTAAATTGTGGCACATATCCCAACAAACCGTCCCATACCGGCGTGATCAAAAAGATCTTAAACTAGATGGAACTAGATTAAATATTTTGACTGTTGCGATTCCAAATCGGTTTAATGACCTGTAACTCTGCCTGAGTATCGTACAAGTGTTCACTGTTGGCCAGAGGAGAACTGGCCCCCCGACTAAGCCTGGTTTCTCCCGAGGTTTTTTTCTCCATTTGTTGGAGTTTTGGTTCCTTGCCGCTGTTGCCTTTGGCTTGCTTAAGTTGGGGACACTTGCTTGATATTCAGCAGTGTTTTTGATATGCCTGCATTGGCGCCGTTGTATACAAACTGAGCTGAGCCGGACGATTACGTCACTGTTTTCTGCAGTGCTGATATACCTAAATTAACTATACTAATAACTATTGATATTTGCAACGGAATGAATCAATAATATATAGAATAAGCTGCACAATGACACCATTTTCTTATTAATGTAAAACTGCTTTGCCACAATTTGCATTGTAAAAAGCGCTATATAAATAAAGATGACTTGACTTGACTTGACTCTTAGAATGCTGCAAATTGTATGAAACTCGACACATACGTCAGGATTGTCATCCAGTAGACATGGGCAAAGCCTTAACAACGGGTGTGGAAGAGGGGCTCTTTAGCGCCATCTTTTGACAAAAGTTGGGGGGTTAGTTTAACCTACATTCACCAAACTCGGTACACATATTGTGCTCATTAAGCCGGACAACTTTCTAATTCATAGTCATTACCTCCGACCGATAAGAAGTCAGATATTTTGGTTTGAATGTGGATTTTTTGAATAATCAAGCTCTGAAGTTTTAGCTATTCCTTTTAGGGTATTCATGTAATTTCCACCAAACTTTCTGAATATGATGGCAACATACTGAAAATGCTAAATTGCAAACCATTATAGTATATCTTGAATGGTGTTGCCATGGCGAAGAGGTTTAAAGTAAGAAAAAACAGAGGGCAGCATACACACACACACACATATATATATATATATATATATATATATATATATGTGATGGGTGAGCCCACCTCTGGGCCCTCGGCCTCTGCTTCCTCAGTGGAAGACGTGTCGGTGGGATTGAGGAGATCCTCAAAGTATTCCTTCCACCGCCCAACGATGTCCCCATTTGAAGTCAGCAGATTCCCACCCCCACTGTAAATAGTGTTGGCAGGGCACTGCTTCCCCTTCCTGAGGCGCCGGACGGTTTGCCAGAATTTCTTTGGGGCCGACCGATAATCCTTCTCCATGGTCTCACCGAACTCCTCCCAGACCAGAGTTTTTGCCTCCACAACTACCCGGGCTGCAGTCCACTTGGCCTGCCGGTACCCGTCAGCTGCCTCAGGAGTCCCCCGAGCCAACCAGACTCGATAGGCCTCCTTCTTCATCTTGACGGCATCCCTTACATCTGGTGTCCACCACCGGGTTCCGGGATTGCTGCCACGACAGGCACCAGAGACTTTACGGCCACAGCTCCGAGTGGCCGCGTCGACAATGGAGGTAGAGAACATGGTCCACTCAGTCTCCAGCCTCCCTCGGTATCTGGTTGAAGCTCTGCCGGAGGTGCGAGTTGAAGATCTTTCTGACGGGACTCGGCCAAACGTTCCCAGCAGACCCTCACAGTACGTTTAGGTCTGTCCAGCTTCCTCCCCTGCCCTCTGATCCAACTCACGACCAGGTGGTGATCAGTTGACAGCTCCGCCCCTCTCTTCACCCGAGCATCCAAGACATGGCCGGAGGTCAGATGAAACAACAACAAAGCCGATCATTGACCTCCGCCCTAGGGTGTCTTGATGCCACGTGTAATGTTGGACACCCTTATGCTTGAACATGGTGTTCGTTATGGACAAACTGTGACTAGCACAGAAGTCTAATAACAGAACACCGGTCTGCATCAGATCAGGGGGGCCGTTCCTCCCAATCACGCCCCTCCAGGTAGCATTGTCGCTGCCCACGTGAGCGTTGAAGTCCCCCAGTAGAACGACAGAGTCCCCGTTCGGAGCACTTTCCAGCACCCCTCCCAGAGACTCCCAAGAAGGCCGGGTACTCTGGACTGTCATTCGGCCCGTAAGCACAAACAACAGTGAGAGCCCTATCCCCGACCCGAAGGCGCAGTGAAGCGACCCTCTCGTTCACCGGGGTAAACTCCAACACATGGCGGCTGAGCTGGGGGGCTATGAGAAAGCCCACACCAGCCCGCCGTCTTCCACCGCAGGCAACTCCAGAGTAGCGGAGAGTCCAGTCTCTCTCAAGGAGTTGGGTTCCAGAGCCCAAGCTGTGCGTGGAGGTGAGCCCGACTATCTCTAGTCGGTATCTCTCGACCTCCCGCACAAGCTCAGGCTCCTTCCCCGCCAGCGAGATGACGTTCCATGTCCCTAGAGCCAGATTCCATCTCCGGGGATTGGGTTGCCGAGGCCCCTGCCTTCGGCTGCCGCCCAATCCACAATGCACCGGCCCCATATGGTTCCTCCCGCAGGTGGTGGGCCCACGGGAGGTCGGCCCCACGTCGTCATTCGGGCTGAGCCCGGCCGGGCCCCGTGGGGAAAGACCCGGCCACCGGGCACTCGCCTACGAGCCCCAACCCCAGGCCTGGCTCCAGGGTGGGGCCCCGGTTGCGCCATACCGGGCAATGTAACGTCCTTTGTTTTTATTAAATCCATGAGGGGTTTTGAACTGCTCTTTGTCTGGCCCATCACCTAGGACCTGTTTGCCTTGGGAAACCCTGCCTGGGGCATATAGCCCCCGACAACATAGCTCTTGTGCTCATTCGGGCACTCAAACCCCTCCACCACGATAAGGTGGCTGTTCACTGGAGGAGCAACTTTAACCCCTTCAGACCTGATTTTTTTCTGCTGAACAAAAAAATTTTTTCCCAGTGGATTTTTACTCCCTTCCAGCATAGAAATAAACGAGAAAAAAAAATTTGGTAACTCTTTCTTTTATTGGTATTTTTTCATGTCCATTACAATGGACGTCACGACTAAATGAACGTAAAATGCCATGAAAAAAGGCCATGTTTTTAACACAGAATGTTGGCAGAGTGAATGGGTTGGATGATTGTGGGCAATGTAACCCCAACTGCATATCAGTTATCAACTTCCAAGCACATTGCTAACTTTTAATTACCAATGTCCATCCCGGCTTCCCAGTACATGGTGACTCTAGGCATTTTCATCACACCCATAGCAAGGTGGAGACCAATGAGGGTTCTGATTTCCCCTGAATTGGTGGGTTTGAAACCTAGTGTGCCACTTTGCATGGCATAGATGTTGGTGCCGTCAGATCGAAGAGCACATCTTGTACATACTGTTTGAAGTATTCGTATGGACTCATGGGATGTCTGTCATAAATCAGATTATTCTGAAAGGAAGTATCAATGATTTTGGTGAATGGCCTATGGCGCCATTTAATCTCATGCTTCCTGGTTATTGTCATCTGCTCATGATCATCTTCCTCTCTGTTCACTGTAATCTCCTCCTGATCCTCTGTCACTACACTTTCTTCTACCTCAACCTCAGGTGCCAACTCAGGTTCTTCATGCATGCGTCTCTACTATCCCTTATCTCTGTCCCTCGTTCTATCCAATAACAAAACAATCAAATTTATAACTACATTTATACTCTAAAGGAAGATTGTGTGAAAAACAGGTTACATATATAAAACAAATCAATAGTGAAGTCATAGCTTAGCTATGAAATGCTTATAGGTATTTTGTTTCTTTGCATGAATGAGTGCTGGCTAATATCTCTTGACTCCTGAAGTCCATTGGGATGGACATTAAACTTTGAAAAAATCCTATAACTTAATGAAATGAAATATTTTCAAAATAATTTGAAATATTAACACTTGAAATTGTTAAAATTATGCTGAGAGAAAATGTATTAGCTTAGCATGAACATAAATTAACATTTTTAATGAAAATTGGGCACTTACTCCACCCTCTCTCGAGCTTCAGAGCCATGCTTGTCTTGTCTGATGTCTGAAGCACTCTCAGATCAAGCTAAAAAGTCATTTCTCTGTTGTGATTGGATAATCAGGAACCAATCAGTAATATGCATTATTCATACAATGAAATCAGAGATTTTCTTAGAACCAGAACTATGTAATGTCCATTCCAATGGACGCCAGGTCTGAAGGGGTTAAAATGTAAACGTTAAAATTAACAATGAACAACACTTTCATTAACCTTCAATCTTACAAATGGTATTGTAAAGTCTTTCCATTTCATATAAATCCAAACAATCATGCTTAAAATGGCCATTTTTGCGCACAAAGGCATTTTATAGGCTATGTATACTTTCACCAGGGGCTGTAAAACACATTCCTTCTGATGTTCTTTCATGTTTATTTGATGCTATAAATGAACTAGTATGAAGAGATGATCGGTTCACGAGGAGCTACAGCGATCTGTCACGACACATTAAAGAGACACTATACGCTATTTATTATTTAAACTTAAAAAATTTACTGAATTTACTGTATTTTAAACATGATGTGTGGCATGATGAGAGTGCATGGGTTGTTGGGCATAGAAACAGGGGGCGGGTTTTGTGATGCTTGCTGCTGCTGCACAGCTGTGTCCCATAGTTGTCTATTTTTATTTTATTTTATAGATTGTTCATGTTCATGTTATATTGTCTTTCTTCATATTGTAGATCCCTTGTTCACATGTAAACGGGCTATAACAGTATTAGAGTTGGTTGGACACTATGTGGTACTTTGGGCTAATTTTCACTGCACAATTGTTAACTCAGCGAAGGGCTGTCTAATTCTAAACTTTAAATAGTGTGTGTATATATATATATATATATATATATATATATATATATATATATATATATATATATATATATATATATATACAGTTGTGGCCAAAAGTTTTGAGAATTACATAAGTATTGGAAAAGTTGCTGCTTAAGTTTTTATAATAGCAATTTGCATATACTCCAGAATGTTATGAAGAGTGATCAGATGAATTGCATAGTCCTTCTTTGCCATGACAATTAACTTAATCCCAAAAAACCTTTCCACTGCATTTCATTGCTGCCATTAAAGGACCTGCTGAGATCATTTCAGTAATCGTCATGTTAACTCAGGTGAGAATGTTGACGAGCACAAGGCTGGAGATCATTATATCAGGCTGATTGGGTTAGAATGGCAGACTTGACATGTTAAAAGGAGGATGATGCTTTAAATCATTGTTCTTCCATTGTTAACCATGGTGACCTGCGAAGAAACACGTGCAGCCATCATTGTGTTGCATAAAAATGGCTTCACAGGCATGGATATTGTGGCTACTAAGATTGCACCTAAATCAACAATTTATAGGATCATCAGCAACTTCAAGGAAAGAGGTTCAATTCTTGTAAAGAAGGCTTCAGGGCGTCCAAGAAAGTCCAGCAAGTCTCCTAAAGAGGATTCAGCTGCGGGATTGGAGTGCCACCAGTGCAGAGCTTGCTCAGGAATGGCAGCAGGCAGGTGTGAGCGCATCTGCACACACAGTGAGGCGAAGACTTTTGGAAGATGGCCTGGTGTCAAGAAGGGCAGCAAAGAAGCCACTTCTCCCCAAAAAAACCCATCAGGGACTGATTGATCTTCTGCGGAAAGTATTGTGAATGGACTGCTGAGGACTAGGGCATATTCTCCGATGAAGCCCCTTTCTGATTGTTTGGGGCATCTGGAAAAAGGCTTGTCAGGAGAAGAAAAGGTGAGCGCTACCATCAGTCCTGTGTCATGCCAACAGTAAAGCATCCTGAGACCATTCATGTGTGGGGTTGCTTCTCATCCAAGGGAGTGGGCTCACTCACAATTCTGCCCAAAAACACAGCCATGAATAAAGAATGGTACCAAAACACCCTCCAACAGCAACTTCTTCCAACAATCCAACAACAGTTTGGTGAAGAACAATGCATTTTCCAGCACGATGGATCACCGTGCCATAAGGCAAAAGTGATAACTAAGTGGCTCGGGGACCAGAACATTGAAATTTTGGGTCCATGGCCTGGAAACTCCCCAGATCTTCATCCCATTGAGAACTTGTGGTCAATCCTCAAGAGGCGGGTGGACAAACAAAAAGCCACTAATTCTGACAAACTCCAAGAAGTGATTATGAAAGAATGGGTTGCTATCAGTCAGGATTTGGCCCAGAAGTTGATTGAGAGCATGCCCAGTCGAATTGCAGAGGTCCTGAAAAAGTACGACCAACACTGCAAATACTGACTCTTTGCATAAATGTCATGTAATTGTCGATAAAAGCCTTTGAAACGTATGAAGTGCTTGTAATTATATTTCAGTACATCACAGAAACAACTGAAACAAAGATCTAAAAGCAGTTTAGCAGCAAACTTTGTGAAATCTAATATTTATGGAATTCTAAACTTTTGACCACGACTGTGTGTATATATATATATATATACTTTAATTTATTTTAATTACAAATTGTAAATTTGCATGCTAAAAATTATTTCAACCAAAAATTATTTATGCCTGTGTGTAAAATGGATATTATTTGTTTTAAATGAAGGAATAAAACATTTATCTTTTATTCCAAGATAAATTTAAAAAAAAAATACATTTTTGTACATTTCAAAGTGCTACACAGCAGAGGTTTACTGTTGAAATTAGACATACATAAATACTGTTAACTGTTACTGTTAACATACATACTGTTAAAGAGTATAACCAAACATATAATTTTACGGTTTGCCTTAAAAGCCTTTTTTCTGTGTGTGTATGGTATGATAATAAAAATGTTCACTAAAAATGTTCGTTAAGGGCCCTATGATTTCCGCAATGCAGAAAACTCGGACGGAATCGCGGAATTCATTCATAATAAAAGGAATTTATTGTTTAAGAGGGAACTTTTTTTTTGAAATTTTCGATGAATACATCAAAAGCACGTTGGTACACTTCAATTAAATCGGGATATGAAGTTGTATATGTTAACATTAAACAGTAAAAATACTATTAAAATATGAATCCTGCATGTTTTGTGTCTGAATGAATTGTTCAGCAGTAATCCGCGTGCCTGCGCCATTCATCCTGACAATCAGCGTTACACAGTAAATTCCCTGTTTATGAATGGATTCTGTCCGTGTTTTCTGCATCGCGGAAATCAAATGTCCCTGCTTTTTCTACAAAAAGCACATTCAACACGGACACGCAGACACCCACTAATACAGCATTTAGTCAACAAACTACTTACTTTAGTGAAATGAAAACATATATTGTAGTGTACTGTATAACAAACTGCATTGTTGTCTGTTTTAAATCCGTTTTTGAAGTGTCCAGTTCTGTGCAGCGCGCAGCCTCACATCACGAGCCAAAATAAACTGTACGAGGGTTCAGTGATAGTTCAATCAGAGAGTGCCTCTAGAGGTCGCTCTCGTGCCGCACTCTCCTCAGCCACTCCAGCAACTGACACGACCCAGAAAATGAAATCAAGCGCGAATGTGCAGCATTTGTTTGTACATGCTTGCTAAAAGCATACATTTTATTGAGGAAATGTAGTGGAGTAAAAGTAAAAGTTGACAGAAATATAAATACTCAAGTAAGTACAGATTTTCCCAAAAAATACTCAATACTGTAACGAAGTATTATTACTTTGTTACATTACACCTCTGAGAAAGAGTGAGACTTAGAGAATGGGGGATGGGGAATGTTAAGTACAGTGAGACAGATATTCAGAAGATTTAACAACATTTTAAACAAAAACTAAAATCTAAATGTGACAAAAAGTAGTCTTTGATAACTAAATATACATGCCAATAGAGTATAGGGAAAACATTGATTATAATACAAATTACTTTAAATCTGTTCGGAATTGTATCTAACCTTGTTTAAACATTACCATATAGTGCCATCTTTTGGTTATTATTACATTTCTTTTTTATTTCTTGTCCTTAAACGGATCGTTATTGTGATTATTTTTAAGTTAAACAGACAACATTGATTAAAAAAAAGTTTGAATTTCTTATTCAATTATATATGTGAATATGTATATGAATGATGTTATTGAATATAGAAATAAACTGTGTATAATTCAGAGGAGAATATTGTTTAGTATCGTGAATTATCATTGAGTGTCATCTCAAAATACAACATTTTAAAGAAAACAAATATATTGATTTGAAAATTGTA
The DNA here is from genome assembly GCA_037194245.1 of Opsariichthys bidens. Taxonomy (NCBI): domain Eukaryota; kingdom Metazoa; phylum Chordata; class Actinopteri; order Cypriniformes; family Xenocyprididae; genus Opsariichthys; species Opsariichthys bidens. The sequence continues at coordinate 6,787,819 of CM074279.1, forward strand.
TGTTCATTTTAAATGCATCCAGGTTCATTACCAAACGTACATTCTTTTTTTAAAGTATTGTTAAAACAATGTCTATTAACAATTTCTCTAAAACAATGTTTTGTCTTTTCAACCCAGGTAAAAAATAGGTGTTTGCTGCCCTCTAGTGCTCATTCTGTGATCATTCAAATATGACAATATATTTTTTTTTCTTAATTTAAACCTTCGCCATGGCAACACCATTTGAGATATACTATAATCGTTTGCAATTTAGCATTTTCAGTATATTGTCATCATATTCAGAAAGTTGACCCCCCAACTTTTGTCAACAGAAGGCGCTATAGAGCCCCTCCTCCACGCCCGTTTTTAAGGCTTTGCCCATGTCTACTGGATGACAATCCTGACGTGTGTGTCGAGTTTCAATCAATTTGAAGCATTTTAAGAGCCTCAAAAACACCCAAGAATATTATTAAAGTTTGACGTCTTGCCATGGCAACAATATTTAAGATATCACAAAAACATTCATATGTCTACATCTGAAATGTTTTGACATTATAATGAAGAAGTTTGAAGTAAATCGGGTAAAAATAAGAGGGTGATCTAAAACCATTTTGAAAGTGACACACTTCCTGCTGCCAGTTGGTGGCGCTATATATTTGACTCACAATAGTCACATCCATGTGCTCGGCCTTGTACAACGAACAGACAGCTGAAGTTTCATAAAAATGAATGAATGTATGCAGACATTATAGCACACTTCCTGTTCACCATAAATTTGTTGCCTCGCCACGGGCAAACCATTAGAGATATCAAAAATCTGCTGGAAATTTTGCATCCTTAATGTCTTGACTTCATGCTAACCGAGTTTGGTGGTGATCGGATTAAGCGCCTAGAAGGAGTATATCAAATTCCAGAGCATCCGTTTTTCAAACTACCCATAATAGCTCACTTCCTGTTGAGGCGGCGTACAACTTGGAGCACGAAAGTTGTCAGGCCTAATGAAGTGTTTGTGTGTACCGAGTTTCATACTAACATGTGCAAGCGTGTTTGACATATGGACCAAGTTTTTCGCTTGGGCCCTAATAATCCTTAGGAAAACAATAGGGCCTTCACCCTTTCAGGGCTTGGGCCCTAATAATCCTTAGGAAAACAATAGGGCCTTCGCCCTTTCAGGGCTTGGGCCCTAATAATACAAATATTACAAATAATTTTAATGCATTTTTTAAATTTCATATTAATTAATCTGTAAGTTAAAATAACGGTATTGTATTGTGAGCACTTCCTGTGTTATTTGCCAATTCATGAAGAATCGCTTGTTTGTTTTCCTCACTTGTAAGTCGCTTTGGATAAAAGCGTCTGCTAAATGACTAAAAATGTAAATGTAAATGTAACAGATAACTGCTCTTTGGTTACAATGATTCCAGTAACATTCAAATGTCATATTATGCATGAGCACTAGAGGGCAGCATATACCTATATTTAGACACGGTTGAGAAGCTGAACAGTTTTAACAAAACTTAAGAAAAAAGTCTCTCATATTGTAAGGACTCTTTATGTTTCTTGTTTACCTGTCAGGCTGTCTGCCCTGTAATGTGATCCTCGTGTGACCCAGTTTCCCTTCTTTGTCTTTATTGGTTCATTGTCATCAGCTGTTCGTCGTCATTAGTTATGTCTTTCACCTGTTTCCCTGTCATTAGTGTTTGTATTTATAGCCTGTGTTTCCCTCACTCTTGGTCCATGTTCGTTCGTGTGATGACGTGTTTGCTGTGCCTTGTATTCCTGGTTTTCTCAGTAAAAGAGATTCTGTTCATTCCTTGTCTTCGTGCGTTCCTGAAAGCTTCACGTCACGTAACAGAAACACGGACCTTACCAATAATATGATCGCAGCAGAGAATCGCCTGTGGGGAGTGCGACAGAATGACCGTCCTTTGGAAAGGTATGTTGAGGAGTTCATCGAGCTCTCTCATCTGCTGAGCTGGCCGGATGCTATGCTTATTATGCGTCTCTGCTTTGGTCTGGATGGGGAATTTGTACGCTTCTACAAATCCCTTTGTGAATTTTCCCTTTTTCAAATCCTGGAGAAACGTACACCTCATCCAGTCCCAGCAGAAACACATAAAGCATCGCCAGCTCACTGCACGCCGATATCCTCTGTCTGCGGGCACCTCCCCACAGTGCACAAGGAAACATCTCTTCCCTCTGTCCTGCGATCCCTATGGCCGATACTCCACAGCATCGCCGCAAGATGGCCGTCACACCCGAGCCACAAAGCGGAATGACCGCGGACTGCGAGCGCAGCGCAGGATGGCTGCTGTACCCAAACCACGCCCTCTTTCGGCCGATAAACCCACCGGCCGAGGAGTGGCTAATAGACTTTTCTACGGAGCCTGAACGTCTCCCGGTATCTCCAGTGCTTCTCCCAGTTTCTCCAGCGTCTCCTGCTGTACCTCCAGCGCCAGCGCTGCCAGAATCTCCAGCGGACCTTTCTCCGCCTGAGCCAGGACCTGGGGTGACTCCGCCCATAAAAAATTTTTTGGGGGGGGCTATAGGTCCAATTGGGGTATGGGGACAGGGGCAACGGGGGCCACGCAATCCTTGACTCAGCCCTGGCCACCGCCCTTGTCTCAGCCTGGGTTGCTGGAGTATCCGGCTCCACCCTGTCCACCGCCCTGAACTCCACCCTGGAGGCCACATGACCTACTCCTGCCCATGGTCTCCAGAGTGCCCGCGCCCCCTCCCAGTTTGTACTCTGTTTGGCGTGAGGACGTGCCTTCTGGGAGGGGGGCGGTACTGTAAGGACTCTGTATGTTTCATGTTTACCTCTCAGTCTGTCTGCCCTGCCATGTGATCCTCGTGTGACCCAGTTTCCCATCTTTGTCTTTATTAGTTCATTGTCATCAGCTGTTCGTCGTCATTAGTTATGTCTTTCACCTGTGTCCCTGTCATTAGTGTTTGTATTTATACCCTGTGTTTCCCTCACTCTTGGTCCATGTTAGTTTGTGTGATGACGTGTTTGCTGTGCCTTGTATTCCTGGTTTTCTCAGTAAAAGAGATTCTGTTCATTCCTTATCTTCGTGCATTCCTGAAAGCTTCACGTCACGTAACACATATATGTAATGTCATTGTTTGACTTAAATTAAATTAAGATTGTATAATTGGTAATGGACCTGGATGAATTTAAAATGAATATACAAGTTTCAGATCAATATATTTATTTTCTTTGTTGAAAATGTTGTATTTTGAGATTAATTGATGACACTGAACAATATTCTCCTCTGAATTATACACTGTTTAAATTTATATACAGTAATACAAAATTCTAACTTTTTTTTAATCAACGAGTATGTTTAATTTAAAAAATAAGCAAAATAACGATCTGTTTGAGGACAAGAAAAAAAAAAGGAATTTATTTAAAAAAAAAAAAAAAAAATGTGACCATTACTGAACTGAAGGTATGGGAATAAACACAATAAACGTGATCTTTGTCATGCAGTGAATTACGGAAATAATGCTGGCTCAGCCAACTGCTCTCAAATTGCTCTCGCAATACTTTGATGTCTTACACCACAGTCCAGAGCATGTGAGCGGAGTGGAGTGAGAGCGGAGTGGGGAGCGTAGTTGTAATATTTCCTTCGGAGCAGAGAGCGCCTTTCTGAAGATTCCACTCAACTCGCTCAATCCGCTAAGCGCTGCTCTCTCAACCCAGAATGCCCTTTGTTGATTTGCTAGTTTGAGAATTTCTGAATTAGCTAAACAACAGCGGAGCAATATGGAATTCAAATATTGTTTTAATGAAATTGCAAGCCTTGTACATAAATGCGTATTAAAAATCAAAGTGAACCAGCAGAGAGAAGAATTGAAAGGGAGTGTGGAGAAACTGTGCGAGTTAGCAAAGATTCATACTGGATGGTAGTGCAGCAAAAGGTGAGCTATGTATCATTCGATAATAAAGTAATAGATACATAGGTAAGGTATAGTGTTGTATGGAGCCCTGCTCATGACATACAGACAAAAAATTTTTTCCATTGGCCACGACTTAAGATTTATTTACCATGAATAAAGATTTAATTTTCTCGTTTATAGGCTAACTCGTGGCTTCGAATTAATTCTTTCCCACTGCATTTGCATGATTTAATAATTTGTTCCCTGGTTTTAGTAAATTGTGGCTAAATTGAACTAATTTGTTGTCTCATTTAATTAAAATGGGAACAAATAATTACAACTTGGGCAGGATTTATTAAACCAGGGAACAAATTATTAAATCATGCTAACCGTCTGGGAACTTACAGTTAATTTGTTAAGCAATTATGTCAGAGCAAATAAAAAATAAAATAGCCAACAAACAAAATGACTAGGCCTAGTTAGCTTACAGAATTGTAGCTTGTGTATTTTTTAAATTAAAGTTAGACAGAAGTTATTAAACCACTTGTTAAATTATAATTTTTTTTAAAAACTGAGCCAAATAATTGTAATTTACATGTAGGCAACAGTAAATATGCTAATTTAATGTACGCACATTTGTTCTTTACAAAAAAAACTGCAACCAATCAAAGAGAGAGAAAGATTTTTTTTTCCTCTCCTGCATTCCCAGACTCCCCAGTTCTCTGTGTCAAATGCACGGAAGAAAGAATAGTACAGTACAGTACGTGATTCTCTGATGCCAAATGATCTTAGCGAGATGGAAGGCAGACTTAGAGATCTGCTGCAGTTAGGAGATGGCTTTGCACTTTATACTAGAGCTGCAACTAATAATTATTTTTTCTTTCGTTCTGTAAAGTTTTTTTTTTTTTTATTAATCTAGTGTTCATTTTTTGATTAGCTAATGACAACTTAACAAAAAATTATAAGTACAACTTCTAATATAATATTTCAACTTTTATTAATTTTTTTCCAAAAATACAATGTGGGTAAAATGTGTTGATCATCTCACGAAATCCTTGACCATCTACAATAGAAAGAAGTCTCATATCTTTTACATTCATGTTGAGTATGCTATCGTTAAGTGTAACGGCCATCTGGGGCATGCAAACAGTGACATCCTTTTTATGAAAGAAATCTTGTACTCAGCTTTGCCTCTTCCTGAGAAAAAACAATAATTAACATTAGGAACAAATTTAAACATGAAATCTATGAATGCTAACAATATATAAACTCTACTGTATTTCAAAAAGGCTAGGAAATCTGCATATTTTTAAATGAACTGAATGTGATTAATTACAATGTTTAATATGATAACTTTGATTACAATATTAATTGTATTTCAGAGAGTGTAGGGAATTTGTCATTTTATAATGAAATACAGAAAGCATTTTAAACTCTTTTTAACTGAGATAATTCGTTATTAATCACGTACTTAGGATTGTTTTATTTAATTGGCTGTGCCAAAAGTAAACAAAAATGCACTAGTAACCTATTTATCTATTTGTTCACGTACACTACTAGATTACAGTGTTCTGTTAATGTAAATATATTCATTCATTTTAAGTCTACGTGTGCATAAAGAACTTCTAACAACCTGTAAATGTTAATTAAAAGTTAAAGTTTTCTTTATTTTCGCCAAAGTACAGTAATATATGTTTACAGTTATACAGTTAGCGATTAGCATTACCATTATTACCTAGCATATATGAATTAATTCTTGACCAAAACAGAGCAGGTAAGAACGCAACAATTACTCCCAGAACTAATTGTAATAATAAATACTTACACGAATGGCTCGTCCTTTTAATATCGGAGAGCGCCAGGATGTTTTTTTCTGAGGTGCTCATGCATCGCAGTAATCGCGGTCTAGGTTTTTGTGATAGAATGGAACTTTCTCCATTCCCAGGTGCAGAAGCCGCCATTACACGAGATGAATGTAAACAGTGTGACGCGTCGATGCTTTTCACTCATGTCGACGTATTTTCGTAGTCGACGTAATCGATGACGTCGACATGTCGTTGCACCACTACTTTAGACATTTGGACAAATAGAAGAGGCCACTGCTTTCTGGTTGTTGTGGCAAGGTTCCTTGATGAAGTGTTTAATGGTCACACTGTGCTGCTCTCCTGTGAACATCTTAAAGGACACCACACAACAGAGAATATTTTTCATAAATACGAAAGTGTCTTGCGACACTGGAATTTACAACGACGAGTTGTCAGGGTGGTGACTGACAGCGGTAGAGGTAAAGGCATGGTAAAGGCTTTCAACCTCCCAGGGTTTGATGAAAGTGCAACTGAAGAGGAGCATGAAGAAGAGGTCCTTGGGGAAGATGGCACAGAGGAAGGTCCACCATTCCAAACAGATTTTGCTCAGATCATGGATGACATTAGCGCTGCATGCATCACCAAATCTAATCTCCATTTGCGATGCCCCATCCATTTACTGCAACTCGCCATAAAGGACGCCATAAACAGTCATGCTGATGTAGACAAAATTATCACACAAACGGCAGAACTTAACGGCACCTTAAACACTGGAGGCTGATAAACTAGGTGTGTGTCCCACCCCAGCATGTGTCACCAGGCGGAGCAGTCAGCTGCGCATGATTGAATCATGCGAATACTCAAAATGTTTGAAAGAGACCCGCAATTCCAAAACAAGCTGAAAAGTCCCAAGCACAGTAAGCTGACCATGAATGACGTACTTCAACTCCAAGCCCTGACTGATGTGCTCATGCCTCTGGCAGAACTTACAACTGCTATGCAAAAATAGCTTTGAAACCTTGGTATGATTCTTTCAGCTGTAATGGAAATTAAACAGCTTTTGTCCAGTGTCCCTGAGAACCACTCCCTCACCATTTGTGCATTTGTGGAAACACTGTCAAATAACGTCTCTTCGTTTTAACGGATTCTATTTTGACAAGCACCTTGTGCTGGCGGCTCTACTGGATCCACGTTTTAAAACCGAATGGATCATTAGGGATCGAACGGTCTGCAATCAACTCGCCGAGATTCGTGAATTGTTGGTGAAGGAAGCAGAATGCAGTGGTGTGGAGAATGTGGACACATTGACTGAGGCCAGAAGCGCTCCCAAGAAGGCCCGCATTTTCAGCTCATATGAGAGCAACTTGAGTATAGCTGACAGTGTCAGAGGTGAGATGGAGGAGTACCTGGGCTCAATGAGGAAAGGTCCACAGGAAGATGTCCTAGGATTTTGGAAAACTAATGCTGGTTCCCTCCTATGACTAACTAGCCAGGGTTGCCCACAAAATCTTCAGCATATCCCCAGTGTTTCTTCAAGTGCTGAGCGAGTGTTTTCCGCTGCTGGATTGCTGTGCTGCGCACACCGCATGAACCTGAAGCCTTATACTTTGTCCAAGTTAATATTTCTAAAAGCAAATTCTAAAGTGCTTTAAAGGTTGATATTTTTTAATAGACCGCATTTCTCTGCAGTTTTGGTCTATAATCAATTTTTGAATGCATGTTTCTTTTATTAATGCCATAATCCAGGTGTGCTTTGATGCGCTTTTAAGTGCATTTCATCTGTGTGTGCTTTTATTGTCATGATAATCCAGATGAGTTTTGTGTTCTACATGCATTTCATTGTGTGCGTGTGTGATTTTTGCAAAGGCAGTGATGTTCACGAAATAAATAAACGAATATCAAATATATTTTTTTAAGTCAATGCATTTTATTGGATCTATCAAGTTTGCTAAGGGGCTAGGCATAATTTTTAATTAATGAAGGTAATGTCACAGAATTTCACTCCAAAATATCTGAACTGTTATTTATAGGCCTACTACTGTAATTGAGACATTTATTCAAGAAATTCATTACAAACAGATAGCAATTGGCTTTAGTGCTGCCGTTTGTGTGATAATTTTGTCTACATCAGCATGACTGTTTATGGCGTCCTGTGCCATCTTCCTCAAGGACCTCTTCTTCATGCTCCTCTTCAGTTGCACTTTCATCAAACCCTGGGAGGTTGAAAGCCTTTACCATGCCTTTACCTCTACCGCTGTCGGTCACCACCCTGACAACTCGTCGTTGTAAATTCCAGTGTCGCAAGACACTTTCGTATTTATGAAAAATATTCTCTGCTGTGTGGTGTCCTTTAAGATGTTCACAGGAGAGCAGCACAGTGTGACCATTAAACACTTCATCAAGGAACCTTGCCACAATACCCAGAAAGCTGTGTCCTCTTCTATTTGTCCAAATGTCTAAAGTACTGCTGCAAAGAAAATATGTCGACATGAGTGAAAAGCATCGACGCGTCACGCTGTTTACATTCATCTCGCGTAATGGCAGCTTCTGCTCCTGGGAATGTAGAAAGTTCTATTCTATCACAAAAACCTAGACCGCGATTATCAAAAATATGGGAATACTTTAAACAGAGGCCAAATAAAATGGTCCTTCGTTCTCTTTGCAAAACCAAAATGGCGTACTACCTATGGAATTGGATCTCTGCCAAATTTTTGCAAGTGCAAGATCATATTTTGAGCTTGCAAAAGGGCATTTTGCGCGTGAGTGAACTGAGTTGAGGAGAAAATCTTCGTCTCGCAAATAAGAAAATATTTAGAGAGAACGAAAATCAGTTTTGCATTTCAAAGAAGTTTATTTGGATGTTCGTGGTCGTTCTCTTTCGCACGTGCAAGGTTTCAGTTGCTCACGCTCCTGATACCCGCCCTGCGCACTCGCTAAGCGCCGACCGCTCAATACAAACCAGCGTTACAATGTGAGAAAATTCTAACCAATCAGAATTTAGCAGCCTCATCTCTCTTGACAACCAATCACAAGACTCCCTGCATTACAGACAATGCAAGAGGAAAAATACATGGTTCAGGAGACGTTTGTTCAGTGGCTTGAACACTATCAAAGTTCCTTTTACTACTGTATATAAAGTCTTTGAAACTCTTCATTTTAAAGTTCAAATGTCTACCACTGGACGACCAGACATAAGTGGCTTATTTTTAATCAAAATCAAATCGTATAATTACATAATGGCGTGTCCCAGTGTTTCTGCACCTCAATGAACTGCTAAATTAGTTCTAACTTCTTACTTAAAAAAAGATCAAATAAATTTTGTAATAAAAATAATCGTCAGAGTAGTCGACTAATCGGAAAAATAATCGTTAGATTAGTCGACAGAAAAAATAATCGTTAGTTGCAGCTCTAATTGGCTTACTATATATACATTTCGTATTGGAGCGGAATCTCAGCGGAATTTGTATTACAAAGCATGAGCGGAACATGAGTGGAGCGTTTGCTTTCGCGGTGAGCGACTGAGTGGAGCGCATGCACATGGAGTGGAAAATTATTATTTTTAATCAAAGGAGACGTGTTATCCAAGCATTTATGGCAAGAAAAGCCCCTTATACTTGGGAAGCAGCCACATATGAGGTGTTTCTCCCTATCTGCTTCAAGGTTTTGATAAATCCAAATTGTGGCATTTCTTTGTTTAGAATCCAATAGTCCTGTAATACTTTTGTCTTTTGAGTTTAATGAAGAATTCTCATCTTCTATCCAAACATACTATGGCCTCTTTTAAGAATGATTGGCTTTTACATACAGCAGGTGACCTGTAAATGTGGAACTGTTTCCATTGCAGTTTTGCGAAATATTGCATTTTCTAATTGCTTGAAAAACCACCTTATGTGTGCGTGAAAAAAAAAAAAACATTTTTGTGATATATGGGTGTTTTTGCGAAATTTATGTTTTTCTATTGAGTGGATTTTCAATTTGCAAATTTCAATTTTTGCAATTTAAAGGGTAAAGGAGAAGTGGCTACTTGTCATGTGGTCAGGGAACTCTGATTCCTGCTGCACTACTTACCATTTTGCTGCTCATGTTGGATGAGCTGGATGGAATGGAAGCGACCATTATCCAACTGAATTAAATGTTTATTTAAATAAAAAGCAAAACGACAGTGGATACGTAATGTAAATGTAGCAGTGGCATATTCTATTCTAATTTCACCCTCACACTACTCACCTCTCTCTATTAGTGTTACTAGACCTCAGTGCTGCTTTTGACACTATCGACCACATTATTCTTTTGAATAGACTAGAAAATGATGCTGGAATTAGTGGAATTGCATTGGCATGGTTCAAATCATACTTATCTGACCGTTATCAGTTTGTAGTAGTAAATGAAGAGACGTCATTTCGATCACAAGTGAAATATGGAGTACCACAAGGCTCAGTTCTAGGACCGTTGCTTTTCACTCTGTACATGCTACCCTTGGGAGATGTCTTTAGTAAGCATGGCATTAGCTTTCACTGTTACACTGGTGATACACTCAGCTCTATATTTCCTCGAGCCCTGACAAAACCTACCAATTCTCAAAATTAACAGAATGCGTAGCTGATATAAAAAATTGAATGACTAGTAATTTCCTACTACTAAATTCAGAAAAAACAGAGATTCTAATTATTGGACCAAAAATTTAAGCACATAATAACCTAGAATACGGTCTAACACTTGATGGCTGCTCTGTTAAGTCGTCTTCGTCAGTTAGGAACCTGGGTGTGCTCTTTGATACCAATCTTTCATTTGAAAGCCACATTTCTAGCATATGTAAAACCGCATTCTTCCATCACTCTGTCAGTTTAAATCTAGACTAAAAACGCATCTATTTAACCTGGCATACACATGATGCACTATAAACTTTTGTCTTCATATCAGTTAAAGGATTGTTAGGCTACATAGATCAGGTCAGCCGGAACCGGGAACACTTCCTATAACACCAGATGTACTCGGTACATCAGAAGAAGAATGGTGTCTACGCTAATTTTTTGTCTCTCTGCTTATCCCGAGGTTTACCAATTAACGTGATTGGCTGGATCCGGGCCGTGTTCGGGTTGGACGGGGAACCTGTGCCTGTGTGCGGCAGCAATGTGGCCCTGTGGTGTCGGCGGAGACTTTGTTAACTAGCTCATCCTTTGTTAAGACCTTACCAACTCATCAGCCAGTGGCACATATCCCAACAAACCGTCCCATACCGCCGTGATCAAAAAGATCTTAAACTAGATGGAACTAGATTAAATATTTTGACTGTTGCGATTCCAAATCGGTTTAATGACCTGTAACTCTGCCTGGGTATCGGACAAGTGTTCACTGTTGGCCAGAGGAGAACTGGCCCCCCGACTAAGCCTGGTTTCTCCCAAGGTTTTTTTTCTCCATTTGTTGGAGTTTTGGTTCCTTGCCGCTGTTGCCTTTGGCTTGCTTAAGTTGGGGACACTTGCTTGATATTCAGCAGTGTTTTTGATATGCCTGCATTGGCGCCGTTGTATGTGAACTGAGTTAAGCCGGACGATTACGTCACTGTTTTCTGCAGTGCTGCTATACCTAAATTAACTAGACTAATAACTACTGATATTTGCAACGGAATGAATCAATAATATATAGAATAAGCAGCACAATGACACCATTTTCTTATTAATGTAAAGCTGCTTTGCCACGATTTGCATCGTAAAAAGCGTTATATAAATAAAGATGACTTGACTTGACTTGACACCCACTCATGATAATATTGCAAGACAACTTTTCACCTCAACGAGAAATCTTGTCACATGATCTTGTCACTTCCCTATTATTACAGGTTGCAAATTGAGTTTAGTGTTTGTATTCCCCTATGACTTCCCACTCATGTTCTTTGTCACCCTGTTGACACTTCTCACACTTTGTCGCCATGAATAATATTATCGACTCAATACTACCCCTTAGTGTAAAATGGACATGTATAGTAATTCTATATAAATGTTAATACAAAACAGCAGCTCATTTGCATTTAAAGATGCACACAATGAAAATGTACACAATTATTGTACATTGCATTTTGTGTTTTTATTCTATTTTTTTTTTTTTTTCCTTAAATAAGGAAATATTTCCTTAATAAAGTTATTTTTTATTTTTTTTAAGAACTGTATGGCATCTTTCAACATGACAACTAAATAACTAGCTATCATAGATGTTAGTGTGCAGATTAAATGGCAGACTGCTATAGTGTGCATTGTATAGATGAACCTGTCAACTTAAAAAGATTTGTACAGGAATGGTCAGACGTAACATTCGGATAATCTGGCAATTATTATTTTATAATAAACCTAAGGGTTAGGGTTAGTAAACTTGCCCTTCAAAGGAGACCTACAGGATTTGTCTGTGAAGTGTCAGCTCAAAATACCCCATAGAGTATTTCTTATATAATGCCTTAAATGGGTGGAATCAAAAATGTGCTGTTTTCATTGTGTGTATCTTTAAATGCAAATGAGCTTCTGTTTTGTATTAACCCTCATTTATGAAGCAGTCTGATGTAAAACGGTTAGAGTATTTAGTAATTAGCTAAATAATAAATAAGTATTAAAGTATTTAGCTAATTTTTTCCCGCACATTCCCTTCAAAAAATAAAACTACTCCACTGCATCTTCAGTGACTTAAATGCTGGGAGTGCATGAACACTTATGTTCATTGTTAATCAACAACAGAACATTTAAGCCACTTTCCCACCATCAGGCCAAGCCATTCTCATTGTTTAACTGTTCCATTCTATGTCGATCCGGGTGGCATGGGTATGGTTTCATTTTCCACTGTGTTGCTGATAACAAACCTCTATGGAATGTAATACAAATATATCAGTCATTGCATTGGTAAAGCAAGAGTTTACAGACGGTATGAGATGTTAATAGTGTTGCTTGAATAACGCACTTGATCAGCTACAGAAAAACTGGTACCAGCAGACTTCTACACAACTGTTAATGCAGCGTTGCATCCTGAAAGTGCGGACTCTTAGACCGCGAGTGTTTAATGTGCCATTTGGGACAGGGCCAAAAATAGTCTCACATAACCACACCTTCAGACAGACGGCATAAGGTCTGGATTCTATCGCAACTTTCATTGGCCTAGGATTGCACAACCAATCACAGTTCGTTTTGTTCTGCGTCATGTTTAGCAGCGTGAAAATGTAAAGTCGATGTTCTTTCAATAACAGACCGGTGTGCATCTAATAAATTATTCATTCAAGAATGTTATGCAAGTTTACTGCTACAGTGGAACTGCGAACTTCACATACTTTTTGAAAATACCACTGAAATCGTGGGATTTCAACGCTTAATTGGACATTTGGAGACCCTGTACAATTTTCCTGGTCGCAAATGCATCTTTGAAACAGCTCTCCCTAAACTATATGAGACAGTGCATGAACACATTTCATGTAAACTAAAAGATGTGCAAGCGATTACTTTTGCTACTGACATTTGGAGCTGCGACGTGACCCCACTATTACACCAAACTATGTACACAGTGACGCCATAATAGCTGCATAAAAATAACTGCAAGCTAACGAGTTTCGTGGGTCACAGACCTGCACATCCATCGATGAATCTCTATGTTAAGTATTAGATTTGAGGCTGTATTTGAAGCTCTTTTTCACTTAAAAAAAAAAAATAATATTACTGACAATTGTATGTCAGATAATTAAAATACTCTAGTTTACTGTATGTATTTGTTCATATTTTATTAAGGGATAAGTCTGAAGCACTCCTTAAAATAATTCTGTCAAATTCATACAGGGCTAGTAGTATATACATCTGTATATACAGATACACACCCAGGTATCGGAACAGTGTTCAGCCAACAGTCCGTGGCCGTAACGTCTGAGGCTGAGACTAGGCCAAAAATGGCAGACTGTGTGCAGCTCACTTATGGGAGTATCTATGCTAATTGGGAAAAGCTTGTCACCAGTCATGGGCGGGACCTGTTCCACTGTGATGTCATAATGGGTATAGAAAACAAACAACTCATTTTGAGACAATAATTATTTTTGGGTAATTTAAAAAAGGAAAGCTGTCAACAAATGCCCACAGTTAAGATATCTAAAAGAAGCAAAGCACTAAATCATGTGTAAACAACAGTTTTATAGAGTAATAGTTTGTAAGATGTGTAAAGAACCTCCTCAGCTTTATGCATTTAACTCATTCTTGTACCATGGTTACATTTGACAATATATCAATAATATAATTTTTGTAAATAGTTTGGTATTTACAAATAAAATAAGTACACTACGTTGTTCTTATCTACATGAAGAATTAAGGAAATCTTGTGAAGCATCAAAGTACTTCAGTTTAGATGTATGTCCCCTTTACAGCTGTTCAATTAAAAATGCGTATTAATAAATGCATTTAAACAAAACTTGTCCCTTGAAGAAGTTCCATTATAAAAATGCATGTTTTAGTGTTCAATGAATTAGCTATTCGACACTGTAACAAACATTTTTCAAATGCTTTATCTTCTTATTAGAAGTCCTGTTTCAGAGTGCATGAATGTCACACCTCTCCACCAAATGTTTCTCTATAGGATTGGAAAGCAATGACATCAGTAGCGACATCAGTAATCATTGTGCCTTAGGACTAGAGGCTCAGAAGTTTGATGGTCTTATCATCATAGTCGTGGCCTTTAGTGAATATGCCGAACCTTTCCAGTAGTACCATTTGATGCCATTGAAACGATTAGTGTTCTGTTCCTGCTGGTAGTATATGCCATTGAGATTGGATGGTCCACAGGCATCAAACCACCAACCTAAATTATACAACAAAAATGTATACTTTAGGACATGAAAACTTAACAGTTGTGTATATTGTGACAACATAAAATGCTTGCTCTTGTAAACGTACACCATGCTCCCAAATATTACTACAGGTAATACAAATGAACAATTTTGTTTTTGAATTCATCAATGCAATTTCCTTTAACTTGGTTAATATTATTTGTAACATTTGCTAGCTAATGAGAATGCATAAGGGAAAGCAAGTTTTAAGACGTTCCCAGACCATTAATGTCAGTGTTCATCAGGGCTAAGTTCCCAAATGAGCTCGCCAATGACTAACTCCTGGCTAATTTTGTTAGTAAGTCATGTCCCAATTATAAAAAGAGTTCAAATAAAGGGAACTGGGACAAATGAGCACTCCAAATTCATTAGAATAAGACATTTACAGTGGGGCAAAAAAGTATTTAGTCAGCCACCAATTGTGCAAGTTCTCCCACTTAAAAAGATGAGAGAGGCCCGTAATTTTCATCATAGGTGCACTTCAACTATGAGAGACAGAATGAGAAAAAAAAATCCATAGAATCACGTGTCTGATTTTTAACCCTCTGAGGTCTGAGGCTGATTTGTCCCGAAGTAGTTTGACATGTCCTGACATTTGTCATTTTTTTCAGTTGCTTATAAACATATTAATGACAAAAGTCTCACTTCACCGTATTCTGCAGAAACTAGACTACAATAATATGTGAGCAACAAGTATATGTTTTGTATTTTTGAGAGAATTGCGTATATGTGTGATTTTTGAAGAAACCAAAAAAATATGTCACTTAAATAAGGCCTCAAAACTCATACTAATATATTCTGTATAGTCAGCAACATTCTGTATGTTTTAGTCTAGAGTTTTTGCTTCAAAGTGATGTAAAAATCATTCTGCCTACTAGGACACATAAAACAATGTTTTGATTTGAAATTTCTAAGACACTTTTTGTTTAGGATGGCCATATGCAAGGAGGTGTGAAACTTCATGAATCTTAATGAATATACAGTGATTCACACCTGAGGAGCTTAAGGCCCTGCCCCTAATGAGCTATAAGAGCCATTCAGTCAGGAATGTGACTGAGTGAACTAAGAAAGAATGCAATGGCAAAAGAAATACATCTTTTTTTGTGGTTTATTTAAAATATAGTTAACTATATCAATGAGAGTCAGACACATTTTGAGTAGACAGCTATGCCTGGAAACAAATCCTGCTCAAAGATAGAAGTGAACATCAAATACATGGCATTTGGTGTTTCTGCACTGGAGAGAAAAAAACAAACAAAAACAAATAAATAGCACACATTTTCCTGCTTCCAGTCTCAGTATCACATAGATGCAGTCCAATGTGGGCAAATGTCTGGTCACTATGATTCTCAAATCTGTGAGATAAAAAAAACAACACTCTGTGAGCATGCTAACAAGATCATATCAGCTATTATAATGTCCACTCTTAACAGAAAACATGATTTTTGTGATCTTATGTATGCATATTATTGCACATCATGTGATCATGCACACTATTTCTCAGTAAACGCTTCACAAACTGATCAAAACAGGCCACAGATATTGTCTAAACATTCATATTAGCTCTATGACATGTCATGTTCATGTTTCATGTTCATATACAGTCTGTATCGTGATTAGAATAAAGAACTTAAGAATAAAAAAAACTTACCATTCACGATCATCGGCTTTATCAAGTTGATCCTCCATCAAATCCTTCCAGAATTATCCCTCACCGCATCTCAGAATGATGTACATAACTCTGACTAAACTTGACACATTGTACCGTGCTGATGTTGGCGTTCACTCTCTGTTGCATTAATCGCCTCTGAATTTGTGTTTGAATAGCGCGCGCTCTCCGTGGGTATGGTCACATTAGAGGATAATGAGCTGACTCGCGAACGACTGACATCTCTGTCCTTTCAAACAGATTACATAAACAGACAATATTCTTTTTAGATTTGACTTAGCATGATTTAAATCCTGACATTTCAACGTTTATTTAGACATGCGTCCCATATCTGTGAATAGGACTCACTAAGTTATCGTTCATTTTCTTTTGACTATCAGAATGGACTTCATTCGGGGAGAAATCTCAGCTTACGCATCATTTTAATTTTCTTTATTTTGCAAAAAGCACAATATTTTGTTTTTACTCTGAGTGTACACAAATAAAAGAAGACATTTCACAGATTACACTGGTATATTACCTCTTAATTGTATGTCCAAAATTGACGGAGCATTTTGAGTCTCTTTCACACTGACAAGAAAAAAGTGAGGAAATCATGGGGGCGTAACAGCCGACCTCAGAAGGTAAAAGAATTTCTTTGCAAATTATGGTGGAAAATACGTATTTGGTCACCTACAAAAAAGCAAGATTTCTTGCTCTCACAGACCTGCAACAACTTCTTTAAGAGGCTCCTCTGTCCTCCACTCATTACCTGTATTAATGGCACCTGTTTGAACTGTCCACTGTCCACTGTCCACAACCTCAAACAGTCAGTCAGACTCCAAACTCCACTATGGCCAAGACCAAAGAGCTGTCAAAGGACACCAGAAACAAAATTGTAGACCTGTACCAGGCTGGGAAGACTGAATCTGCAATAGGCAAGCAGCTTGGTGTGAAGAAATCAACTGTGGGAGCAATTATTAGAAAATGGAAGACATACAACACCACTAATAATCTTCCTTGATCTGGGGCTCCACGCAAGATCTCACCCCGTTGGGTCAAAATGATCATAAGAATGGTGAGCAAAAATTCCAGAACCACATGGGGGGACCTAGTGAATGACCTGCAGAGAGCTAGGACCAAAGTAACAAAGGATACCATCAGTAAAACACTATGCTTGCAGGGACTCAAATCCTGCAGTGCCAGACATGTCCCCCTGCTTAAGCCAGTACATGTCCTGGCACATCTGAAGTTTGCTAGAGAGCATTTGGATGATCCACAAGAGGATTGGGAGAATGTCATATGGTCAGATGAAACCAAAATAGAACTTTTTTGGTAAAAACTCAACTTGTCGTGTTTGGGCGGAGAAAAAAAATGCTGAGTTGCATCCAAAGAACAACATACCTACTGTGAAACGTGGGGGTGGAAACATCATGCTTTGGGGCTGTTTTTCTGCAAAGGGACCAGGTTGACTGATCCATGTAAAGGAAAGAATGAATGGGGCCATGTTTTGTGAGATTTTGAGTAAAAACCTTCCATCAGCAAGGGCATTGAAGATGAAACGTGGCTGGGTCTTTCTGTATGACAATGATCCCAAACACACCGCCCGGGCAACGAAGGAGTGGCTTCGTAAGAAGCATTTCAAGGTTCTGGAGTGGCCTAACCAGTCTCCAGATCTCAACCCCATAGAAAATCTTTGGAGGGAGTTGAAAATCCGTGTTGTCCAGCGACAACCCCAAAACATCACTGTTCTAGAGGAGATCTGCATGGAGGAATGGGCCAAACTACCAGCAACAGTGTGTAAAAACCTTGTGGAGACTTACAGAAAACGTTTGACCTCTCTCATTGCCAACAAAGGGTATATAACAATGAATTGCGATGATCTTTTGTTATTGACCAAATACTTATTTTCCACCATAATTTGCAAATAAATTCTTTAAAAATCAGACAATGTGATTTTATGGATTTTTTTTTCTCATTCTGTCTCTCATAGTTGAGGTGTACCTATGATGAAAATCTCATCTTTTTAAGTGGGAGAACTTGTACAATTGGTGGTTGACTAAATACTTTTTTGCCCCACTGTATGTAGCACATAGCAAAACATGGACGAAATGATAGAAGTATTTAAAAAGTAAACTACTCTTACCTCCTGAGAGCATTTGTGAGCATTTGCAAATACATTTGTCGTTGTCTACATCTTTTGTGCTGAAATCACTTCCTGGCTGTCCCATGCTACTGGTTTTACCCGCTGTTCCACTGTAACTGCTGAAGTGTATCCTATAGAATTGGAAAATCAGAAATATTAATAATATATATTGTACATGTGGGTAAAAGTCAGGTAATTAAATTTTATCAATAAGAGATGGAAAAAATACATCAACAGCTAAAATGCGTAAACTCTCGGTTTGCGTACTTTGTCAAATAATTTTCCTTGTCTGTCAGTTCTGATATACAGGCAGCATTTAAAGACATTTTAGACATGTCAGAGATGAAGAATGTTCCCAAAGGAATGTTCCCTACATTGCGAGTAAATCATTTGTTAGATTTTATACCAGTGATTGAGTTAGAGGCTAGAGGAATAAGTTTAGCATATATTTTCACGGCATGCTTATTGTGCCCTTTGACCGCTTTAAGGCGCCATCAACACTCTGATAATTCACTGCTCCTTGTGCATTGCACATTGCCTCCACATTGTGCATTAAGAATCTATAATGTACACTTAGCTGTGGGTTATCGCTTACATACAGTAGCTGTCAAAAGTTTGAAAACATTATAATTTTTTAATGTTTTTGAAAGGAGTCTTATGCTCACCAAGACTGCATTTATTAACATAGCAAACATACAGTAAAAAAAAATATATTATTGCAAAATGTTATTATAAATTAAAATATCTTTTCTATTTAAAAATATTCTAAAAATATTTTAAAATGTAATTTATTCCGGTGGTGGCAAAGCTGAATTTTCAGCATCATTACTCCATTCTTTAGTGCCACATAATCATTCATAAATCATTCTAATATGCTGATTTGCTCAGGTAACATTTATTATATCAGTGTTGAAAACAGTTGTGCTGCTTAACAGTTTTGTGGAAATAGTGATACTTTTTTCAGGATTCTTTAACAAATAGAAATTTCCAATGGACAGCATTTATTTGCATTCATTAAATTATGTATTAAAGCATTTTTAAAAAGAAATGTTTTTTTAACTATTATTGTCTTCACTGTCACTTGATAAGTGTTAATTTCTCTTTTTTTTATTCTTACCACAAATTGTTTAATTGTATCATTGTATCATTGTTTCCAGAAAAATATTAAGCAGAAAAAATGTTCAACATTGACAACAAAGTTTCTTGAATAGCAAATCAGCTAATGATTTCTGAAGGATCATGTAACACTAAAGACTGGAGTTATGATGCTGAAAAGTCAGGATAGTCATCACAGGAATAAATTACATTTTAAAATTTATTAAAATAGAAAACAATTATTTAAAATTGTAATATTTCACAATATTACCGTTTTTACTGTATGTTTGATTTTAAAAAAAAATGCAGCCTTGGTAAGCATAAGAGACAAAAACATCAAATAAATTGTTTAAATTTTTTACATCACAAAAACCAGCTGTTTTAACAGAGGTGTGAAGACTTGAAAATATCCACTATAGTTAAAAGGGGTGCCCTTGACTGAAACATTTTCTGGTTGACAAGTAGTCGTTCATTTTAAGCGATGGTCGACTATTTCAGCTGCAGAGATGAAGTCGACAATGCTGACTCATCATCTCCACAGTAGTGGATGCATCTATGTTCATGTTTCATATGGATTATATGACCTAAGAATATTTGTTTTCCAGTTGAATTGGTTCGTTTAAAAGTAGACATTTCGCTTTCTAAAGATAATTTTTTCATTTCTTTGAGACAAGTTTACATGGAGTTTTGGTTTTCTTTCAAAGAGAGAGACAGCAGAAAGTGCACTCAGTGTTTGTGTGCATTATTTTTTCAAAAGCTCAACGTTTTGTTATTGAGTGCAGACAAATAAAAGTACAGATTCAAAAGATGTATTAATCTTATCTGTATGACCAAAAATCGACAGTATTTTAAATGCAAGTGATCGCACCAGCACCTCCATATTCAATGTCATGCTACTCTAGCATGACAAAGCTGCAATCAAATTCCTGAATTATTATCTTTTTGTGGGTTGTGCATCTGGATCACAATCCACCATCAAAATGATACTTTAATTAGTCCAATTGCTGTGAGAAGGCTGTAAATGATCTGCCATCTGAAGCATCCACACATGCCATATAGCCTACTAGCGGACGTGACGTAATGACGCAAAGACTAATTTCCCATGGAAACCTAGCAGTACCACTCTAATTAGAAAACATTATGACAAGCTTACCGTTGTGAATCAGGCCAGGGTAAGGAGGTAGTTTTGAATGCTGGCTGGATAATTTTTAACCCAAAAAAGTTAAATGAGCGGCCATGTAAAGTTGCTACTATATACATGTTTCATGATATAAAGCCATATTTGAGATCGACGTTTGATACGTGAGCATTTGCATGTCCTGCCCAATGTACTGTAATTACTACATAGCAGTGGGGGTTCTACACGGAGGCCTAGGGAGGCCCATGCCTCTGTAGAAATTTCCATGGCCACCCCTGTGGCCCCCCCTGTGCTGACCAAAAAATAAAAATATAAAATGAATTATGACTTTATTATGATTTTACACGCAAGCGCCAAAAGCGGAACTAACGTGACGGAAAGTTCTACACGGGTAAATTAGAGTGGGCGCCGGCCGCGTAAGTGACTCGTATCTCGTAAGTAACTGGTTGTTCCTGCACAATGTTGTGATGTTAACCACGTAACTTCATCTGTCTTGGCGGTTTCATTGCGATAACATACATTTGAGTAAAGTAATCAACAGGTTATTATTGCCCGTGTTAAGTAGAGAGGGATGGTTAGGCAACGAAATGTAATGCACGTTTTTTTTCTTCCGATAGTTATCTTGAAACGAGGAAAGGACATAGCGTCCTTTTTTGTTAACAAAAAAGTGAGAGAAACGAATCAAGGTATTGAGAGAGTTGAGGAGCAGAAAGAGGGAGAGCTAGAGGAGTCAGTGGAGGTTGGAGGTGATGAAAGTGAGGACTCTGACACAGAGAGGGAAATTCCAGACGGTGAGGAGGATGAGGAAGAGGGGGAGGAGCATGAAAAAGAGGATGAGGAGAACGAAGAAGAGGGTGAGGAGGAAGAAAACATACAGCGACAGAGAGAGGAACAGCCAGAGGGACAGAAAGTGGATCCATGGGGATCAAGTAGTGCACCATCAGGTTTGTGATGAAGAAGGTTATTACTATTTGCAAAGCAGTTCAATTATCATTTCATTGCAGGCCTACTGTATGTCCTTAAAATGGTGCTTTCTCCTGTAAATAATTTTGTCAATATGGATCTAATGTTTCTTTTTTTAAAGTAAATTCTAGGCCTACATTTTTGAAATACATGCAATACATGCAGATATGCTCTACCAATCAAAAGTTTGGAAACGGTACTATTTTGATTGTTTTTGAAAGAAGTCTCTTCTGCTCACCAAGGCTGCATTTATGTTATTATAAATACAAAAAAGCTCTAAAATTGTGAGATATTATTAAAATATAAAATAACTGTTTTTTATGTGAATATATAGTAAAGTGTAATTGTGATCAAAGCTGAATTTATCATCATTACTCCAGTCTTCAGTGTCACATGATCCTTCACAAGTCCTTCACAAATCATTGATAATAATCATCAACATTAATGAACCTACCTTTTTTGCACCTGCACTCACTCTTGTACAAATGTTGTACAATGTTGTAACAAATGTTTATATGATTGTAAAGTAAAAAAGTTAATAATCTTTAAATATAATTTGTTACCATTTTTAATGTGCCCCTCTGGTTAAACACTGGCCCCCCCTTGGCCCCCCTACTAAAAATTGTCTAGAACCGCCACTGCTACATAGATCAAGTATTACTGATCTGTCCATTACAGACTTCACCACTTCCTGTGGATTTTTTTCCCCTGCGACTAAGAGTCAATAAAATTTTGGCTGACTAAGCCTCTTTTTGTCACCTAACAGTTGGCCAATTGTTAGGCGGCAGCCCTAGCAGTAAATGTTTATTGCATTTAGTGTCGTGTTTTACCCTGAAGGTGTTTTTTCTTTGTGTGTATGACCCTGTGCACCGTCTACACGAGTATTCTGTTAATGATGTAGGTTTGTTTTACCACCTGTATTGTTATGGTGGATATCAATGCAGTTTAAAGTAAAAAGCAGATTTTGGTCATTTAGGTACCTTGATATACATTACATCAATTTATATGGTTATCAATATATATAGTAAGACAGAATTGCAATCCCAAAATGTATTGTGGTGGTCTTGAATTCTTATTGTTTTTAGCTGATCACATGCCTGGAGAACGTTCTTAAATTCTACCACCACATAGCATATTCTATAAAAACATCCAAGGACTCACAAAACTCTCTGGTATATAGAAGCACGGGTTAATTATTCACCTGTAATTCTGCTTCTCTCGATCAAGTGAGAACTGCTCATACTTTGAAAAGGCTGTATTCCCCTCCCAGTCTGTCAGATCTATCCTGAGGACATGTTGTTTTTCTTGTGTTAACTTGGAGATGATTTCATTCCCCAACCAGTGTTCACCCAAGATGTCTCCAAACCCCTGAATTGGAAATAGAGAAAATCCATGTTTCATGTTTCAGTGTAAATTTGTCAGAAGGATGTACTAATCCCTACCATTGTGTAATTTTTCCATGTTTGATGAAAATCAACTAGGCCATTGAAGCGCTTCTGTATTACTGTCCATCCACCTCCATCAACTTCCATGTCACAGTAGGCCTGGAAACAAAAATGGCAAATTACTGACTAAATTTAATCATTCATGTCCTTTCTGTATAAACTTGATTATGTCATGCCTTTCTTCCAAGATATAACATAAACAAATAACCTTGTTAGGCACCTTTATCAGAATTATTACAAGCCAGTAAAAAGAATGTTAAATTTGGCAGTCTTTACTTTTAAGGAAAGGTTTCTTACGAAATGGCTCTCACTGAGTTTGCTGCTATCTTCAAGAAAAGAGTTGCTCTTAAAAGAATAATTAACTACCCTTGTGTCTTTCAAACCACATAGTATTTTAATTATTATAACACAGGCAGAAAATCCATGCTTTTCTATTTCATACAAAAACTTTTTTAAAGTTTTTGTGTTTTAGGTTAAGCTAACTGTAATATCTAAGCACAATATCTAAGTAGCTAAGTGTAAATAACAATCATTGATATTCACTTTAGTGTTTGTGTTTTCAAAGCTTTGTCACGTTTAGCCATATGACCAAGAAACAATTGTGTATTATATCAGTAATATCTAAAGGTGCCTTTTTTAATTAAACACTTTATTTTATTTAATATTATTGTTGACCTTTTGACTTTCAAAATAGTCTAAACAAAAAAATAAGGGTTAGCGTGAGGAAATGGGATCAAGACATGACTTCAACCTGAGCCTTTCAACCTGGGAGCTTATACAATCGAATTACTTTCCACCTTTGTTTTATGGGAAATGGTGACTGACGTTTAGCCTTTTGTCTTTCATGGATAAAAAAGAATTTAGTACATGGTTAGAACATCACACGAGTGTCTACATTTTGTCATTTTCTATTGTTTGCTAGGGCTACTTTTAATGTCAGTGGACTGTTATATAGTTTAGTATTTTACTGGCATTTTACCACTTTGATTTGAATTAAGTAGATTGAGGTTACCTTGAACTGCTCTTTTGTATCCGGAATCGTCAATGAATAAACCCCGCTGTCCTTGTTCCCTAACTTGTAGACTTCAGCACAGTCGTTGTACTGATCTGGATTGTCCTGCATCATTGCAGAATTGCTACCTGATGAAAGAAATATTTTGTTAAAGGAATAGTAGGAATAGTTTGGAACCTCACAATTCAATTTAAATTGATTCTTGGGGTCACGATCGAACAAGAACTGCTTTATCGTTATAAAATCCATGTTGACTTTTGAAATGTGAATTGTAGTTTACTTTGCTGTCCACCACTGAATGGAATGTCTAGGTTCTTTTGTAGAAACAGAAGCTGGGGCCAGTTGCACAAGCTGTGTATATGTTGCAACTTAGCCTAGTTTTGACGTAAATGGACACTAACTTACAACTTATGCACTACTAAATAGTTTTGTGTTGGACCATTTAACTTAGTTGAATCGTAACTCTATATACTAAATATTTGTGGAAGCCTCCGATCAGTAATGTTTAGAATAAAAGAGCAGACCATATCAATAAGCTCTTGTTTATGCTATTGTAATATCGACGGTATACGTCATAATATGCTGCTATGCATTACTTTACAGAGAGCTTAAGACCTACTAGCTACATTCTGCCTTAAGAGCTAATGGTGCAACCATTTAGATTGTAAGTTAGTTACAAACTAGATAGTAGTAACCAAGTCTCTTAATTAACAAGTTACGAATGGCTGGTGCAACCCTGTCCTGAGCAGGGACAGATTATGATGTAGTTGTGCCCTGAGCATGTACATGTCTAAATACCCCACTCCTTGTCTGGCCCCAGGGGCAAGGCTTTCATCTAGGTCTTTGTCTGGGCTATGTGGCTCATTATCGTGGTCCTCAAGCTTCTCTTGTTGCAGTGAAATAGAACAGAAATCAGTCAACAAAGCCTCATATTTGAATTCCGAATTCAGCTTTGTCTTGTATTTCTAGGCTCACTTTACTTAAAATAAAATTGGAGACATCTGATGAATTGGTGCATTTGCTCTCCACATGAAATGCACACAACTAGCGCTCATTGCAAGTTTTTTTATTTTTTATGAATCTATCTACTGTATCAGACAGAGCTTGCTGTGCAGCGAGGTTGATGGTATGTAAGAAAAACCTAATGGGTCTCATTTATGAAACAAACATACGACGAAAAAGGTTCGTACAGCCGTTTCCACCCAAAACTTGTCATTATTTGGAGGAAATTCCAACAATAAAGTGAAATTGAAATTGAATTGAAATTTATCATTATGATAAATTTGTACGCAAGTTGCTTGTGTACGCAAGTTTTTTAGTTAGCGTGAACTTGCGTGCAGCATAGTAAATCTGCTGGAGAATTTAATGAGCATTTTTGTTCATTTAGATTATTTTCCTGACCGACAGCTGAAGCTTATTAGTAGATCATTAACCATTAAGATTAGAATGACATATTAATATAAAATTAGAATAGATGGTGTCTGTCACTCGTTAAGATACCACAAAATTTTTTCTTTGTGTTAGTTTTTCCCCTGGGATTTAGTTTTCTCAAATGGCAGCATAAACAACATAACATGATTCACACATAGTCACATCATACACCTGTGCAGCGCATGTGTGTCAGCCTATATTGTAGTGATTTTTATCTTCGCCCATGCAAGGACGCTATGTTAAAAAAAAAAAAGTTGTGATTTTTGAATCACACGTCACTTAAGGTGTGGTTATGAGTACATCAGGTGACCACCTCCCCCTACTCCTAGTTCAGGGCACCAGTCAAGGTCTATTACCTTGGTAGTATGAAAACACTCCCAACAGGAGGCTGTTCAATAATTTGGAATTAATGTAAAGTGGTCAGCTGATTTATTTGAAAAAATGGTGATATTGGTAACTTGTAGAGCCTTTTCTGTATTATCAGCACAAGGAAGACATACATGTGTAATAAGTTAAATTTATTGGCAAAAGATAGACAAGAATAACTAACACAACTACTAAATGAATACCATGAATGATAAAGGAATAAGGTTCATATGACACATAAAATACAAGTGATTAAGTTGGATGTGGTTATGGAAGAGTTAGGGGCTGTTCACATATTGCATCTTTTGCGCGCGCATATTCATTATTTCCTATGTAGGCACAGCAAGCGCGTGCAAAATGTAAGCAACATGGTCGCAGCACGCTCGTTTTTTCCAGGTGCGCCTGTGCCACGGCGAGATGAAAACATCTCAACTTTTCAGAATGCCGCAAGCGCACCGCAGGTCATGTGACAAGAACCATCCAATCAACCCTTTCCCTTACCCTAACGGTAGCCTAATTTCCTCAGATGAACGCAGAGTCGTTGTGCAGGAGAGATATGGTTTCATGGCAGAAGCTCTGTTTGGTGATGCTTGGGCCAAATTTTTCTTAAAAGATTATCAAGCTGGTCCATGTCAACTCTGAAATAGGCTTTGAAGCTCTCATCGTCCAGATGGAGCTCTTGGATGAGTTTGTGAAATTCTCCATGGTGCACCCAAACACTACAGGAATGCTTGCAAAAGCGCTTGCAAAAAGGAGGAGGAAGCGACGCGACCATGCTGTCCATGCGTTTTTAGGCATGATATGTGAACAGCCTGTAAGGATGGATTTTTCCAAGTCTGAACTCAAGATTCCCATCCTGTAATAAAACAATAAAACTCACTAATCTGAAGAGAAGATATGCGAGAAAGAGTACAGGACAACAGCTGACCCAGTATCATCTCCTCACCTCATGCTGAGTTTCTTGCTCCTCACATCTTCTCCCTCCCTTCAGGGCTCAACTAGTCATGCAAATCTCACAAAGCTCTATTTGAAGTGACATCAACATAAATACCTCAGGTGCGATTGGTAAAATGGTTTCTCTCCCACATCAGCATAACATATAAGAATAAAGAAAACAATGTCTGTTCTAGATATTTTAACCATCTGTCTATCCCTAAAACTAGGTGTGTGATCCTTTTGGGGCACGAGAAAAGGTCCAACAAAAGCTGCATGAATATTTGGGTGCTAAATGTTTACAGCCCTTTTGTTATATCTGGAATATTTAAGGGGACTTGGCAAACCACTCAAGGAAACATCTGTATCCAGAACTTCCCACACAATTGCTGTGTGTCTTTATTTGCTAGGTATGTTGACTCTATGAAACTTTACTTTTTATATTGCATTTGTAACTATGTTTTATATTTTATGCTGATCAGTTGTGTGATGTATTTTTGTTAATTCTTTTAATTAGTATGTAATCCTGCCTGGCAAAAACAATACATGTTAATCTTGATTTATTTTGAATTCGTTTGAAATCATTATCACCGGTAGATCAAGCGGTTTTCGACACTTCCGCAATTCTGGATTGGGATAGATCATACTGAAACCCCAATAAATGGAGCATCTGGCACGTATATTGAGATTTTGGATTTATGACTATTATGACTTAACATGTTATAGTATTGTGACTAAACAAACGGTACTTTTGTACGAATAAGCAGGCGGCGATTCCACAATTTGTGTTATTAGTAAACGCTATATCCTCTGTTATGATTCTAAACGAATGAGGTTGTGACGTAAAGCGTATAAACGGCCGTATATAGCTTTTCAGCGGTGCGATGCCCTGATGAAAGGAAAAGTGAAATTAAGAGGAATTAAAGAATCAAAGATCTAAATTAATTCATATCTAATTACACGATCAGCTGTTAACGTAACATCAGAAACATTATCATTAGAGGTCGATTACAATTGAAGTCAGATTAAATTATTAATGGAGTCAGATAAGAATTGGAAATCAAAATTTTATTAAATTAAGATGATTTTTACAGAAGCCCCAGAAAGACTTGCATGCGGAATCCCTTCACCCGGGCCGTTGGACTTCCTTCATTGGGCCGACGGGCAGAGCTTACAGGCCCCTTACGTTAACTTATAGAAAGATAAACTGTTTCTCTTTGAGTAATAAGGTGGAGGTGGATGTGGATAATAAGGTGAAGAACCTTATTATGCATCACACAAATAAACGAAAGATTATTTGTGAATAACTAACATCAGCTATATTACATCTAATGTGAATTAGAAAAACATGCACTGATAATATACAACAATGTCAAGGTCTCAGGAAAGACGTTTGGTTAAGTGATATTTACGTTCCACGTGATTGGGTCCGATGACGATGACGTACGTCTTCCACTGGTTGTGCTGGGTGACAATGCAGTGGGGAGAGGAGCCGGGATCTGTTTCAACAGCCTTGAACACAAAGCTGGGATGCTGATCTCCAGGAGGACCGAAGGGTCCTAAAATCTGGAACACGCAGATGAGGTCCTGGTGTAGGTGCAGAAGGTCCTTAACAATCTGGAACACGCAGACGAAGGTTACTTGGAGTAAAGGTTTGCTCTCCTGAGCTTAACATTGTTGCAAGTGTCTCTGTGTGTCTTCTGCCTCTCTGGGCCAGACACTCAGAACTTGAATGTCTCTTTCACAGGCTGGAGGCTCAGAACGTGGTCTGTTGCTGCCTCACAAGCTGTAGATTCAGATCATGGAATTTGTTGTTGTCTCACTGGATAAACCGGAGACTCAGAACGTGGTTGTATCTGTTAGTCTCTCAGCTTCACAGTTCGGGACTCAGACCTTTTATATCTGTTATGTCTCACTCCTTGTAGAGTTGAAGACTCAGAACCAGCGCATCTGTTATGTCTCAGTGGACGAACCGGAGACTAGAACAAGGTGTGTCTGTTGAAAGGGTACTTTTATCCCTTTCCGATGAGGAGGAGATTACATTTTGGCGCTTTTCCATTCCAGTGCTGTGATTGGTTGCTGGCATCAGAGGGGACACACACAGTGTGGCCCACCCTTCTTTCCCCTGTGGAACTCATTTGCATAAAGCACAAAGATGGAAGTCTTTAAAGTGTGTTTAAGGTTTGCCAATGCATTTCTCACTTACCAAACCACCACCAACATACCTTTGACAATATTCAAACATGATGGAAAAAGACTGATCTGTCATGCATTCATTCATTTGTACAACAACAGCTAAATTAGTGTAAGACTACAAATAGCTGTAACCGAGAATACTTATTTCTGTGAGTAAGTATGAAATTAATGTATGTAGAATACATCAGTTTCATGGTTTCCGAACATAGTTATGAATGGATTGGGATGAATCTTTGTGATCTCTCTTTGTTTCACCCATTGCTGCTGAGGTCCTGAGGAATTTTCATGGCAGTCACAGCCTAATCTTAGGAGGTAGGCTCTAGGTGGGTGAAGGGCAGAAACTGCATGTGGACCAATGAGAAGTCCTGTCCTTCCTGGGGTTGGTACCAGAGGTCTTCTTCTAACCCTCTAAGAGATGTCTGGCTATTGTGTTGGCATCTTTATCTGATGGCGTTGGACAGTTTGTTTATGTTGGTTCCTTAAGATCCAATCAAAATGTAGCAAACCTTTATCCACTGTTATGGACAGAGAGGGGCCCAGCCATAAACTGGGCCCTGAAATGTGCTGTTCCCTACATATCTTTATTTTATGAAATCAAAGTGATAGAACAGGTGCCTCACATGCACACATTAGTTATAGTATTTCTAACTTGACATTTCAGTCATCAAACTAAAATGCAAAAACCAAAAATAAGTTACACCACTCAAATTAAATGGTCCTCTATAAATCAGCGCGCCCATCTCCAAATCAAACACATTTTTGCGAATTTGAAGGGTGCTGTTTTACCTGGATATTGGAACACGAGTGAAGTGCAAAGCCATTTTTACACAAAATGTTACATGGAAGTATAGAAACATATTTGGATTCTTGCCAAATGAGAGATGTAAGACCATCAGTTTCGCTTTAGCCTAAAATCATTTTGGCTTGACTTATGTTAGTTCATAATGAATGCCACTATGACGATCTACTTTGTTTTATTTTATAGTTTAATATATAATTTTATTGCATCTTTTTGATTCTTGTTCTGTTTTGAATACCATTAAACTTAAATTTGTTGTGGAGGGAATTACAATAGGCCTATAAATGTTTTGTTTTGTTTACTGGTAATAAATATACATATAAATTAATGTAATTGTTTGCAATTACGAGGTTAACTGGTGTTTTTGGTGTAAAATTAATTTATCTTTCATAAGCTTACTTCCTTTTCTTGGACGGGTTTAGTTTCTATCTTGTAAACTTTAGGGGTGAGGCTTCTAAACTATGAATATTTAGGGGCGTGATATTTAAATGGCGATTGTTTTCAGCCGCCACATTTATCAGCGTAGGATCATTTGTATGATAGGATTGCCAGCATACAAGTGATTTCTGCACTGGGAACTGTGCTTATTTCTATATTATATTGATAAATGTGGTTCAGTGTGGGCAGAATTAACCACCTACGTGATAGGTGAAAACGTGTTTAAAGCATAATAGTTAACTGTTACAAGTTTGGTTGGTAGTTGTGAGCTGTAGTGTTGTCACGATCCTGAAATTTCTAACTTCAATATGATACATTGAAACGTATCGATATTCAATACCATTTTTGATAGCATGGGGGGAAACGCTGCATATACTGTCATATAGATATTTTTAATATTTCTTTTTTGTCTATCCATTGAATGTCTAGCCAATCAAAAATGTCCTCTGAAGAGATCACTTTATATGATAATGCTTTTAAGCTTTTTTTCATATATAAACGATCAATTGCCATTACAATTATCTCACAAATATTTGCTAACTCCAAGTATTTGTTATTAGTGGGGTAATTTTGTTACAATAGCTTACACACACAGCACAAGGAAACTTTCAAATGTTAAATTGAATTTAAAAAATACAAGTAAACAGTAATAAAATAAGAACAATAAAGATACAAATGAAAGAATACAAAGATGAAATAGACTACCCTAATTTATTCAGGTAGATCTAACTGTAGTATTCAGGTAAAAAAAAAAAAAAAAAACTTAATGAAGGAATAGAAATTAAATTTAAAATAACATTGAATAATCTTCATTGTAAAAATTAAATACGGATTAATCAAAGTTACCCAAGTTAATAAGTCAAGAGTAGCAAGTGATTCTCACTTTTCTTGTTTAACATAATGATTAACATTAAGAGAGAGTGGAATGTTTATTATGCTGCTGTGCATTTTAAGACCTGACTCATGCACAGATTCAAAATACTACTACTGTTACACATTCTTCCTGAACCATTTATGACTGTGTTTACATTAATACTCATCAAGATGGGCATTGTGACATTTATTTTTGAGTGTATTTGACCATTAATAAGTTGCGAAAAAGATCTCATTTTGGCACTTGTATGTCAGAGGCTGTTTTATTATGTGCACTTTGGATGTGAGCACGAAATCTGCGGGAATTGATAGTATTTTGCACAATCCTGCGCCAAATTTCAGACCCGGTCACACTAAACCTTTTAACCAAAGTGAATGAGACAGCTGAATGAGAAGAGGTGGGTCAACTCGCTGTCTGAGTGGAGAGCAAGCAGCTGGTATCAGTGTATCGATACTGCAGAAAGGAGTATTGGAAATTTTTGATATTCAGTATTTAGTACATACCGAAATATCGATATTTTTGACAATACTAGTGAGCTGCCATTCCTGTCCAACATCTCTTTGACATTTGTTGTGTGACTTTCATGGATTACTCATTTGCAGAGCAAAAGACACAAGCTGCCAGTCATCCATGATGTAGTAAGTGTAAAGGTGACACATGACTGAGTTGTCCTTGATGTTCAAGCATCACACATTAGTGCTTTTCTTGTTGCTGTCTTCAAGGCTTGCTCCACTTTTATCTTTGTGTCTTGGTATAGCCTGTTTTCTGAATAAAAAGCCATTTGGATAGTATGCTATGCCTGGGCTCAATTGTGTCGATCATGTACAGAAAGCCTCATGTTTGTAGTGTTTCAAAAATAAACTTTACGACTTCACTTTACCAAGCTTGTGTATTTACTAAGCTTTCATATTTACCAAGCTTGCATACAAGTCTTGTCAAGTTTTACATTTACAGTTATTCATTTGGCAGACGATTTTATCCAAAGCGACTTACAAGTGAGAGGTTGCCCTTGGTGCGGATTGAACCTGGGTCTCGGGTGTGTTATAGGTGAGTGGTTAAAAAAAATCCAAAGTTTTCCCAAAATCTTGCCCACCCTGAAAATGGGGCAGGAAATATTTGTTCCACTATTTCTGCACTTCGTGCTCACGGTGTGAGGTGTGCACACTCTAAATGGTTTGGGTGCTGTCCTGCTGTCGCGGTTGACTTTCTAAACATCAATAAACAAAAATCAACAGGCTAAAGAACACAATTTCACAAGCAAGTTTTGCCTATGTTTTAAAAATACCATAGTAAAAACAACTAGCCTAACTAATGTAAATAACAATCGTTATTAAAGACAAGTAAAATACTCAGTAATTTAAAAAAGGACAGATAAAAAAATTACCAATCGCAACAAATAAATACTGAGCAAAGATATGATTGAAATAAAAAGTTTTAAGATGTTCTGGTATAGAAACTGTCATCAAATGTAAAATAACAATGCACTTTATACTAAGTTACTGAAAACTTATTTTTATATATATATTTTATATATTTTATTATACATTACAAATATAGTTACAAATGTTACTCAAAATGTTGTCAAAAACGAGTGAATTTTCTTTCTTTTGTTGTTTGAATAGTGTTGTTACAGAGACTGCAGCAGGAATACTAGTGCTGTCTCTTTAAGAGCTGCACACATCTGCACTGTTACACAAGTGTGCTGCTCAGAAAATGGTGCACGAGTTGTCTTGCGCTTGAATGGTAAAATTACTTTTTTTGTGCTCATGTTTCAGATGTGTGTGGAAAACAGAAAACGGCATGCAAGATGTCTTGCATGTGAATGGTTTAAAAATCACATTAAAATATCTTTTTCTGTGAGTGTGCTTTGAATGTGTGCAGCACAAGGCTCCAGCACAGCCCATGAGTCATCTCGCACTTGAATGGCTTAAAATCATATTAAAATGCACACAAAGGAGTTGAAATTTTAATTTTATAGCAAGTATTTTCATAGCAAGTAAATTTATAGCATCGATTTTCGATTCCCAACCCTAAGTACTGACTAAAGACTTATTTTATAATGAATGTTGCCTTCACCTGATGCAGGGCAGTTGCAGTTGGAACTGGGAGACGATGGAGACATTGTAAATACAGCACATTGCTTGGTGTTTTGTTTTTCTAAATCTTTCATTATATTACATTATAGTATTGCCTCCTTTGTTGACAAATGACAAGCAGCAGCTTCTAATTGGCCATTAACACCAAAGTATACAGCGATAAAACAACGCAAGTATCAATAACAGTATTGTTTGTCCTGAAGATTATCAGTAGTCTTGAATGTACCCTATTACATTTCGGTGCAAAATATACCAGTTCTAGTCAACATTGATTATATGTAATATTGATTTTGCATATATTGAATGTTTTTGCCAATAAAACCCTTTAAAACTTTCATTGCAAAATGCTTTCATATCATTTTACAAATGTACCATAGAAATATGAAAAACATCTACAAATACTGAAGTAGCAAACTTTGCAAAACAAAACATCTATTGCATGTGCACAGTTAAACCAGGAATACACTTACATGACTGTCAGGCTGATTATGAATGTAATTTGGTTGTTGGGACTGATCATGCTAATATGGACCAAGTTCCATTAACACTCAGTCCGTGTTTACAGTTTTTGTTTAAAGGCATTAGTTTAAAGTTTGTTTTAGTATGCAGTGTCTAAAGATTTTAGTCTTAAAATTTAAAAAGGATTGGGTAGGATTGGGCCAATAGACGATCGCGATGTTCAGGAGGCATCATGATTCCCCACCCCGAATACCCGCCAACGGAAACAAAAAAAAAACCCATCTTAATCATGCAATATATCGGCCGGTGCAATACATGCTTTCAATTTCTGCTGTTACTTCAAAGTAATTTTTTTTTCTGACTTGGTAAAAATATAATGTTGTTCCCGATCGTAATACAAATTCAATTCAAAATAGTTCAATTAGCACAATTTAAACAGTAAAGATTTTATTGTGCAAAAAACAGCGAAGACAAAAGATGTTTTACATGAACTAAACCACTGATGTTAAAATGACGGACCGTGGTCTGCATCTGAATCCTGGCATGTTTCCATCTGGACCTCGAGACAAAATGGTAGCACCATTTTACTGTTTATAGTTGAAGTGATTACTCAGGATCATTTGTGGTAATGATACTCTAGCGTTATATCCTCTAGTAGTTTTATCTAAAGCAAGGCACACTTCATTATAGCCCTTTCAGCTCTGTGCATATTCTCGCTTTCTCCAGACGCATGCCACATTAACGGTGCGGTCCACTAGCATAGAGCAGTGTAAGAATTTTAATTAATTCCAATGGAATTTGAGCTTGATGCTCAAACGCAAAACACTTCCCCCGATGTCATCAAGTTGCTTTCAAGTAATAGAACAAGTTTTGAGAAAATTATTTTCATGATGACTAGTGCCTTAAAGGTCTTTAACTGAAACTGTTGGACTAATGATGATTATCATTCTCTGTGTCTCTGTCTAACTAGGGGTCTAGCCTTTTCCCCAAATATTTGAACAGCTGCACATAGTTGAACTGGCACAATATTGTTTTTGGAGTTTATTTTGCCCCAGGTCCCATGTGTGATAATGGTTAAAATGCTGACGCAAACCCTACTTTGCTTACCCACAGAG
Organism: Opsariichthys bidens; assembly: GCA_037194245.1. Classification (NCBI taxonomy): domain Eukaryota; kingdom Metazoa; phylum Chordata; class Actinopteri; order Cypriniformes; family Xenocyprididae; genus Opsariichthys; species Opsariichthys bidens. The sequence continues at coordinate 6,822,475 of CM074279.1, forward strand.
ATGGTGTGAATTAGGTTGTTGACTGTATTTGTCAGCTCCTGCTGCTGCTGCTTCATGGCGGAGTTATCAGAGGAGGTGCGAAGCAGTTGTTGCTCCATCTCTTTTATGATGCTAGTGTGCTTCTCCACCAACTTCTTGAGCTGTTCCTTCTCCACTTTCAAGTTGTCTAGCTCTGTATTTCTTTTACCTTCAATGTCCTCCACTCGTTTTTCCAGAACACTAAAGAGGAACCGAGAGAAGATTTGAAAAAAACTTTTGTTTTCATCAAGACATACAGTAGGTTTTTAAACTCTTTGAAAGGAGTCAGTAGCAATATGAATTTAAGTTTATAAAAATTTTGTGACTTAAATAGATCTTCCTCCAGAATTTGGAGAGGCTAAGTGTGCTGTCTTTCTAAACAGCTGAGTTAATATTATATTAATATTATTTATTACCTGTTCTTTTCATTCAGCTTGTGGATTTCATTTATCTGCTGTAGAATTTCATTTTCCAGTTTGCTGGTTGAAATGGAGTTCTCAAGAAGCTGACGTTCAAGTCGAGTTGTTTGGTCAATTACCTAAAGTTGAAAATAGATGTTGTGTTTCCAACAGAAAGCATGAGTATTTCCATATTCACTTTCTGTCAGTTAATCAAATTCTCTCCTCTGAAGGTGTTTTCTAGTTGTTGTGGTCTTCCATGTTTCATTAAATGAAGTATTCTTAAAGCACCCATAAAAATATTTACAACAGAACTGAATCAACACTGAACTGACTTCAGCTGAACAACAGCAGAAATGCATTATTTTCCTGTTATCACTGTGAAGCTTCTTTGAAACAATCTGTCTCGTAAAAAGCGCTGTATAAATAAAGGTGACTTGAAAAGTGACTTGGCTTTAACGTGTGCATTGAATTCTGACTTCTAACTACAAAACCATCTTCTCAACAGTTTAGTGGTCCTCCACGAAATTTTGGAGAGAATAACATTGCTTTCCTCCAAGGGCGTGAATCTTCACTTGCCTCAAAATTTGATTATGATTCAGAGGGTAACTTTTATTTAGGCCATTTATTAAATTATAAAATGATCATGCATCTTTTCATTCAATTCTTTTATTATGAATAATTACGATATTTATAATAATATAGTTATTTTTATTTTTTTTTAAATAAGAACAAATTTACATTTAGTCATTTAGCAGAAGCTTTTATCCAAAGCGACTTACAAGTGAGAAATACAAACAAGTGATTCTTCATGAATTGGCAAATAGACACAGGAAGTGCTCAATACAAGTTTCATACATTTCTTTTTTATGAAAGGATTAAGTGTTCACGGAAGAGATGAGTTTTCAGCTGTCTCTTGAATATTGCCGGGGATTCTGCATTCCTGATGAAAGTAGGGAGATCATTCCACCAGCAGGGAGCAGTGAACGAGAATGTTCTGGAGAGTGATGTGACGGTACCACAAGCCTTCGTTCCTTTAGTGATCACAGGCTTCTGGTGGGGACGTAGTGTTGTATCAGTGTGTGGAGGTAGGAGGGTGCAGAGCCTGTGGTGGATCTGTAAGCAAGCATCAGCACCTTGAACTTGATGCGTGCAGCAAGGGATAGCCAGTGAAGAGAGATGAAGAGGGGCGTGACGTGGGCTCTCTTAGGCTTGTTGAAGACAAGACGTGCAGCAGCGGTAATCGTGGTTGTTCCAAGCGTATGTTGACGTCGTGTTGTAGAGTTGGAGTGGCAGGGAAGACTAAAAGCTCAGTCTTTGCCAGGTTGAATTAACAAATTAACAAAGTGCTAATAACTAACAGTAGAACAAATAAAATATGACATCAGCACTTGCACATGTTTGTCTTGCCAGTTTAAACATGCAAGTCATTTTAAGCTATTTAAATGAAAGCGGATTTGAGAAGGCAATTTGGTACGCTGACTTCTGTGTGCACACAGTACCTAATTGATTTCTTTTGCATCTTCATTTGACAGGAGAATTTTCGAACAATTTTTGATAATTGTATTTATAAGTACTTTTAAAAATATTGACAAGATTTTTAATTTAAAAAATAATTATAGCTTCAAAACATACAAGCAAATAGTAAATTAGAGGAACAAAGAAATGCATAACAAGCAATAAACAAAGACTGCTTTCAGTATCTGAGAGTGCTTTAAAGTGCCCCAATTACGCTATTTTAAAGGTTCCTAATTTTGTTTTAGAGGTCTCTTACAAGAGGTTTGCATGCATCAAAGGTCAAAGAACACTTTCATTTTCTCATAATATACATTGAGAATCATTGAAAAAAGTGGTAATGTGCAAACAACTCATCGGATGAATCAGTCTCTAAATCCCTCCTTTCTGAGAACCTACTCTAGTAGTATTAACATAAACGTTGTGTCACTTTTGATTGATTTATTGCCCTTTATGACAGTTTTATATCCGGATCATAACTCCCAGATGGAGTGACAGTTGACAGGCTGACAGATTGACATGTGTCAGATGTCAGGTCAGAGCAACCAGCTGTTAGTTAATTTATGGTATGGGGTAATATGTGGTCCCACGTTTGTGACGTGTCTACGTGACTTCCCCTGATGACTCCAGGATGTCTTAAAAAAGACAAAACAGATCAAATAGATTTAAGAATGACTTTGATAGTAATTTGATAATTCCTTCCTGCCATGGTGGCTCCTTCCAGTCTGAAGGGTCAAAAAAGGCGTTATGTCTGCGACTAAACCTCCATTGATTGTTGGGTCTTAAAAGACATCAGAGTTAGTTTCGCATTATGTCGACACCTCAGTAGGAACTACAGTGGATGTTCAATTCAGTAAGTGTTAATTGAGTCAAAATATTTGTCAAGACAAACAGGATGACCATTACCCTCGCACCATGGCGACATCCTTTTAAATAACATGCCTGTGTGATCTTTTTAGAACAAATGTGTGTGTGTGTGTGTGTTTTGCCACCATAGTATGATCAGTAGTACCTGAACTATAGGTTAATGTTAGTACAAAGACAAAAAAAAATCAGAAATTTTCAACAAGCCAAAGAGTCCTCATTACCCACACAACTCAGAACAATGAGCTCATTGAAGTAATGAATACATGTTAACAAATGATTATGATATATAGAACAATTTAGCATTGGAGTATATTGAACAAGAGTTTGCGTCATCTTAAGACCTCGCAGTGGGTGGGGTCATCTCTTCACAAGTGTTGAGACATCTGAAGTCTTCATAAGATCTGAATTCGTCTTTACTTATGTTCAATTTTAAGAAATTATTTAGTTTTAATCCAAATCACTGTGTGTGTATGTGTTTTACAAAAGAATAAATATACATATGACTTCAAAATATGACACGTCCGTATTTAAAAACATTTTAACATTTTACATTTGTATGCAAAAGCAACTCTTTGGATGTGTATGTGGATGTGTGGCATACACATCATTTTCACTTTTTTAATGAATGAATGAACCTTTTTTCTTTAGACAAAACTACTTTTCAAATGATTCACCTGAGGTGTTTGACAAACACAAAGGAAACATGTTGATCACTAAGTTTAAGGCATGTAGTACAAATATGCAATTCTCTAGAAAGCTAGGTGTGATCTTCATGAGGTCGGAACACAAAACGTTGTATTGGGTGATCCAGACCATGCTTCATACTAAAAGAAAATATTATGAAAGTCATTTTCAAACTGTGTGTATGCTTCAACGAGTAATTATACAATATTTTCAATATGAATATCATGGTTTCATCTTGCTTTAAAGATTTTTTTTTTTTTAGTTTATTTATTTATTTTACTAGCACTTTTTAACACTTCAACATTCACCAAAAGATTAAAGAAATGAGCTTAGGATGTACTTCAACTATTACCATCTTCTTTGACCCCAAATAAACAGGTAATGGAATGTTCTATCAAAGCGACACAATATACAGTAAGAATCACTAAGAAAAGTATAAATAGAAAAAGTGTAGTTTATAATAAAAACACACACACACAAAAAAGCAGTTTTGAGCAGTTTGTAAATGATGTTTTTTTTATTACTACACTAGTTTTAGTTCAGATAGCAGATGACACTGTGCATGTGTTGTTTGTTGGACTGTTTTTTTGTTGTTGTTTATTTTATTTTATTTTTTTATTTAGGTGAAGACTGTTCTTTGAGATCTCTAAACATTCAGTATAGAAATAAATGAAAATTAAGAATATAAGCGATAGTCCTTCTGCTTGAGTGTTTGACTAAATTGATGTTTCTTTTAGAGCAACTTTCCAGCTATCTATGATACGGGATCACATGATGCATCAACACGAAAAGTAAGTCATCTTGCTTTACACTTAAAACTATTATGTTTAATCACAACTAACGACCTGAAAGCTGCACATTTATTCAAGTTTGAGTTTGTTAAACAGCATTCAACACTCCAAAGCGATTTTATCTTCGGTAAAATCCGAAGATAAAATTCAAAAATTATGTGTACACAAAACACCATGTAGCCCAAATCACTGAGAAAAGATGGTACACCATACAAGAAAAGCACTGTTTATTTGTTGTAGGTGAAGACAAAACAGAGTAAGATCACGCTTTTCCTCAAATAGGAAAGCATGTGTGGTGAAACTTTTTTAAATCTAAGACTGAACTTTCTCTTTTGACAAACCAGCGTTTCAAACTATTTTCCTAAGGTGTTTAACAACTGCAGAGTAATTTCCTTCAACATCCTGTTTAATATTATAGTACGTTTTCAACAGTTATTATCATCTTATCTGACACAAATAAAGCTACTATGTGTGCTAAAAATCTTTGTACATTTCTGCTCTTTTGTCAGATTTGTTAGAAGAACTGTCATACTGTTGTATTGCGAACATTAAGAACCATAAAGTTACGTGCCCTTGTAAAGGCCATAGATAAAATCAAACAATCTTTATACATGTTTGCACAAAAGTAAATTCAAGACATCAATTTACTATGAAAGTGTGTAAGGCATATAGGAAAAACAAGTAGCTATAAAGAATATAGAAATCCTCTCTTCTGGTCTATTCTGAAAGTTTATGTTGATTTGTAAATGACATTTTTCCACTAATCAGTGATGCTGTTGGCATTTTAACTTTACTTTTGTACAGTTTGTAAAGACTCCTCTCTGTGCGCGGTCAAACATGTTCATTGGAGTTCATGAAAACACTATCAAATACAGCATAAAGAGAATTAAACGACAATCCTTCTACATGACACTGCTTAAGACTAAACAAATGTATACTTCTTTTAGGTCATTTTAGGTCGCCCCCAACATGAAGAGTGAGTCTTGCTGTTTTTGTTCCCTATACAAACTATTCTAACTATTACACTTAAAGCTGTGCATTTCACGGCACAGACATAGATCCACAGTTAAGTAAACTAAGTAACACAGTTGATAAGTAGTAATTTTATGTGAAATGTGGGATGATTCATGCCTTTTTTACTCTGTCCACACCAATATTTTGACACCACTGTTTTAGGTGTCTGTCATTTAGATCTAATCCAGAAACAGACATTGTGGTCTATGTCTTAATATCTTGTCATTCCCCCTCATGAAAATGTGGTAAGCAGTTTTTGTCCTCATCGGCAGAACACCAATATGTTTTAATATGACGTAAATGTCAATAGTTATAACTAGCAAATGCAAGTCAACTGTTTTATTACTGAGATAATGCACAGTTATATGTGAAACAAACTAAGACAAACAAGTCTCAGTCAGTTGGATTCTAGTTTATATTGAACATGATTAACAGTGCTAGTGTTTTCGGCCTCATAAAAGTTCACACATGTAACAAGGTCGTCCCCAAAACCAGATCAAATATCAGCATGTAACAGTTTGGAGACATTTATGTTTTTTATGCTTCTTTGATTTTTTTTTTTTTTTGCACTTTTCCTGAAAGACGCGGTTTTCGAAATTGTTTACCAATTTTTTATATCAACATCTTTGTATTCCTCTGTGATTGTACAGTTTGTGGGCGTGTGTGTGTGTGTGTGCTTTCCTTACACTTTGCAAAACAAACTTTGAAAAAACATATGGTTCCTTGAATCTGGTGTAATGTTTGTGAACTCTAGGTCTTCTTGGAACGTTTGTCCATATACGTCCCCATGAATTTGTATGATTTAATAAAATCATTGCGTTCACTTGAGACATTTATATTACTTTATTATACTATCCTACTATACTATTTTTAAATAGTGCTGAAATACATTTTGGGGGCAGCATGTGGATATTGAATGCAGCACAAGGAACTCTGAAATATTTTATCTTGTAAAACATCTATGTTTTGTTTAAAATCATTTAAGATCATTATTTTATTAATAAGATGGGTTTTTTTTGTTTTTTTATATTGTTTTCATCTCATAAAGAATCAAGGTCACAAAAGAATAGCAAGTTAAATGATTCAACCTTTTATTTCATGCACACACAATATATTGATGAATACAAATTCATTCATTGAATTAGAAAAACACTGATAAAGTGGCATTACATGCACACAGTAAAATAATAATCATGACGTTACAGGTTGTCTAGCCAGAAAAGAAAATCTCGGCAGGCTATCATGTTTTGCTCTAGGGTATAGCTGACCAGAGTTTCAACTATTTCACCAATGTCACAGAGTTTCACACTTTTTGAAATCAGTGACACACATAGATCTGTTACATATGTACACATACAGAGAACTTCAGTAACTTCGAACTCGTTGCTACATTCAGACATCACATCCAGAACTTTTCTAATAGTTATAAATATTGGATCTTTACTGTTAATACACAAGTTTGTCATATGACTGACTGAATCCGACCATGAATTTTTCAGGCCTCTAACAATGTCCATTTCATTTTTGAGATTTGTTACACGTTTGGTATCTCCTGCACAATCTTTATTCGAATTACATGCAGCATCGATGATCTTATGCATCAAACCGACCATCTGTCCTCTAAAATGATCTTTAAACATACAGTCTAAAGTAGCTTTTACACGACACTCACTGCCCGTGGAGCCTCACATCCTTGGATGTTTCACACCTACAGGCCCTACCTCCTGAATTTAGTATTTAAATAAGGGTTAGGATAAAAGTAATTAACACAAAAAAAAGACTTTCTACAGCTCTAGCAATACAATGGCTGCAAGAGATCCTGTTGAGTTGAGAGAGGAGCTGTCTTTTGCGCCGAGGAAAAAGCAAAATGTCAGTTTGACAAAATTTCTTCATGAAGATATGGATTTTGTGAAACGCGATTTTTCAATGTCTGGTAATCGCCAGGGCCGATATGTGTTTGACAAGGTGTCACACACCGTCAAACTCTACGCTATGGAACCGTATGAAGATTATACCGAATGTGGCTATCTGCTTTTGACAGCCATAGACTGGGCATTTTTCTACAATCGAATTTGGAGAGATTTTAATGGTATGGGAGAAAAAATCTGGTACTTTTTCAAGTGGGATGGCGCGACACCAAATGTGCGGTACAGCGTATCAAAGCCTGGTGATGATGTATCTATATCAACCTGTTGGAATAAGACACTTCATGACCAAAATTACCTTTTGTTGGTGAATAAACGACATGAGGCATCTGAAATGAACTTTTTGTCTCAAAGCAGTGATGAGTCTGACTCTGAGTGTCAACGTGACTGGCCTACTCCAGAGGATAACCCCTTCGAATGCTGCAAAACGAGTCTATATTTTCAGTGGGGTGACATACCTGTGTTACACACCATTTTCTCAACAATAGACATGCTGTTTAAGTTTAGCTGAATTTATTTTAAGCATCGCCAAATGATCACTCAGTATTTAATCGTGGTGATGCGTATCAATATGTATTGTATTGACCTGTGTGTTATAGCAAGCCCGAACATCTATGTACTCTACTTGTACAATGACATCGTAAAGTATTGAGTTCTTGCTTCTGTTTCTGTTACATGTCCCCATCTCTGTGTTACATGCCATATGTTTAATTGTTTTTGTTTAATAAAACTGTGATTGGATCTAATTTCCATGACTTCTAAGAATCTCTATGTTACACACATAATGTTTTATTAAGATGTTTTAATACTGTTTAAAACTGGTTGTATATTTTTTTAAAAATACTAAAATTATTATCAATCTGTAGTGTTACATTCAATATGTACATTGTGTTTAAATTTTACTCAAGACAATTTAATATGACAAAGTCACTAAAAGTCTAACTGAACAATGCATCTTAACATTATCTTTGGTATAGAAGTTAACTTAAAGTCTGCACAGAATTAAATTCCATCCTATCTACTTCCTAAATGCAAGTTATGGGTCTTTGCAAACAATTCTCCAGTGCATGTTTTTTGTTTGTTTGTTTTTTGTTGTTGTTGTTTGACCTCGTCATTTTATAATAGAAATATCATGATTGGATTGAGTGAAAATGATAAACTTCTCTCTGGTGACATTTGCTGATCTTTTACATATTGTTACTTTCTTTTGCATCATGACTTTAATTTTATATAGGTATTTATGAGTTCCTGATGACAACTCTATTACACCCTCACGACAGGAGGGCAAGGGCGGTCCCCAAACGGTTGTCCTGATAAACTCTACAGAGAGCTCCGTTATCGCAAGCAACCTGGGTATCCAAACCGATCTGCACGAGGGAGCTGGCGCTGCAACCTATAGACATTTGTACCAACACGGACTGCTGTGCTACTGCAAACACCTCATTGTGCAAAAAGCTGAAGGACTATTATCTGGTTGTTACACGGATCGCCAAAGCCAACTTCAACATTTTTTTTTTTTTTTTTTGTCTTATCCTGACACTTCTTCAACTCGCACTTTGGGGGATCAGACCTATCAACGCTAGCTTCAAACCGTTAATCCACTAGGCCTGGACAATTGCACTCCAAGGACCCTGTCACGGGAGATTCCAGGAGCTATAAGAATCTTTCAGCATCAAATAGAGCACAACGTTTATACTGTGCACGAAGTTGAGTTCTGAAAAAGCCATCTTCAATGCAACGGATTTCTGAAATGTCTACGCAAATGCTGATGGAGAGCGACTGGCCGTTGAGTTCTGACGATGCTGAGCACAAGCCTCCAATGTGCGAGTGCGCCACGGGCAGTGAGTGTCGTGTAAAAGCTACTTTAGACTGTATGTTTAAAGATCATTTTAGAGGACAGATGGTCGGTTTGATGCATAAGATCATCGATGCTGCATGTAATTCGAATAAAGATTGTGCAGGAGATACCAAACGTGTAACAAATCTCAAAAATGAAATGGACATTGTTAGAGGCCTGAAAAATTCATGGTCGGATTCAGTCAGTCATATGACAAACTTGTGTATTAACAGTAAAGATCCAATATTTATAACTATTAGAAAAGTTCTGGATGTGATGTCTGAATGTAGCAACGAGTTCGAAGTTACTGAAGTTCTCTGTATGTGTACATATGTAACAGATCTATGTGTGTCACTGATTTCAAAAAGTGTGAAACTCTGTGACATTGGTGAAATAGTTGAAACTCTGGTCAGCTATACCCTAGAGCAAAACATGATAGCCTGCCGAGATTTTCTTTTCTGGCTAGACAACCTGTAACGTCATGATTATTATTTTACTGTGTGCATGTAATGCCACTTTATCAGTGTTTTTCTAATTCAATGAATGAATTTGTATTCATCAATATATTGTGTGTGCATGAAATAAAAGGTTGAATCATTTAACTTGCTATTCTTTTGTGACCTTGATTCTTTATGAGATGAAAACAATATAAAAAAACAAAAAAAAAAAACATCTTATTAATAAAATAATGATCTTAAATGATTTTAAACAAAACATAGATGTTTTACAAGATAAAATATTTCAGAGTTCCTTGTGCTGCATTCAATATCCACATGCTGCCCCCAAAATGTATTTCAGCACTATTTAAAAATAGTATAGTAGGATAATATAATAAAGTAATATAAATGTCTCAAGTGAACGCGATGATTTTATTAAATCATACAAATTCATGGGGACGTATATGGACAAACGTTCCAAGAAGACCTAGAGTTCACAAACATTACACCAGATTCAAGGAACCATATGTTTTTTCAAAGTTTGTTTTGCAAAGTGTAAGGAAAGCACACACACACACACGCCCACAAACTGTACAATCACAGAGGAATACAAAGATGTTGATATAAAAAATTGGTAAACAATTTCGAAAACCGCGTCTTTCAGGAAAAGTGCAAAAAAAAAAAAAAATCAAAGAAGCATAAAAAACATAAATGTCTCCAAACTGTTACATGCTGATATTTGATCTGGTTTTGGGGACGACCTTGTTACATGTGTGAACTTTTATGAGGCCGAAAACACTAGCACTGTTAATCATGTTCAATATAAACTAGAATCCAACTGACTGAGACTTGTTTGTCTTAGTTTGTTTCACATATAACTGTGCATTATCTCAGTAATAAAACAGTTGACTTGCATTTGCTAGTTATAACTATTGACATTTACGTCATATTAAAACATATTGGTGTTCTGCCGATGAGGACAAAAACTGCTTACCACATTTTCATGAGGGGGAATGACAAGATATTAAGACATAGACCACAATGTCTGTTTCTGGATTAGATCTAAATGACAGACACCTAAAACAGTGGTGTCAAAATATTGGTGTGGACAGAGTAAAAAAGGCATGAATCATCCCACATTTCACATAAAATTACTACTTATCAACTGTGTTACTTAGTTTACTTAACTGTGGATCTATGTCTGTGCCGTGAAGTGCACAGCTTTAAGTGTAATAGTTAGAATAGTTTGTATAGGGAACAAAAACAGCAAGACTCACTCTTCATGTTGGGGGCGACCTAAAATGACCTAAAAGAAGTATACATTTGTTTAGTCTTAAGCAGTGTCATGTAGAAGGATTGTCGTTTAATTCTCTTTATGCTGTATTTGATAGTGTTTTCATGAACTCCAATGAACATGTTTGACTGCGCACAGAGAGGAGTCTTTACAAACTGTACAAAAGTAAAGTTAAAATGCCAACAGCATCACTGATTAGTGGAAAAATGTCATTTACAAATCAACATAAACTTTCAGAATAGACCAGAAGAGAGGATTTCTGTATTCTTTATAGCTACTTGTTTTTCCTATATGCCTTACACACTTTCATAGTAAATTGATGTCTTGAATTTACTTTTGTGCAAACATGTATAAAGATTGTTTGATTTTATCTATGGCCTTTACAAGGGCACGTAACTTTATGGTTCTTAATGTTCGCAATACAACAGTATGACAGTTCTTCTAACAAATCTGACAAAAGAGCAGAAATGTACAAAGATTTTTAGCACACATAGTAGCTTTATTTGTGTCAGATAAGATGATAATAACTGTTGAAAACGTACTATAATATTAAACAGGATGTAGAAGGAAATTACTCTGCAGTTGTTAAACACCTTAGGAAAATAGTTTGAAACGCTGGTTTGTCAAAAGAGAAAGTTCAGTCTTAGATTTAAAAAAGTTTCACCACACATGCTTTCCTATTTGAGGAAAAGCATGATCTTACTCTGTTTTGTCTTCACCTACAACAAATAAACGGTGCTTTTCTTGTATGGTGTACCATCTTTTCTCAGTGATTTGGGCTACATGGTGTTTTGTGTACACATAATTTTTGAATTTTATCTTCGGATTTTACCGAAGATAAAATCGCTTTGGAGTGTTGAATGCTGTTTAACAAACTCAAACTTGAATAAATGTGCAGCTTTCAGGTCGTTAGTTGTGATTAAACATAATAGTTTTAAGTGTAAAGCAAGATGACTTACTTTTCGTGTTGATGCATCATGTGATCCCGTATCATAGATAGCTGGAAAGTTGCTCTAAAAGAAACATCAATTTAGTCAAACACTCAAGCAGAAGGACTATCGCTTATATTCTTAATTTTCATTTATTCCTATACTGAATGTTTAGAGATCTCAAAGAACAGTCTTCACCTAAATAAAAAAATAAAATAAAATAAACAACAACAAAAAAACAGTCCAACAAACAACACATGCACAGTGTCATCTGCTATCTGAACTAAAACTAGTGTAGTAATAAAAAAAAACATCATTTACAAACTGCTCAAAACTGCTTTTTTGTGTGTGTGTGTTTTTATTATAAACTACACTTTTTCTATTTATACTTTTCTTAGTGATTCTTACTGTATATTGTGTCGCTTTGATAGAACATTCCATTACCTGTTTATTTGGGGTCAAAGAAGATGGTAATAGTTGAAGTACATCCTAAGCTCATTTCTTTAATCTTTTGGTGAATGTTGAAGTGTTAAAAAGTGCTAGTAAAATAAATAAATAAACTAAAAAAAAAAAAATCTTTAAAGCAAGATGAAACCATGATATTCATATTGAAAATATTGTATAATTACTCGTTGAAGCATACTCACAGTTTGAAAATGACTTTCATAATATTTTCTTTTAGTATGAAGCATGGTCTGGATCACCCAATACAACGTTTTGTGTTCCGACCTCATGAAGATCACACCTAGCTTTCTAGAGAATTGCATATTTGTACTACATGCCTTAAACTTAGTGATCAACATGTTTCCTTTGTGTTTGTCAAACACCTCAGGTGAATCATTTGAAAAGTAGTTTTGTCTAAAGAAAAAAGGTTCATTCATTCATTAAAAAAGTGAAAATGATGTGTATGCCACACATCCACATACACATCCAAAGAGTTGCTTTTGCATACAAATGTAAAATGTTAAAATGTTTTTAAATACGGACGTGTCATATTTTGAAGTCATATGTATATTTATTCTTTTGTAAAACACATACACACACAGTGATTTGGATTAAAACTAAATAATTTCTTAAAATTGAACATAAGTAAAGACGAATTCAGATCTTATGAAGACTTCAGATGTCTCAACACTTGTGAAGAGATGACCCCACCCACTGCGAGGTCTTCAGATGACGCAAACTCTTGTTCAATATACTCCAATGCTAAATTGTTCTATATATCATAATCATTTGTTAACATGTATTCATTACTTCAATGAGCTCATTGTTCTGAGTTGTGTGGGTAATGAGGACTCTTTGGCTTGTTGAAAATTTCTGATTTTTTTTTGTCTTTGTACTAACATTAACCTATAGTTCAGGTACTACTGATCATACTATGGTGGCAAAACACACACACACACACACACATTTGTTCTAAAAAGATCACACAGGCATGTTATTTAAAAGGATGTCGCCATGGTGCGAGGGTAATGGTCATCCTGTTTGTCTTGACAAATATTTTGACTCAATTAACACTTACTGAATTGAACATCCACTGTAGTTCCTACTGAGGTGTCGACATAATGCGAAACTAACTCTGATGTCTTTTAAGACCCAACAATCAATGGAGGTTTAGTCGCAGACATAACGCCTTTTTTGACCCTTCAGACTGGAAGGAGCCACCATGGCAGGAAGGAATTATCAAATTACTATCAAAGTCATTCTTAAATCTGTTTGATCTGTTTTGTCTTTTTTAAGACATCCTGGAGTCATCAGGGGAAGTCACGTAGACACGTCACAAACGTGGGACCACATATTACCCCATACCATAAATTAACTAACAGCTGGTTGCTCTGACCTGACATCTGACACATGTCAATCTGTCAGCCTGTCAACTGTCACTCCATCTGGGAGTTATGATCCGGATATAAAACTGTCATAAAGGGCAATAAATCAATCAAAAGTGACACAACGTTTATGTTAATACTACTTACTCTGCTTTGATTGACCAGATAGCCCAGTCTGTTGTGATTGGTCTACCACTTATAGCACATGTCAGAAGCAAAACGCCCCTTACCATAACAAAACTTCATGGAGGCTTCCAAAGCTCAGCCATTTTATACTTTGTAAAGACAGGAACGATTGCATCAATATTACCATATGAAGCACGAGTCTGACGATGAAACATTGGAAGAACTAGTTATTCCTCTCAAACCTCCATTTTCAAGATTCAAGATTCTTTATTTGTCACATACACAGATGTATAGAGTATATACAGCCAGTAGTGAAATGTAAATCAGGTCTACTCCAAGATAGTGCAATTATTATAAGTACTAAACATAATTAAGAATTTAAACAATATAAATATATAAAGATAAGATAACATCTCAATTAAAAAAAAGAAAAAAATACATAGCAGCAGTGTAAAGGATGTAAAGTGCAAAGGATGCAAAAAGTAACAGCATTATGACCTGGTATTAATGTCCATAGTGCAGCTGAGGTTAGGAGACAGTTAAGGAGCCTGATGGCCTGGGGGAAGAAGCTTCTCCTAAGTCTCTCTGTTTTTGTCCTCAAGCTGCGGTAGCGCTTACCAAATAGCAGCAGGTTGAAGAGATGGTTGAATGGGTGGTTGGAGTCTGATGATTTTATTGGCTCTGCTCTTGCAGCGTTTGTGATAAATGTCTTGCAAGGGTGGGAGAGAAGACCCAGAGATGCGCTCAGCTAAGCGCACAACTCTCTGAAGGACTTTGCAGTCTTGACTGGAGCTGTTCCCATACCACACTGTGATGCACTTTAAAGTTAAAGTTTTTAGTTAAAATACTTTCTATGGCCCCTGAATAAAAAGTTTTTAGGATCATTGGTGAGACCCTGAATTTCCTCAGCTGTCGCAGATGGTATAGTCTATGCCTAGCTTTATTCACCTGTGTGTGAATGTGAGAGGTCCAAGTAAGATCCTCAGAGATGTTCACACCGAGGTACTTGTAGCTGCTCACCTTCTCCACAGGGCTCCCACTGATCATAAGAGGAGTATAGGCCTGCTGGCTCTTTCTGAAGTCCACAATCAGCTCTTTGGTTTTGGTCAAATTCAGAGAGAGACAGTTGTCAGATGACTGGCACCAAGATGTAAGTTTCTCAACCTCTTCCATGTATGCGGTCTCATTGTTGTTGGAGATAAGGCCCAGAACCACTGTATCGTCAGTGAACTTGACAATAGAAGTGGAGCCACGCAGTCATGTATGTAGAGAGAGTTAGGAGATTGGAGGTTAACTTGCTGGGGATTATAGTGTTGAAGGCTGAGCTGTAGTTGATGAAAAGCAGCCTTACATAGTTCCCATTTTTGCTGTCAATGTGGGTGAGGGAGGAGTGCAGAACGTGAGATATGGCATCTTCAGTGGATCTGTTTGGCCGATAGGCAAACTGAAGAGGGTCCAGTGTATCTGGTATGAAGGAGCAGATGTTGTTTTTAACCAGTCTCTCAAATACCTTCATGACTGTGCATGTGAGGGGCAACTGGACGGTAGTCTTTCAGGCAAGAGGGGCTATTGTTCTTAGGCACAGGGATGATGACAGATTTTTTTAAGGATGAGGGGACCACGGAGGTAGCAAGGGACTCATTGAAGATTGATGTAAACAATCGCGTGAGCTGATTAGCGCAGTACCTCAGAACGCGACCAGAGATGCCATCAGGCCCGGCTGCTTTCCTGACGTTTACTCGCTTTAGCACCCGCCGAACCTCATCCTCCGACACGGTGATTACAGGGTTGTCGCCGCTCTGTCTGCTACTTTCTCGCGCACCGAGAGGCAGAGTTGCACTGCCGCGATTGCAGTCAAATCAAGCGAAGAAAGAGTTTAAATCGTCAGCCAGCGATGGATCTGCTCTCAACTCTGTGAAGGAATTAGTTCCGAAGGTGCAGATGGTCCTCAGTCCCTGCCACATGCGTCGGGAGTCATTAAGTTGAAAATGAGACTCCACTAGATCCCTGTAGCATAGTTTGACGTCTTTCACTGCGTGGCGAAGAGCATAGCACAATGATTTGTACTCGCTCATGTTTCCTGACAGAAGACCGGCGTTGTAAGTTGCAGTGCGTTTGTTCACTGCAGCGCGGATAGTTTTGTCCACCCATGGTTTCTGATTTAAGAATGGAAAATAGTTACTTAATAGTTACTGTTTCCGTTGCTTGTTCTGTTAGTGTGTTTACAAAACTTAATGCTACATACGTAAACTCGCTGATGTCAGATGAGCTCGCCCGGAACATGTCCCAGTCCACATTATCAAGAGCCACCTGTAGCCAAGTTTCTGAATTGGAAGACCAGCGCCTCACCTCTTTCTGCACCGGGGGTTCTTGGATGAGCCTTTGTTTATATTCCGATGTGAGGAAAATGGTGGCATGGTCCGATTTGCCAAAAGCGGGTTGTGATCGAGCTTTGTAGGCATTTTTAAACTGAGAGAAGCAGTGATCCAGTGTATTGTTTCCTCTAGTAGGACAGGATACATGTTGATAAAAGTTCGGCATGACTTTCCTGAGATTGGCTTTGTTAAAGTCCCCCGCGATGATAAAAGCAGCATCAGAATGTTTGTTTGTCTAGCTGCTTAGCTCATCATGAAGTTTAGACAAAGCCTCACCGGTGTCGGCCTGTGGTGGAATGTAGACAGCAGTCGCGATGATCGATGAGAACTCCCGGAGTAGATAGAATGGATGGCAAGAGATGGATAAATGTGCCAGTAAGGGCGAGCAAGAGCGCGACAGAGTTGTGATGTTCCTGAAACATGCTCCACCACCTTTGGTTCTCCCGGCCTCAGCTGTTCTGTCCTTCCGTATAACAAAGAACTTATCAGACGGCATCACCGTAGACTCTGGGGCTGAGGACGCGAGCCATGTTTCAGAAAAACAAAGGATGTTGCTGTCCCTGATGTTCCATTGGAAACTTATCCTGGCTCTAAGATCGTCCTTCTTATTCTCCAAGGATTTGACATTGGCTAGTAAAATACTAGGCAGAGGAGGGCTGTGTGCTCTTTGCCTCAATCTGTTGCGAACACCGGCGCACTTTCTGCGGTGTTTCTTGTAGCGGCGTCTCGGTGGGTGTCCATTGTTTGTTTGTTCGCTGCAAAGAATCTCCGGTGGAAATGAAGAGTTCGAGGATAAAGTGTCCCAAAACTGGTCAGTACAGCGATATCCAATATCCAAAAGTGACGATTTCTCGTACGTTAACAGTGCAGACGTAGTTCGGGTAGAATGAGCAAGAAAAAGTAAAAATTAAAGTAAAAGCACAATCTTTGAGGAGCGTCCTGGACAGCAAACGAACGCAGCGGCGCCATCTTGACACTTCCTTGACATTTCAAGGAAGACTTGAGCAGGACGTTTCTCAGTGTTCCGCTACTCAGTTTACCGTACAATATGAGATGTTGCAACTGTAATTCCTCCCCATCGGCATCAACAAGTATATGTCCATCAACAAACTGATGTATATATTTCTAATTAATTGTGGTGCCCATGTGGGAACTGCATTATTAACTGTATCAATAACAGTGCATATGTTAGCCGAGCACTAGCATGAATGACTGATGTAACATTTAAGTTTGTAAAATAAATCTTGCTCCATCCTTTAGCACTACTCAAAATTGTAAGAACGACTGACAATCTGCATTAATGGACACAATTTTAGATAATAGTGGGCCACAGCTGATTTGCAGAACCCTTTCAGTTAGAGCAATAACGTGAGGTAACTGATTAGCCGAAGACCTAGCACAATATAAAACACATTTTTAACACCCGGTAGAAAATACATACATCAATAATTAATCATACTTACAAGTTGTGATTCAAAGTGAAAGTGAAAGTGAAAGTGGTGATATGGTCAGGTATGGTGACCCATACTTGAAATTTGTGCTCTGCATTTATCCCATCCAAGTGCACACACACAGCAGTGAGTAGTGAACACACATACACACACAGTGAACACACACCCGGAGCAGTGGGCAGCTATTGCTACAGCGCCCGGGGAGCATTTTAGGGTTAGGTGCCTTGCTCAAGGGCACCTTAGTCGTGGTATTGATGGTGGAGAGAATGTTGTTTATTCACAATCCCCACCTTCAATTCCTGCCGGTGTGGGAATCGAACCGGCAACCTTCTGATTACAAGCCCAACTCCCTCACCATTAGGCCACGACTACCCTGCAAAGGAGCAAGTTGGTCCAAATTAAGTGGGACCTGTCCCATCTTTAATGGATAAACACTTTGTAAATCCCATTTAGTCCTCAGAGATTTGAGAAGCCATCATCAAAATGTTGTACTGCTTTTGTATCGCTGTGGTAATTTTAACCACTGATTCTTCACATTCTCATCCTTTGGAAGCGTTTACAAAGAGAATTTGTGGTAGCACTTTTTTTTTTTTTTTTTTTACAGTAAGTGTACTTTCCTGGTAAATATATAGTAATTATGTTGCACATACATTACCTGTATGTCATAACAAAAAGTACTTACCTGACATGTATATACATGGAAACTAATAAAAAACGCTGCTGTACTTTCAAGTGGTACATAAGCATGGTGCAAGATACTTCTTGAGTACTGGATGGTATACTATTGTGGTTCAACTTGCCCAATCTTCATTGGACAATGATTCACTTAATCAATTGGGCCAATACATACCCTAATAATTATGTGTGTGTTGACAGATCAGAAACACTCAGATAAGCTACCAGACTCTAATTTGTACTTGGTATACTCAGTTCTCATTTGTCAAAAGCCTTGCTTAAAAGGACTATTTGATAAGTATGAACACAATGAAGTACTGTATAGTTACTGCAGTGTATCATTTTGGTAAGCTTATTTGTTTCACAGTAGTTAACATGTACACATTGTAAGTAAGTGTCCATTATTTGTGTAGGGCCACACTTGTCAGTATATGAGTACAGCATAGTTACTGTGAATATACCATTAGTAAGTACACCAATGTGTCTTGCTAGTTACCATAAATAAGTGCTACAAGTATTACCCATACTTGTCTGTAAGTACTACATAGTTACCGTGTAAATACCATTAGTAAGTGCAGTAACGTGTCTGTTAGTTACCATGTACGGACACTATAAGTAAGTACCAGTTATTACCCAACACTTGTCTGTTGGTACAAAGTAGCTACCATGTATATACCACTGGAAAGTATAGCAGTGTTTCTTAATAGTTTCCATGTACATACATGTCAGGTAAGTACCTTATGTTGCCACTCTTTTACCTGTACGTACAATATAATTACTATATATGTACCAGGAAAGTACCACATTTGCTTTTCCAGAGCAGAAAACGACATGTATACAATACGAACCAGGCAACTGCAGTATTTGAGGGTGGGTAAAGTTGTTCGCGGGCATTGCGCAAATGTGTTACCAGTGACGTGTAGCTGTCACAGAAGTGGGATTCCAATTCCTGATGACTCGTTTAGGTGCTTCAGAGTCGATTCTTTCTCTTGAGAGACAGCTGCATTCCATAAATAAAATTTGAAAAGGCATAATGGGGCACTTTAAGTGGCTGAATTTTTTCCAGTTTTGCCATGTCTAATAATAATTCCTTACATTTATATAGCATTTTTTTGGGTACTCAAAGTGCTTTACGTATAGAGGGGGGAATCTCCTAAACCACCACCAATGTGCAGCATCCACCTGGATGATGTGACGGCAGCCATATTGCGCCAGAACGCCCACCGCACATCAGATTATTGGTGGTGAGGAGACAGAGTGATGAAACCAATCAGTAAATCGGGATGGTGAGGAGGCTATGATAGACAGAGGCCAATGGGCAAAGGACTGGATGGTATACTATTGAGGTTCAACTTGCTAACATCTTTTTTGGACTTTAACTCACTGTGTTTACATTAGTTTTGCATCAAAAAAGCATTAGAGATGCAAGGGCATTTAACCACTTACACAGAGTGGAATACAGCCGCCGCTAGCGCAGTGTGTCAGCAAGGGAATTTTGTGTATTAAATATATAGGCCTACTGTATTAAAAAAAAGTAAAAATATGATGCCTTCGTAGAGCATTTGGAAGGTAAACCACACCCTTGATTGTAATTCGCTTCAACTTTGTCAAACTTTATGGAAGATTATTTTGATGTGAAATTGGAAGCATTCGTTTATGGTCTGTCTAATATGTTATTAGATAGACAAAGGAAGTAAAAGCTAAACTTTTATATTATTAGTAATAGAAAGAAAACACGATTACACTTTATTTTAAGGTATCTTTGTTACACTGTAATTATACCTTTAAGTACTGAATAATATTAAGTAATTACATGTACTTAATATAGGGTCAAGTTTAGGGTTAGTTGCATGTAATAATGCATAATGCATAGTTATTACTATTGTAACTGCATATACAGTGAGGAAAATAAGTATTTGAACACCCTGCTATTTTGCAAGTTCTCTGACTTAGAATTCATTGAGGGGTCTGAAATTGTCATTGTATGTGCATGTCCACTTTGAGAGACATAATCTAAATAAAAAAAAAATCCAGAAATCACAATATATGATTTTTTAACTATTTATTTGTATGATACAGCTGCAAATAAGTATTTGAACACCTGAGAAAATCAAAGCTAATATTTGGTACAGTAGCCTTTGTTTGCAATTACAGAGGTCAAATGTTTCCTGTAGTTTTTCACCAGGTTTGCACACACTGCAGGAGGGATTTTGGCCCACTCCTCCACATAGATCTTCTCTAGATCAGTCAGGTTTCTGGCCTGTCGCTGAGAAACACAGAGTTTGAGCTCCTTCCAAAGATTCTCTATTGCGTTTAGGTCTGGAGACTGGCTAGGCCACACCAGAACCTTGATATGCTTTTTACAGAGCCACTCCTTGGTTATCCTGGCTGTGTGCTTCGGGTCATTGTCATGTTGGAAGACCCAGCCTTGACCCATCTTCAGTGCTCTAACTGAGGGAAGGAGGTTGTTCCCCAAAATCTCGCAATACATGGCCACGGTTATCCTCTCCTTAATACAGTGCAGTCGCCCTGTCCCATGTGCAGAAAAACACCACCATGATGCTACCACCCCCATGCTTCACAGTAGGGATGGTGTTCTTGGGATGGTACTCATCATTCTTCTTCCTCCAAACACGTTTATGACCACATGACTTTCTCCCATGACTCCTCTGGATCATCCAAATGGTCATTGGCAAACTTAAGACGGGCCTGGACATGTGCTGGTTTAAACAGAGGAACCTTCCGTGCCATGCATGATTTCAAACCATGACGTCTTAGTGTATTACCAACAGTAATCTTGGAAACGGTGGTCCCAGCTCTTTTCAGGTCATTGACCAGCTCCTCCCGTGTAGTTCTGGGCTGATTTCTCGCCTTTCTTAGGATCATCCCACGAGGTGAGATCTTGCATGGAGCCCCATTCCGAGGGAGATTGACAGTCATGTTTAGCTTCTTCCATTTTCTAATGATTGCTCCATCAGTAGACCTTTTTTCACCAAGCTGCTTGGCAATTTCCCCGTAGCCCTTTCCAGCCTTGTGGAGGTGTACAATTTTGTCTCTAGTGTCTTTGGACAGCTCTTTGGTCTTGGCCATGTTGGTGGTTGGATTCTTACTGATTGTATGAGGTGGACAGGTGTCTTTATGCAGCTAACGACCTCAAACAGGTGCATCTAATTTAGGTTAATAAATGGAGTGGTAGACATTTTAAAGGCAGACTAACAGGTCTTTGAGGGTCAGAATTCTAGCTGATAGATAGGTGTTCAAATACTTATTTGCAGCTGTATCATACAAATAAATAGTTAAAAAAATCATACATTGTGATTTCTGGATTTTTTTATTTTTTTTTAGATTATGTCTCTCACAGTGGACATGCACCTACGATGATAATTTCAGACCCCAGAATTCCCCAGAAGTGGGAGAACTTGCAAAATAGCAGGGTGTTCAAATACTTATTTTCCTCACTGTATATCTTTATTTAAAAGTATAAAGAAAAAAAATCAATGTTTTCACTGACCAACTTGATTGTATTTTGTAGATGTAAACCAATTTTGATTTTGATGGCTGCAGCACACTCCAGAAAAGTTGGGACAGAGGCATGTTTACCATTATGACCTTTTGATCACACTTTTTAATCATTTAGGAATTGAGGATGCTATTTGCAGTTTTGTTAGAGGAATATTTGCCCAATCTCACCTGATACAAGCTGTGTCTGTGCATCCCAAAAATCCCAATATACCCTTCCAGGTCAGTGATATCTTCACACATATACAAGTCACCCTTGCGGTTTGAACTGATGCACCCCCATACCATGACTGATGTAAGGGAATAGGGATCTAATATCAATATAACTCAAAGGTGATTGAATTACAGTGAATAAGAACCGATTCACTATTTATAAAATTATTCCGAATTAATATTTAACACCTTTTCAATTATTCGTCCACCGGCAAATTGAGGTTAAGGTACTTTATCAATTCTGGACAGAATATTATCCCGTGACCAACGGGAATAATATACAGTTATGATTACCAATAAGAGCAAGGTAACGTAATCGACAGTTTAAGGCAGTAACTTGTAAGCACACAACACATGACACTCGTATAGGTGAAAAGTTAAAACAAGACTTTATTAAGCTACTCTAATACACACAAACTAATCTAACGAAAACACATACACACACTCATTCATACAGTGACAGGGAAATGGGGTTATTGTTAAGGAGGGTGACTGTTGTCCCAGATATCTAGCTATATATTTCTTTAACCGCAACCTGAGAGAATTAATACTAGCAATTCAACCTAATTTCATTTGCTTAATAAATATTGCACCAGCTTCAGCTAGATTGAGGAGACTGTGATACTTGCATTTCGTGAGCGCACGTTTTCTTCATGACGGATTTGCACGTGGATCTCTGTGCGCTGATTGGCTGGAGGTCAGTCTTTGTTGCGTTCGGGACTCCGATGAAGGGTTGGATGGCGTTGCCAGAGGGATAGCCACGTGGATTTGTTGCCGGGTTGCGCGTTGCTGCCCGACCAAGTTTCTCTGCGTCTCTGGTGAAGTTGCTGAAGCACACGGACCTTGAGAGAGTTCTTCTTGGGCAGCTGTGACGACGGCTCGTGCAGGGAAGTCGATGAGTCTTGGAGAGTTCTTGAAACGGGGTATCGTGCTGGCAGGACGATGTTGAGGTCGCACGAATCCCAGAAGGTCAAGGCAAGAGCAGAAAGGCAAACGGCAAGCGGTCAGCGGCAAGCACATGGGAATGCCTGTCGTTGAGTTTTAAGCACGTTCCACTGACCACTCCCTTCGAGTTTTTCCAGGTAACCCTTTGGGCGGTTCCTGCATATGATTAGCATAATGTCCATTGTGCCCAAACTTCTTAGGGCTTGGTTGAGCTCAAGGGAAAATCAACTTGCACAGTCCAAATGTGGTACATTTTACAAACAATATACTGGCATCAAATTACAGGAAATCATTCATCCATCACACAGATACCAAATAGTATATACTTCCTATAATTGAGGTAGACTTTCCTAAAAGTCTACCTGTACTAAATGTTTAAAACACAAAAAGAAGTTCACAAGCTATATATATATATATATATATATATATATATATATATATATATATATATATATATATATATATATATATAAAAATACACATAGTCCATACATGATGTCTAGGGCTGTCGAGGACCCTTTTGTTGATTCACCAAATTTCTTGTAATAAGCTTCTTCGATCAAGCAGACAGGGGGGCATCTCCTACAGTTGATTGTCACAGCTTAGTGATGTGTATTTGGAGTGTGAAGCCGTGTTCATTTGTGCCCCTACACTGATGAAAGTCTGGATGGTCCCTTTTGTCTTTTGGACTGAGAACTCAATGTCTGTTTTTTTTTTTGTTTTTTTGAAAGAAAAAAAAAAGAAAAAGAAACTTGGACTCATCTGACCACAGCACCACATTTCTACTGTCTTTTTAACCCATTTCCACTGTCAGCATCTCTGCCTAGAATTGTTGTATAGCGTTCTAACAGAGAAGTTGCATTTCTTGAAGCAGCAGCAGACTGAGTTAAGTGTCATTGGTTTTCCAAAGTACTCCCTAGCCCATGTGGATATTTTTAACACAGCAGCATGATGGTTTCTCATGCAGTGCCATCTGAGATCTTTTCGCTATTATTTTGCCTCTGTCCCAGGCTGACACTCATTTAGAGTGTGTTGCATCCATCAAAAAACAAAATTTGTCTATATTTACAAGTACAATTAATTTGGCCAGTAAAAAACAGTTAATTTTTTTTCATAGTTCATTTGAACCTTTATTTAACTGACAAAAGTAAAAACAAATCAGATTCTTGATTTTATTGCATTTTACAAAATGTCCCAACTTTCCTTGATTTGAATATATAATATCTAATAAATATTCAATTTCACAAACCTTGCATTTGAATCCAGCTGTAAGATTATCTGAAGTGTGCATTTATAGACTGCAAAAACATGTGCTACTTTATATGTACCGATCAGTCCATGCAAATCTGATGCGGACAGGAGAGTTCAGTTGTCACTGGACATGCACAAACTTAAAACCCTTGATTTTAAACTATGCTACATCAAGTTGTTCGCAGTCATATTCATGTAATTTTTAATGTGTACTGCATCTAAAATTACTGTTACCTTGTCTTTACAAAAAAGGTTACTGAGTCTCCTGTTGGTTACAGTGTTTACTTTCTTTTTATTCATATTTTTTTAATAATTGTCTTTGTGAAGCATTTGTAAAAAAAAAATTGTGAAAATTTATTCATGGAAAAAAGGGTTTATTTTTTAATTTATTTTAAAATTATTAAATATTAAGTAAAATAAATGTGTATCGACCATAAAAAAAAATTCTTTTTCTATTACGCACACTCATCACACATCTATGGTTAAAAACTAAACTCAGAATCATTGAGTCACGACGCATCGGAGAATAATTTTCCCCCTACCTCTAGTAAACAGTTGATTTCATTTAAGGTGACAGTAGCCTAATATACCTGCTCATTAATGTTAATCAATCAACAACAAAAAGAAAATCACTCACTGCTCTTGACTGAATAACTTGTAGCTTTAACAACAAGAACCAATGCATATGTAATGCATGCAGTGAAGACTATGCAGTGTTTTATTTTATCTTTGATAACTTTACTAAATTCTTCTAGTAGTATTTTTTTTAACTTAATACTATCAGACCTACTGTCATGCACACAGAAGAGGATAGAGAAGGCAAGTACAAAACAATCAGCTTTATTACAGGTTATGCTGGCAGAGCAGAATGGGATGCTAAAGTTAAGGTTTTTAATGAGTAATCCATCATTTGAGCAGCAAAAAGAAATTAAAAGAAATTGAAATTAGAGCACACTCATGAAAAGGATATGTTTAGGTAGGCTGCAGAGCAGGAGAAAGAGTGGGAAATTGGTTTGTGTTCAATTGAGAATGAAAAACTAAAATGTACAACGATTAGAGAAACACCATCAATCTCAAAATAATCAGTTACAAGTTACAACAAAATCAATAAAAAAATCTCAGCCAGTCAGAAGAGCTCTGTACAAGCACACTGCGCTCACAATGAAATTGATAAGTACATTATCAAATTAATAATATTACTCCATTTTAACATTCATTAAAAATACATACTGAGTGACGAAATGATGTCATAGAATACAGATAATTAGAATTATCTGTATAATCAGAATAATTTGTTGACATTGTCGATTTTAGTATGACTATAAACGTCATGTGAAATGACATTCAAACTCAGAATATATTAATTTCATGACAAAATGTTGCAGAAATAGAATCTGTTTCTAAAATATGCTTATAAATATACAATTATACATACTTAGCTGGTTTGGTCAAAAATCTAATTAACAAAATATGAAAAGGTAGGGTATATCACACTCCAAACCATACCTCATTTGTTAGAATAGTTACATTGGTCAAAACAACAACAAAAAAGAATCTTTTTGTGATAGAGCCAGTGCAAATTTTGGCAGGGCAAGTAAAAATGTCTAAACCACTGGCCAAACAGGGCCAATATAAAAAACTTTAGGATTCAGCCCTCTTAGATTTTGAAACTTAACCTACTGAACCCAATAAACTGAGCCTGCTGAATTACAAGCATCAACCCCTTACCTGTGCTTCAACAGTAGTGATTTTCCGTGCTTGCTCCGCTGTTTGACTCAGAAGGCTGGTCCCAATCTTGATCATGGCTTCTGTGTGGTTTTGTACCACGTCATTTTGAATATGGGCCATGTCTTGTTTGAGGTTCTCCTGGATGTAGTTCTCCAGCTGTGAATGAAATCAGAAGGATTTTTTTTTTCAAAGATCTGTTGCATCTGGAGTCAATGATACAATGATCTCTTTGAGATGATCAATGATCTGCATAGCAGTTTTCTATATTTATATCATTGTGTGAGTGAGGGATGCTCTGCTGCAGTATTTAGATTCTGAACTTTTGCAGAGGCAGAAACGATTTTTACTTAATCAAGGAAAGTTTGTAGAAAATAACTTTCTAAATTAGGTTTTCTTGAGTTGTTGTCTTGATGAAGGGTGGTCTTTATATTAGGGATGCACAGATGTATTGGCCAATAATCTGTATTGGCTGATAAAGACAACAATTTTCACTATCGGTCATTGGCTGATTGTTTACAGCTGATTATATCCTGTCTATCAAAAGGAGGCAGAAAACATGTCAGTCTGCATTTTATGTGGTGTGTGAAGAAAATGTGTCAGTCAAAATTCAATTTAAAATATGGAGACAAAAATGCCACTGTTTTAAGTTTTTGTCTCATATCATAGCTATGATATAGTTAAGCATGGTCTGAGGTCACCATGAGGTCTGGACCTCGGTATTAAAGGTTGGAGACGCCGTGGAGAACGTTCTGCTCCCTGCAACATCCTCCAGCATGACTGGTTCGGCGAGTCAGTAATGTGTGGGGTGGCATTTCTTTGGGGAGCTGTACAGCCCTGCATGTGCTCGCCAGAGGTAGCCTGACTGCCATTAGGTACCGAGATGAGATCCTCAGACTCCTTGTGAGACCATATGCTGATGCGGTTGGCCCTGGGTTCCTCCTAATGCAAGACAATGCTAGACCTCATGTGGCTGTAGTGTGTCAGCTGTTCCTGCAAGAGGAAGGCATTGATGCTATGGACTAGCCCGCCTGTTCCCCAGACCTGAATCCAATTGAGCACATCTGGGGCATTATGTCTCGCTCCATCCACCAATGCCACGTTGCACCACAGGCTGTCCAGGAGTTGGCGGATGCTTTAGTCCAGGTCTGGGAGGAGATCCCTCAGGAGACCATCCGCCACCTCATCAGGAGCATGCCAAGGCATTGTAGGGAAGTCATACAGGCACTTGGAGGCCACACACACTACTGCTTCATTTTAACGTATTTTAAGGATATTACATCAAAGTTGGATCAGCATGTAGTGTGGTTTTCCACTTTAATTTTGAGTTTGACTCCAAAACTAGACCTCCATGGGTTGATAAATTTGTTTTCCATTGATAATTTTTGTGTGATTTTGTTGTCAGCACTTTCAACTATGTAAAAAGTGAAAAAGTATTTAATAAGATTATTTGATTCATTCAGATCTAGGATGTGTTATTTTAGTGTTCCTTTTTTTTTTTTTTTTTTTTTTTTGAGCAGTGTATATACACACATACATATATACATACTGTTAGATTTTGCTATATTTGGCTGAGGAGTCTTTTTGGGTGGCTCGCCAATGTATTAGATTTCTCTAATACATAAAATAAGTAAGCTTGACCAGAGTTCTTGTGGGGAGAAGAGCTTATTGAAGGCAGTAGTGAAGCACAGATCTTCAGCAGCGATGTCAGCCTTCAAAATAACACAAGCCAAAGTTCTGTCTGTGTGACAGAACTTTATACATGAAGATAAAAGGGTTCTATGGGCCATCTGGTTCACACCTTTACAGACACAGACTGTTGATTGCATCAAAGGCAGAATTGATTATCTGACTAAAGACAACTGAAATACCTAGACACAGACTGTTGATTGTATCCGAGACGGAGTTGATTGTGTCTGAGGCACAGTCACAATGTAAATGGATTTAACTAAAGATGATGAAAATTCACATAATAGATATACACTCGTAGCCGTGCGATTTGACTGTATATCAGCACCGCTGTGATACCATAGGTAATCACAACTTGCTGATATACAGCCATATATTGCATGGATATGAGTTGTGATATCACGTTAACACAACATTTCGACGGCTCGAGTGTGTAAATAAATAAGAAATAACAACGGATTTAACTACTTCCTTCCACCACGGATTCAATTCTTGACAGATTAGTGCATCTAGCTGATATTCCTGAGGTAAATCTTATTTTCACAATCACAAAATCAATTTGAATGTCCACTGAGGAAAGCTCTTTAGTCCTTTTAACATTTAAAGTATTCCTTATGACAACGCTAGTCAATGCATTTGTCAGTTGCGTCTCATAGGAAGTTGAAACTCTGGAGCAAGTGATTGATTAATAAGACCAATGATTGCCCATTTCATATAACCAAAATGAATTATAGCTCATGTTTAAACACTACATAAGAGCCAGAGTCAAATTCCTGAAAGACTGGTCGAGATGAAGCTGTTCTCTGCATGTACATAAGTGTTGAACAGTCACTGACAGCCTTGAGCTCACACCTTCGAAAGCATCTAAACAAATTTTCAAATAGGCACTATGTGTACATATAAATTGCATATCTGGGGTCTAAATAACTATATTCTCTACTAAAAAACTCTTAAAACAATATTCTGTTACGAAACAGTAGTATCAATAAAAATATGGTGGGCTTGCTTGTGCGTCATTACACTTGCTGTGAGAATGCTGACAGTGGAGTGATTCAAACGATGAAATGGTTACCTGCGATACTGGAAGAATACAAAATTATCTTTTGGGATTAATTCCTCAGACGAATTTGATGTATGATTAATTAGATGAATTTATCGTCTTTAAAATTAATCATGCAAGTTCTTTTAATTCACAAGCCAAAAAACTCAGTCGTTACCTAAAGTCTCAAAGGTAATGTTACCAAACAAAATAAAAACATTCAAAAACACTCAGCAACAAGATTATTTTAATTTGTGATAGGCAGTAGGTTTAGTCAGTGACATTATTTTTACACAAATGACTTGTGTAAAACTTGACTATGAGTTTCACAAGTTACTATCGCAATTCTTGATGAATGAATGAATTACCTACAATGGCTACATCTTGACCAATCAAAACACTGCCTCAAGATAACTGGCAGAATGGCAGCGCAATTCTCCTAATTTTCTAAGTGTACAAGATGGTGTAACCCCCCTACCCAGGTCCTACTCGCCCCACTCTGTGCGGGCCTCGAACTCTGGTGTCCGGTGTGGGTGTTGGACACTCTAACAAGGAGGCTAAAGACTGCCACCTCTAGCGTCAGTTGCTTGAGTATCTCTTGAGATCAGAGGAATGAGGTTTACTCGCACATGTATGACTAGCTGGCCTCCATTACACTCACCCGCCTAAACCTCTCTCCCATCCGGGTCACAGCACCAAAGTAACACCTCTACTCAGCTCCTACTCACCCCGCTCTGCGGGACTTGATCCCAGGTCTCCGGCATGGGAGTCAGACCCTCTAACAAGGAGGCTAAAGGCTGCAACCTCCATTACAATGGCACCTGTGAGTGATGCGAGTGTGCATGTTTATTTCCGCTCATGATTTTTCAAGTTTAGTTACTTTACTGTCTTAATATGTCATTTGAATTATATAATCCTGGGTTATCGTGGTTCTAAAGCCCATAAGGAATGTTTCACACTTGTGATTTAGAAGCAGGTTTAGCTAGGGATATGCACGAATACTCTGACGTGACAGTGACTATCGATCATGACAACAATGATTACTGTAACTTAATCTACTTAAAAATATATATTTTTGACAGACAGATGACCTGCCCCCCGAGTACTCAAGTACTTGTTTTCGAGCTCTACCAGTACTCGAAATGAAAAGTTTACAAAAATGCAAATCCCTAGGATTAGCACAATTTTTTTAAGACATGGTTATGGAGCAAGATTAGCAGATGCGATATTGGAATGTTTTGGCTGGATGCTTAGCAACAGACAATTAATATTGCGCCTAATATTGCTATATGCTATATATGTGCTTTGGGCAGTCACAGAAAACACTGCGTGTTGTATAAAGTCGTTTCTGCTTTTGATGGGGAAAATAATGTGAAATGGTGGTGGAAAATACATCAGTTAGACTGAAAAGACCATTTCACCTTTACATTTATAGTCCAAAAAGTCTATTCAGATTAAAAAAAAAAAAAAACATGAAGTACAGTCGGCAATGTATAATGTGCTAAAGCTTTTATATAAACAGGTTCCATGTTGCACTCCAAGTTACTGACTCTACAAATATGCAAATTATTACATTAACCCAGGGTTTAGGAATGCACAGTTTGAAACTGCAGTTTATGAATACCCAGGATTAATTGTTAACCCTGCGTAAATTGAGCAATGTTGAAAACCCAGGGTTTAGACTGACCTAGGAGTAACTATTTGAAGTGCGAAAAACTCTTGTCTGTCCAAATTCATTGATTTCAATAGGAATGGTGTATCCGCAAGGATGAAGAGAAAAAAAACATAAGAATTTGTAAAATTGATGTTCTTACATATACTTTTGATTACAGCACTTATGCAGTTCTTCAAATGTTTCATTAATGTGTAGTCTCACCACACCCCTTCATGTACAGCCAAATTTATTTTAGCAGCTTTTAATAGTAAATAATATTTGTAACCAGCTTTTTACCACATGATCACAATGAGCTTTTTTTTCCAGTTTTATTAAAAAAATAGGACAATTGCTGTTAATGGTGCAGTCTCAATTTCCACCAGTGTTGGGAAAAGTTACTTTGAAAAGTAATGGATTACAGTATTTTGTTACTCCCAAAAAACTAACTGTGTTGGTTACTTTTCTTAAAAAGTAATGTTGCGTTACTTTTGTATTACTTTTTCTTACCCGGGCTGATGTTTTTTGTTTCTTTGTTTTTTTTGTTTTTTTTTTGTTTTGTTTTTATATAACAAAAAGTTCTATTTTGGGCAAATGTAAAGGCACTTTCACACCAAAATTGAAATAATATGGTTGAAAGAAATGTAAATTCAAGCTTGTACAGTAGTGGGTGCAGCTCAACCAAACCTTTCAGCTGTAGTGCCATTTTGGGTCATAGAGGAATAGGTTGTTTATGGTTAACTGAATCATTGAAGGTCAATCCGAGATGCATAAAAATATTAGCTTAATTGAATTATTGTAATTTTGTGTAGAATTGTGTTTTGCTTTTCACTGATTTTATTGATTTTGAGGAATACTGTGAGTAAATGTTCACATTTAATCTAGAACTACTATAAGCATGTTTAGACACATCTCTGCACTTACTCCCGATATCTCTCAACATGAGGACAGTAGTGTATCAGTCAATAAATGGGAAAACAATGTCACTTTCGTTACTCATTTGAAAAGGTAACTCAGATATTTTGTTGTAAATTTAAAACTAATGCATTACTTTACTAGTTACTTAGAAAGGTAATCTGATTACATAACTGGAGTTACTTGTAATGCATTATCCCCAACACTGATCTCCACAATGTTGAGTGCATATCCTTGTATTTTTTCTTTCCTGTATTGAGTTCCTGAAGCAAACCAAGACTCAAACAAACAGGATGGAAATGATGAGTGACAGGTTTCATCCTCATTGCAAACATTTCTAAAATGCTATGATGAAGGGGGAGGAAGGAGGGGGAATGTAGTGAATCAGCCATTTGAACAATCGACCCTTCGCTATTGCTATGCCTGACAATACATGCGCTCTCATGCCACACATCATGTTCTCACATCGGTGAAAAATGCATTGCGGAGCAAAGAGGACACTGACAACATATGAATCAGTTTCATATTTAAAATATTTTAATTTTTTAAAGAAGTTTAAACAATAAATACCGTTTAGTGGCTCTTTAATGTATTGTGACAGATCGCTGTATCTCCTTCAAGCGGGTCGTGAACTGATCATCTCTTCATGCTAGTTCATTTATAGCATCAAATAAACATCAATGGACATCAGAAGGAAAGTTGTTCCAACCACGGAAAGACGTGAGTACACACAATTATTCAAGTTCACCAACATTAATCTACTAACTCCCTTGACTGCTTTGTCAGATAAAATGGCAGATTCGGAGTTGTGAATGGTTAGATTGCCTGTCAATCAAACTGTTTGCGAAGGGTCGAATGAATGAAGGAGCACTCATTAACTTGTGACTTGCTGTCACCTACTGGCAGTTTTAGTTTTAAGTATTTAATAAAAAAATCAATTCATATTTCAGTATCATATAAAATCACAGCATTATTTATTCATTTATAATTACAGTGTAAATACATTTAAATTCTGCTTTAGATACTGTGCCACTTTTGCAGTGCAAAAATAGATTTTCCGATGATACTGATATTGATTAGTTGCAAACTATTGTCAAATTATTGTTAGTGATTAAAAAATGAGTCCTCAATATGAGTCATGAATGAGATCAAAAACAATGTGAAGAGGTGCCTGGGACAGATTGCTTTCTGTCTACAAATGAACCACTCCAATGATTGTTTTCATTCTGGACCTTGTTCAGGTGATCATGGACTGATTATTTTGCTACAGGTATGAGGATGATTGCAAAGTTCAGTAACACTTTACAAAATGGCACATTTGTTATCATTATTAACTAACGTACTAACTATGAACAATACATTTGTTTCTGTATATGTTAATCTTTGTTAACGTTAGTTAATAAAAATACAGCTGTTCATAGTTTGTTCATGTTATTTCACATTACTTCACATTGCATTAACGTTAACAAATACAACTCTTTATTTTAATAATGTATTAGTAAATTTTAAAATTAACATTAACAAGGATTAATAAATTCTGTAGAAGTGCTATTCATTACTAGTTCATATTAACTAATGTTGTTAGTTAATGTTAACTAATGAACCTTATTGTAAAGTGTTACCCAATGTACATATATCCTGAAACAAACTTAGAAATAAATTTTATAAGCACAACAAACAAAGGCATTAACTAATGTTAACAACACAACTTTGGATTTTTAAAATGCATTACTATGTTGAAATTACTATTGACTAAGTAATAAATGCTGTAGAAGTATTGTTCATTGTTAGATTATGTTAACGAACACAGTTGGTTTCATTAGTTATTATCTTTAGTGTTACCAACTGAGCTAACTCTTCCTTGCCTCACTGATGGCATTGAAAGGAATGACGTTCATTCCTTGAAACTAAACATTGATTGCTGTTTCCTGGTTTTTAGCTGCTTGATTAAACTGATTACATTGTTCCATTGTGAGAAAAGCACACTGAAGTCATACAGTTCTCTGGCTTAAGTCTTGGTTTGAGTTTGCTTGGCATTAATTTGATTCTAAACACCTTGTCCCCTCCCCCAGAGGCCTCCCTTCACATTTCAAGAGATACGAACCAGACATACAATACTTTGTTTTTAGTAAGTGTTAGCGGTGACACGCAAAGATGCAAATTATATTTCATGAGTAAAGATTCACTTTCACAAGTTAAGACAGTTTAGAAAACTACTTTCACAGTAACAAAACAAACCTAACTCTGAAGTGAATATAAAGTGAATATTATACAAAAAAGTGTTATAAAATATAAGAAAATTACCTTTGAAACCAAATGTACTTGCACAACTTGTACCTTTTGCAGCCATTGTGTGTTGTTCCCCATGATGGCTTCGAGTTGTTCCAATCTTTGGACTGAGGTGTCGTAGTCAACCAGGTCATCTCGCTGCACTTGGTTGGTGAAGGTGCTTGAAGGACCTTCACAGTTCTGCAGTTCTGGCAGCAGAAAAGTGTAGGTGCATGGCCCATTCTGGATCTGGTACTGCTTCTTTCCTGTTGCATCTGAATTGGTTGTAAATGCTTCCCCAACACTAAGGCAATAAATTAGAAATAGTATGCCGGTGTTCAGCATATTTGCTCTGAAAACATTTAATACTACTACTACCTGTTTAAGTAAATATAGTTGTTTCTCTCTATTAGAGTGGATGTTTGAAGAATGAAGACTTTAAGTTTCTACATCCAGGATTTTCCAGGATTGTGCTCCCACTCGTTTATATGCTATCAAGAGTAGGAGGAGGAGACAGTGTCACAGAAGCACTCGTTGAGTGTCACTCGCTTACAGGCTGATTGTACTCAACCCTCATCAGTCTAGCAGGCTGTTTTCTTAGCCAAGTCCTTTGTGAAGGACTGAGACTCCTCCCATGACCCATGGCCTCTAATTGAGGAG
The DNA here is from genome assembly GCA_037194245.1 of Opsariichthys bidens. Classification (NCBI taxonomy): domain Eukaryota; kingdom Metazoa; phylum Chordata; class Actinopteri; order Cypriniformes; family Xenocyprididae; genus Opsariichthys; species Opsariichthys bidens. Next base: position 6,856,515 of record CM074279.1, read on the forward strand.
CGCTGCTTGGAAAGAGAAGGATAAAGAGCTTTCCAGCCAGACTCTGAAGCTCTTAAGCTCTCCCTCTTGTCTGTATCTGCTGCTCCAACGAAAGTCAAGACAGTGGGTTAGCTTGGCAGGAGAGGAGACGGACGCAATGGTTTTATTTGTGTTTTTCTTAAAGGCTGCTGCTGAAAGAAAAAAAAAAAAAGCTACTCAGGATGCAGCTGTATTATTCAAGTAATGCAGCTTCAGCAGTGTCCCAAGTCACACCAGATGACCACATGTCCAGATGTTTTTTTGTTTCTTGCTTTGCTTTGCCTTTGTTTTTGTCCTTCCACATTCTCTTCTTCAAAGCACCGGTCCCCTTGAATGTTTAAGAGAGATAAAGAGAAATGTCTGAAAATCTTGTCAGAACACTGGAAGCAAATTTATAGGTTTTTGAAAAATGTGTAAAGCATGCTTAAAAAATTATTAAAAATTACCATTAACTTGTTGCTCAAAATGAGATATTGGTAATATGCCTAAAGACGAAAAGCTGCTTGTTTATAAAAGTATTTGGCTTTCACTAAGATAACATTTGTAAACGCTCTTACCATGTCATTTTTAAATTATTCATCACCATTAATGCAGCTGCAAAAAATATTAAGAGTTAGTTCACCCAAATTTTGAAAATTGTAATTAATTACTCACCCTCATGTCATTCCAAACCTGTAAGGCTTTTTTTCATATTTGGACCACAGATGAGATTTCTGTCCCTCCATAGACAGCTCTTCATAAAGATTAATTAATTCTAAAATTAATTCATATTGATTGAGTGGTTTATTCCAAAGTTTCTGAAGAGACTCGATTGCTTTATGTGATGAACATATTTAATTTAGGCTTTTATTCACATAGAAACATTCAGCAACTTGCATATCACTTGTGGTAAATGGAAACTCAAGCATATTTGCCTTACATGTGTGAGAACCAATAAGGTTCATTCTCGCGTATTATTGCGTCACGTTTGAGCTTGTTCTCGTGCGTCAGTCAGCTTCAGTTGAGCTTCTGTTTATGTTTTCTGATCAATGTTTATATTTGAATAAAAGCCTAAATTAAATCTGCTAGTCATATGAAGCAATCAAGTCTCTTCAGAAAATCTGGACTAAACCACTCAATAAATATGAATTATTTTTATGATCTCTTTATGAACTTTTTGAAGCATCAAATTTTCAGTTGCGTAGGTTGTCTATGGATGGACAGAAAGCTCTGATTTCATCAAGATCTTCATTTGCATTCTGAAGATGAACAAAAGTTTTATGTGTTTGGAATGACATGAGGGCGAGTAATTAATGACAGAATTTTTATTTTTGGATGAAGTGACCCTTTAATCTTAAGTTTTCATATTGTCTAATATGGTCATGCATTTCTTGCAGTCATGTTGCTTTTCTTTGGACGGGAGAACCAGTTGATTGTGTACTTGCTGTCTGTTCTGTTGCTCATAGTTTCAGCTGTGTCTCAAAATAATGTTTGTTAGTACAGCAGTGTTGAAGAATTTTTGTGTTTACTCTGGCATTTTTATTTATTCAACATTACCAACTGCAAAATGTGTATGGACTTTTTGGTTGGGAAGTTCTTCTGAAATCTGTTTTTGGAATGCTCTACATTGTATAACTAACTGATGATAGTTATTTAAAGATGTGTCAAAAGTCCACCAGATACTGGGGGAAAAGAAGGTTTTCAAAATTACAAACCACCTACATTAGTATTGGACCTTGAAAAAATGAAATACTAGGCAAGTCCATAAGAGCACTTCCTTATTTCATATGATCACAGTATATTGGCCTGAAAAGCTGACATGGAGGAAGGGGAAGGCAGGTGTTGTGGGAGGAAATAATTCCGCTCAGAGGATGTTTTGTCTTTTAACCCCTTGCGTGTCTCCTTTGCTTGGATATTATGTCCTTGGCGTCATTGCATTAACACTGAGAGAACACTGCTTTATGATGACCATCAAAGCTTTTATTCAGTGTAGAGTGCATCACACACTCTTAGAAGAAGAGGTTCTATATTGAACGGGTTCTCAACTCTGGCCCTTGAGGTCCACTCTCCAGCAGAGTTTTGCTCAAAATGTAATTGTAGCGGGGTTCAACCGTAATTCGTGTTGGCAAAGGAAGAGGACAGGGTCGGGTTGGACTGCTGCTGTTTATTCACACCCAAACGTTTACAATAACTCAAATATCATCGTTTCACGCGCTCCTGCGCTCACAATCAAAGTCCACGGGGTCTCTTTCCAGCCGTTCGTTCACTCACATTCACGTTCGTTTCCCGTAGTCGCAGCAGCAGTCCAGCTCTCTCTCCCCGTTTCGCCGTCTGCGCGTCCCTTATAAGCCGTCTCTCCACGCCAATCACTGTAATCAGACGCAGGTGTTCGTTATTTGCGCTTAACCCACTTACTCACCGCACTTCTCCCGATTCGCTCTCCGGTCGCAGACCGCGCTGAACCACGCCTCCCCCGCCACATACCCCCACCGCCCGACTCAGGCCGGGGAACCGTCCGGCCTGCAGCCCCCCCCCCCCCATTCCTGGAGAGGAAGTCTGCCACAGCCATCTGCGTCCCCGGTCTGTGGACCACCTTGAACTTAAAAGGCTGTAACGCCAGATACCACCGAGTGATCCGCGCGTTGGTATCCTTCATGCGGTGAAGCCACTGCAGGGGGGCATGGTCCGAACAGAGGGTGAACTCCCGCCCCAGGAGATAGTATCTAAGGGTGAGGACCGCCCACCTGATGGCCAAACACTCCTTTTCAATGGTGCTGTATTTAGTCTCTCTCTTCGAGAGCTTACGACTAATATACAGCACCGGGCGCTCCTCTCCCCCCACCTCCTGGGACAGGACCGCGCCCAGCCCCCTGTCCGACGCATCAGTCTGCAACAGAAAAGGGAGAGAAAAATCAGGAGAATGTAAAATGGGTCCGCCACAGAGAGCAGCCTTAACCTGGGTAAACGCCCGCTGACACTGCTCTGACCACTGGACCGGATCCGGTGCTTCCTTTTTAGTTAGATCAGTCAGCGGGCTGGTGAGGTCCGAATAATTAGGTACAAACCTTCTATAATATCCCGCCAGCCCCAGGAACTGTCTAACCTCCTTTTTGGTCTTTGGCCTCGGGCAAGTCGCAACTGCTGCCGTCTTATCAATTTGGGGACGCACTTGCCCGTGACCTAAGTGAAAGCCCAGATACCTGACCTCCACGCGCCCAACCGCACACTTCTTCGGATTCGCCGTGAGCCCAGCCACCCTCAGCGCCCTCAGCACTGCTCTTAAATGCTCCATATGCCGCCGCCAGTCATTACTATAAATGATGATGTCGTCCAAGTACGCGGCGGCATAGGCAGCATGGGGCCGTAGAATACGGTCCATCAGACGCTGAAACGTGGCCGGTGCCCCGAACAATCCGAACGGAAGTGTAACGAATTGGTGCAATCCGAACGGCGTCGTGAAGGCTGTCTTTTCCTTGGATACTGGCGTTAAGGGGATCTGCCAATAGCCTTTCGTTAAATCCAGTGTCGAGTAAAATCGAGCCGTGCCTAGCCGATCAAGCAGTTCGTCAATCCGCGGCATTGGATACGCATCGAATTTTGACACCGCGTTCAGTTTGCGATAGTCCACACAGAACCGAACCGAGCCGTCGGTTTTTGGAACTAAAACTATCGGGCTCGCCCAATTACTGTTGGACTCTTCTATTACCCCCATCTCGAGCATCGCCTCTAATTCTGTCTGAACCACCTTTTTCTTGTGCTCAGGCAGGCGATACGGCCGGCTGCGCACTACCACACCGGGCTCCGTCTCGATATGGTGCTGAATGAGCGCCGTTCGGCCCGGTAGGGGTGAAAACACATCGGCAAACTCCGCCTGCAATTTAACCACGTCAGTGAGCTGTTGGGGCGAAAGATGATCCCCCCCCGGGGCCAGGGCGAGAGAATGCGGTTTGACGCTTGCCTCTGGCCCGAGATCATCTTCCTCACTCACTGCCGCCACCAGCATCACTGACTCCGCCTCATTCCATTTTTTAAGGAGGTTGAGGTGATATATTTGACGTGCCCCACTCCTATCTGTCCGAATCACCTCATAATCGAGATCTCCGACTCGCCGTGTAACCTCAAAGGGTCCTTGCCACTTCGCGAGTAATTTAGAGCTCGAGGATGGCAGCAATACAAGTACTTTCTCCCCCGGGGTGAATTTACGCAACCTGGATCCCCGGTTGTACAGCCGGCTTTGTTTGTCCTGAGCCTGGAGCAAATTCTCCATAGATAGCCGCCCCAATGTGTGGAGTTTTGCTCTCAGGTCCATGACATATTGAATTTCATTTCGGCTTTGTGAGGGTCCGTCCTCCCAAGTTTCTCTTAGAATGTCCAGCACCCCTCGGGGCTGACGGCCATAGAGCAACTCGAACGGGGAAAACCCCGTGGAGGCTTGGGGGACCTCTCGCACAGCGAACAAAAGGGGATCCAGCCATCTATCCCAATTTTTGGCGTCTTCGTGAACGAACTTACGAATCATGGTTTTCAACGTGCGATTAAACCTTTCCACCAGACCATCTGTTTGTGGGTGGTAGATGCTGGTGCGGATCGATTTAACGCCCAATAATTCATATAGTTCGCGTAATGTACGTGACATAAACGCCGTGCCCTGATCGGTGAGGATCTCTTTAGGGATCCCCACCCGGGAGATTATGCGAAACAGTGCGTCCGCCACACTTTTTGCTGAAATGTTGCGGAGAGCCACTGCTTCCGGGTACTGGGTTGCATAGTCCACCAGGACTAATGCAAACCGATGCCCTCTTGCGGATCGTTCTAACGGCCCGATCAGGTCCATCGCAATCCTTTCAAAGGGGACCTGCATCAAAGGTAGAGGGCGCAATGGCGCTTTTGGTGCGGCCGCTGGATTCACCAGCTGACATTCACGACATGCCGCGCACCACCTGCGAACATTCTCGTGAATGCCTGGCCAAAAAAATCGGGCCGTGAGCCGATTTAGTGTCGACGCTTGTCCTAAATGCCCTGCCATGGGATTACAATGAGCCGCCTGGAAAAGCATTTCCCGACGGCTTTTGGGTACTAACAACTGTGTTGTATCTTCCTTTGTTTGAGTGTCTTGGGTCACTCGATACAACCGATCCTTTATTATAGCAAAATATGGGTAGGAGAGCGGACGTCCCGGCTGGAGAGGCTGACCGTCTATACATTGGACCTGGTTAAACGCGTTCTTCAGCGATTCGTCCTGGGACTGTTCCAGAGGAAAATCATCGCGCTCCGAGAAAATCAGTTTCCCAGGCTCGCTCCTTTCCTCTGGCACAATCTCCCGTGGTCCTAATTCTGCCTCTCCCACCTGGACGCGCGCACCCCCCCTTGCCTTATTTTCCCCCCAAGAAACATCCGTGCACAACTGCCCCAATAATTTATTAAAATCTGGCCAATTCGTTCCCAGAATTAACGGATGTCGGAGATGCGGGTTAACTGCTATCTCGATTTTTTGTTCTCTCCCTCTAAATTTAACCACTGCAGGCATTAAGGGATATTTCACCACATCCCCGTGCACACACCGTACCTGAACCATGCGGCTCGTATCCAATGCCCCGGGTTGAATCAAACTTTGGTGGATCGAGGTCTGGTTACAACCTGAATCCACCAAGGCTTGATAAGTACCCCCCCCAATACTCACAGGTATTTGGTACCAGCCAGCCTGATCGGGGCAGCCTGCGGGGCATCCGGGACCCGGATCACGGTCCCCACCTCCATCACCGGACACCGATCAACAAAATGATCCGGATCCCCGCAACGCCAGCAGGCCGGCCCAGGCGCCCCCGCCGCCCTAGCGGCGGGAAGTGGGTTAAGAGGTTGGCGTGGAGAGAGGGCGGCGTCTGCCAGCGGTTCCAGGTCGGTAGCGGCCAGCCCCCCCCTCCTGGGCGGGATTCGTGGAACCGCCCTGTACTCCTGCCCGTTCCCACCCCGCCCCCGGGGCGGGACTCGCGGTGGGCCTGGCGGGCGGGACCTAGGGAGAGGGACAGGGCGAGAGACAGGAGGAGAGAGAGAGAGAGAGGAAGGAGAAGAAAGAGAGATAGCGGGGAGAGAGTCCCCGACCCCGGAGCACGCCACCATCTGGTCCTCTGCGAGTTGGACGGCCGAGTCCAGCGACGTCGGGCGGTGGCACTGGACCCACTCTGCCGTTTTCCGTGGCAGGCGGGTGATAAACTGCTCCAGCACCACACGGTCGATGATGTCCTCGACGCTGCTTTTCTCGGCCTGCAGCCACTTACGGCAGGAGTCCCGGAGCTGTTGAGCCATCACGAAGGGCCGACCGCACGCACCCAGATCCAGCGAGCGGAAGCGTTGTCGGTGCTGTTCTGGGCTCCGGCCGACCCGCTGCAGGATGGCTCTCTTGAGGTCGTCGAAGACCAGGAGGTTCGGAACCGGCAGTTGATGGGCCGCCAGCTGCGCCTCCCCCGACAGGAGCGGAATGAGTCTTAATGGCCACTGCTCCTTGGGCCACGCCCCGGCCACCGCTGTCCTCTCGAATAGCTCGAGGAAGGCTTCTGGATCGTCCTGTGGCCCCATCTTACTCAGCGGCAAATGTGGAGCCTGGGAAGGGGGAGGGGCTGGCGCGGCCGGAACCTCCCGGTCCATCCAGCTCCGGAACCTCTCGCGGTCCTCCTGCTGCGCCTGGAGCATGACCTGGAACCGGCGCTCCAGGTCCTGACGCATGTCCAGTAACGCCTGGTGTTGTTCCTGATGGAGGGCCGCGAGGGATGTGACGATCTCCGTAAGCGGCGGATTCATGATGGCGGCGGCTTCCTCTTCCTTTATTCCCGGGTTTCGGCACCAGTGTAGCGGGGTTCAACCGTAATTCGTGTTGGCAAAGGAAGAGGACAGGGTCGGGTTGGACTGCTGCTGTTTATTCACACCCAAACGTTTACAATAACTCAAATATCATCGTTTCACGCGCTCCTGCGCTCACAATCAAAGTCCACGGGGTCTCTTTCCAGCCGTTCGTTCACTCACATTCACGTTCGTTTCCCGTAGTCGCAGCAGCAGTCCAGCTCTCTCTCCCCGTTTCGCCGTCTGCGCGTCCCTTATAAGCCGTCTCTCCACGCCAATCACTGTAATCAGACGCAGGTGTTCGTTATTTGCGCTTAACCCACTTACTCACCGCACTTCTCCCGATTCGCTCTCCGGTCGCAGACCGCGCTGAACCACGCCTCCCCCGCCACAGTAATCAAACACACCCTGAACAAGCTAATCAATAACTTTAGGATTACTGTAAGGATATAGAGGGGTGATTTTAATGAAGGCTGGACTTAAATTCTGCAGGAAAGTGGATCTCAAGGGCCAGAGTTGAGAAACCTTGATTATAGATCCTTAAAGGGTTCTGTCAGTTGCTTCATCTATTTAAGAGGTTCCCATTTTATGCATTTAGTTTTAATTCATTTTAGTTGTAATTAAATTTAATGAGTTTAACAGCTCGTAAGCATACTTAATTGTATAGAAGCATTTTAAATCACCGTTTAAACATGAAAGTATTATTCAATCATTATGCACAAAACATTTTTGGCTTAAAGGGCTGTTTAAAATTAAGTCAAGAACTCTATAGCTGCCTTCAAATGCTCAGGTAGCAGACTAAATGCCATCGCTGTCGGGCAATGACTTTGCAGGCAGCCTTTGCACACAAAGGCACCTCACGAAACTAATTTCGGACAGACTTCAAAGGATGTTGGTTTAATGATCTACAATTAAATTGCACAAGCTTTGATGGTAACTAAACAAATATTTAACTACTACAATATTAAATCTCGAAAGGACATTATAAGGGGTAAAAGTTGTTTACCCACAAACTGACCGCTAATCACAAGTTTGAGACACCATTTTTATTTTTTTTAGCTCAAATGTCATGGAATAGAATGGACATGATTGTGGGATGATAGGGAGCAAAGGATTCATCTGTGCAGCCCTCAAAAATTGGTCAGATGAAGGTATCTCAGTAGTAGACATGATATAACGCATGCATTGGATTAGGACATACCTTGGTGCCTTTCTACCACCGTGCCGTAGACTGCTGTCAGTAGAAGTATGTAGTTTTTTTTTTTAATGCTTTTGATAAATCAGTGTATCACATGTCAAACCTGTGTATTTGAGGGAAATTTCATAATAAATGGAATTTTCAGTAACACTTTACATTAAGGTTCATTAGTACATTAGTTAATTACATTAGTTAACGAACCAATAATACATCTATAGCATTTATTAATCTTTGTTAATGTTAATTTCAACATTTACGAGTTACATTAGTAACTTTACTGCATGTCGCCAGTGGCTCTACTGTTTGGTAGCTAGAAGACATTCCTACTTTTCTTTAAATACTTAATTAGGACAATCTGATGCTTTCATCTATCAGTAACTCATTGCCATATTTTAAATGACAGATTTTTTTTTTTAAACAGCAATCCCCCCATCACATTTAAAATCAGCACAGAAAATGCAAAGAAAGGCCAGCCATCGCTCAGGTGCAGGGTCTGAATCATTTTTCCGCATTACATGTGTGGGAGGGCTCCTGTTTGTTTTAGTCATTTAATGTCACAAGGAAGTTGCAGGAGGAAGGAAATTACACAATGGCCTTCTTTTTCTTAAACAGAGTTTACAACGTGCAAAAGCTCTGTCCATTTCATTCTAACAAGAGTGTTTGTCATTTACAAGTTTTGGGAGGCTATTTTTTCCTTTCATTACACTAGTGATCTGCTCACATTGTGAAACACATTTTTAAATAAAACATTAATTATGGAAACTCTGTTTTAACCCTTTTGATGCAATTATTAAAGGGTCAGTTCACCTAAAAATAAAATTTCTGTCATTAAGTTCTCACCCTCATGTTGTTCCAAACCTGCAAGATCTCATCATCTTAGGAACACAAATTAAGATATTTTTGATATAATTCGGGAGGTTTTTAATCTCTCATATTTTACCACATTCAAGTTCCAGAGAAGTAGTAAAGATGGTCAAAATGGTCAACGTGTCTAGTCAGAATGCCGACTCTGTATTGGCCAGGTTCTGCATCAGCATCACAAGTGTGTGTCTTGGTGCTCATGTAAACAGCATCAGCCAATACTGAGTCGTTGTCCGGATGTAAACACAAAAGCTCTGCACTACGTTCACTGCAAAGCCCTGAAAGGGTGAAGGGCCCTATTGTTCTTCTAAGGATTATTAGGGCCCAAGCCCGAAGGGCAAAGGCCCTATTGTTTTCCCTAGGATTATTAGGGCCCAAGCCCAAAGGGCAAAGGCCCTATTGTTTTCCTTAAGATTATTGTTATTATTATTATTAGGGCCAAAGCCCTGACAGGGCGAAGGGCCCTATTGTTCTTTTAAGGATTATTAGGCCATGCCCTAGACGCTTAATCTGATCACCACCAAACTCGGTCAGCATGAAGTCAAGACATTGATGATGCAAAATAGCGGATTTTTGATATCTCAAACGGTTTTCCCGTGGCGGGGCAACGAATTTATGGCGAGAAAACATAAACAGGAAGTGTTTTATAACTTCTACATACATTTATTGATTTCTATGAAACTTCAGCTATGTGTTCATTGTAGGAGACCGAGCTTATGGATGTGACTATTGTGAGTCAAAGTTATAGCGCCACCAACTGGCAGCAGGAAATGTGTCACTTTAAAAATACCTTGAGATCCCCCTCTTATTTTTACTCAATTTACTTCAAACTTCACTAGAATAATGTCAAGACATGGTAAATGTAGACATGTTAAAATATTTTTGGTATTTCAAACACTGTTGCCATAGCAACAGTTCAAAATTCAATATTTGTTTTGGATGTTTTTGAAACACTTAGCATGCTTCAAATTGCATGAAACTCGACACACACGTCAGGATGGTCATCCAGTAGACATGGGAAAAGCCTTAAAAATGGGCGTAGAGGAGGGGCTCTATAGCGCCATCTTTTTACAAAAGTTGGGGGGTTAGTTTAACCTACAGTCACCAAACGCGAGACACGTATTGTTCTCATTTAGCCAGACAACTTTCTAATTTACAGTCATTAGGTCTGACCAACAGGAAGTCAGATATTTTGGTTTGAATTTAGATATTTAGAATAATCAAGCTTTGAATTTTTAAAAAACGGTCTCGTGGCTCCTTCTAGTGAACAGTACTGCACGTGCATCACATTATTTCTGTTCACTCATAGAAGCACACGAGCCATGTTTAGAAAAACCATCTTGTGGCTCCCTCTAGTGGACAGTGCTGCACGTGTATCACATTATTTCTGTTCACTCATTGAAGCACACGAGCCCCGTGTTGAGAAAGATCCGCTTTTGTTTTACAACTCACGGCAGTCTTCATTTACATGTGTTTTTTAATCTCATTAATGAAAACTGTCAAGCAATTGTATAATATACAAGCAAAGAAACACATGAAAAAGATTAATTTACTGATCGTGAGTATTGACAGAAAGAGCCACTCTCATGTTATAGACCGAGAGAGCGTTCGCTTTTGTTTTACAATTCAGGCCACTTCGTCATGTATATGTGTTTTTTAACCTTATACATTAAAACATTCCAGCGATTCTGCAATATACAAGCAAATAAACACATGAAAGACATTCATGTAGAGATCGCGAGCCGTGTTGTTTGACAGTTTGATAATGTCTGTGAATGATTACGAACTCAATTAGATGTGTTTTTTTCATGTTCTTTTCATTTCTATGTTTGAATATTTATGTGTATGACTGTGTTAACGTGTTGACGCTGTGGCATCTGTGCAAACATTTCCTAACGGATTAAACAGAGCTGAGCGTCATTTCTCTGAAAGCGAGTGATCATGACTGCGTGAAAGCCCCTTGATGTTAAGTGTTTTTAAACTTTATTCATTAAAATATTCAAGTGATTAGACAAGATTCGATCACAAGAATATATTAAAAAGCTTCATTTACAGTTTGGAAGATTTTCTGTCACACAAAGAGCGGCGTCTCCTAATAATGATCGCACCCAGTTACACAAATAACGATCTTTAAACATGCAGGGATTTTAAAAAATAAAATTAAAATATAAACTTCTGCAAATAACTAATTGTAAACTTCTGCACATGATGACAACATACTGAAGATGTTAAATTGTGAACGATTATAGTACATCTCAAATGGTGTTGCCATGGCAAAGGTTTAAATTAAGAACAAAAAGGGAATTTGGAAGTTGTCAATTAGTCACGAATAATTGAAATATACACACTTAATTTCTATATTTAATAGTACAAATATCATAAATAAACACATTTTAATTTATTTTTTTTAATTTCAAGATGTATGTGTAAATTAAAATAAGGGGAAACAGTACTCTTAAAATAATTGAAATGATCATCAAATGTCATATATTTATAATGAGCACTAGAGGGCAGCGTATACCTATTTTTGAGATGTCACTCAATGATAATTCATGACACTAAACAATATTCTCCTCTGAATTATACACTGTTTATTTCTGTATACAATAACACTAACATTGAATAAGAAATTCAAATGGTTTTTTTTTTTAATCAATGTATATGTTTAACTTAAAAATAAGCACAATAACGATCTGTTTAAGCACAAGAAATAAAAAAGAAATTTAATAATAACCAAAAGATGGCACTATGGTTAGATACAATTCTTTTTTTTTTTTTTTCTTTTTTTTTACAAATTTAAAAAATAAAGTCCGAAGTACACAGACTGCGCATAAGCATGTACAAACAAGTGCTGCACATTCGTGCTTGATTTCATTTTCTGGGTCGCGTCCGTTGCTGGAGTGGCTGAGGAGAGTGCGGCACGAGAGTGACCTCTAGAGGCGCTCTCTGATTAAACTATCACTGAAGCCTCGTACAGTTTGTTTTGGCAAGTGATGTGAGGCTGCGCTCTGCACACAACTGGACACTTCAAAAACGGATTTAAAACAGACAACAAAGCAGTATGTTATACAGTACACTACAGTATATGTTTTCATTTCACTAAAGTAGTTTGTTGACTAAATGCTGTGGGTGTCTGTGTGTGTTGTTGAACGTGCTTTTTGTAGAAAATGCAGGGACATTTGATTTCCGCGATGCAGAAAATGTGGACAGAATCAATTCATAAAAAGGGAATTTATTGTGTAACGCGGATTGTCAGAATGAATGGCGCAGGCACGCGGTTTACTGCTGAACAATTCATTCAGACACAAAACATGCAGGATTCATATTTTAATTGTATTTTTACCGTTTAATGTTAACATATACTACTCCATATCGCGATTTAATTGAAATGTACCAACTTGCTTTTTATGTATTCATTGAAAATTAAAAAAAAAAAGTTCCCCCTTAAACAAAAAATTCCTTTTATTATGAATGAATTCCGCGATTCTGTCCGCGTTTTCTGCATCGCGGAAATCATAGGGCCCTTACTGAACATTTTACTGTTTCATTTGAGAGAAACTATCATCATACCATACACACACAGAAAAAAAGGCCTTTAAGGCAACCTGTAAAATTAAATGTTTGGTTATACTCTTTAACAGTATGTATGTTAATAGTAACAGTTAACAGTATTTATGTATGTCTAATTTCAACAGTAAATCTCTGCTGTGTAGCACTTTAAAAGTACAATTTTTTTTTAAATTATTTATCTTGGAATAAAAGATAAATGTTTTATTCCTTCATTATATATATATACACTTTAAAGTTTAGAATTAGACAGCCCTTCGCTGATTTAACAATTGTGCAGTGAAAATTACCCCAAAGTACCACATAGTGTCCAACCTACTCTAATACTGTTATAGCCCGTTTACATGTGAACAAGGGATCTACAATATGAAGAAAGACAATATAACATGAACATGAACAATCTATAAAAAAAGAAGACAACTATGGGACACAGCCGTGCAACAGCAAGCATCACAAAACCCGCCCCCTGTTTCTATGGCCAACAACCCATGCGCTCTCACGCCACACATCATGTTCTCCCGCAATGAAAACTGGACACTGACAACGTTTGAAACAGATTTATATTTAAAATACTGTAATTTTTTAAAGTTTAAATAATAAATAGTGTATAGTGTCTCTTTAATGTGTCGTGACAGATCACTGTAGCTCCTTGTGAACCGATCATCTCTTCATACTAGTTCATTTATAGCATCAAATAAACATGAATGAACATCAGAAGGAATGTTGTTTCACCGCCCCTGGTGAAAGTATACATAGCCTATAAAATACCTTTGTGGGCAAAAATGGCCATTTTAAGCATGATTGTTTGGATTCATATGAAATGGAAACACTTTGCAATACCATTTGTAACATTAAAGGTTAATGAAAGTGTTGTTCATTGTTAATTTCAACATTTACATTTTAAAGTTGCCTCTTACGTTAATAATAATGCACTATGAATTAACATGAATGATCAAGGCATCATTTTTTGCCATTTTTTTAAAATTCAAAGCAAACAAAATGTAAGAAATATGGTTAAAACAATCTTGCTGCTCAAACTGTGTATAGAACAATTTTTTAATAATATTTTCTGCTCCTTTTGTATTTTGCATTTACTTTTACTTTCAATACTTAAGTATGTTTAATATAAAAAAAATACTTTTCGTACTTAAGTACAAGAAATATCACATACTTTAAAACTTTTGCTCAAGTAATATTCTAAACAGTGACTTTAACTTCTACCAAAGTCATTTTCTGTTAAGACACTCAAGTATTGCTTACAAGTACTTTATACACCACTGCTCTTTCTTACACTATGTGTGTGTGTGTGTGTGTGTGTGTGTGTGTGTGTGTCTTCTCTCTCTCTGTGTTTTAGTCTTGCAGGTTTAACCCTTTCATTGCTGTCTCCTTTTGTCTGCATTATAGTATTGGAAATCTCTTAGCCCTTCTCTTCTATAAATTTGTATAAAGAAATAAAGGCAAACAACCAGTTAATTTGTATTTCACAGACTATTTAGTTTTATATTTAAATGTATATATTAAGACAACGTCAAAGATTAATTTCTGTCACAGTATAGACTTCATTCTTATTGTTTAAAATCTTATTGAATAATCTGACTCAACCAACTGGTCAGTCTCCTACTGGAGACACCGTTTAAATTCATGTTGCCTGCCATGCACAGTTGCCTTGAAGCCAACGGGCTTGGGCCCGTCATCGCTGTTTGCAGCTATATTCTTTTTTCTTTCTTTCTTATTTTTAAGCTGGTTGGCACACTTGAAATTCTGCATCAGGCATATTTGTAAAACAGAGCAGATTGGCCCTTTCAGCTGACCCAAGGCTGTCACAGAGCACTCTCCAGAGTTTCCCCCCAAAATGCTATGAATTTGTGCTGTGCCAACAGTCTGTATGTTATCATGCACTATTGAGAGCACATGGGCACAGAGAATAGTCTATCTAGATTGAGACCCAATCCGTTAGGAAACCAGGAACCACAAGTAACGGCCCTGGTAGGGAATTCCTCTGCCGAATTCATCTCCAATGAGTGCTAAGAGGAGTATAGGTGTCCTGGGTTCACAAAGATGGGAAATTCTCTGGGACGGAAATGTGCACGTTTACACCTCATGGAGGGGGAGGGCGCTTGTGTCAGCACTACTCCTGACCAGTTTTCTGAGCTTAACATGTTCCATGTTCCACATGAGGCCATTCTTTTTTGCTTCTAGAGGGAGATTATGCAAGGATGCTGTGTTTTTTGTTTGTTTGTTTGTTTGTTTTTTGGTTAAGATCAGGGATATTGTAATAGAATCAAAGAATGTTGTAATTATTTTGGTTGTCTTATTGATAATAATTTAACTGGTCATTTTATGTATTGAGTATGATTATTTATATATATATATATATATATATATATATATATATATATATATATATATATATATATATATATATATAATTTTTTTTTGATGGTGAGAGAGCAACATACCTTTGACACTAGGGGTAGGAATTACAATATTTGTCCATGTAAATGTAAAAGTTTGGTGGGGAAAAGCATGTTTTTGTCTACTAGTGCAATTGCTTGGAATAAATTACCTGTGGCAGTAAAGAGATTAAAACACAATGGAGGTTTTAAAAGAGTGGTAAAAATATGGTTGTTTGGAGAGTTTAATTAGGCTTGTTGTGTGTGTTTAATGTAATTATTATTTGTTTTGTTTTGTTTTGTTTTGGGAGATATTGCCTCTGTCAAGTTTGTACATCCTCCAACGACAAAGACCACAATGGAAATAAGCTATTGGCTATCATCTGACTCAAAGGGCTCTAACGGATCTCTCTGTAGTGCCTGTTAGACCAAGACATTAATTAATACAAGATTTTAATAATGTATTAGTAAATATTGAAATTAACATGAACAAAGATTAATAAATCCTGTATAAGTGCAGTTCATTATTAATTCATGTTAGATAATTTAGTTAACTAATGAACCTTATTGTAAAGTGTTACTGTCAAGTAATGATAGTGTAGCAGAGGCCAGCTAGTAGTTGCTGTGCAGGTAAAACCTCACTCCTCTGACCTCAAGAGACGCTCTAGCGACAGACGCTAGAAGTTGCAGCCTTTAGCCTCCTTGGTAGAGCGTCCGACTCCCACACCCGAAGATCTGGGTTCTAGGCCCGCTCGGAGCGGGTAGAGAGAAGACCTGGGTTGGGAGGGTTTCATTGGTGCCGTGACCCGGATGGGAGTGAGGTTTAGGGGTGAGTGTAGCAGAGGCCAGCTAGTAGTTGCTGTGCAGGTAAAACCTCACTCCTCTGACCTCAAGAGACGCTCTAGCGACAAATGCTAGAAGTTGCAGCCTTTAGCCTCCTTGGTAGAGCGTCTGACTTCCACACCCGAAGACCCGGGTTCTAGGCCCGCTCGGAGCGGGTAGAGAAAAGACCCGGGTTGGGAGGGTTTCAATAGCACCACAAATGACAAACCATGTTCCAGTTTTTTATTAGCCTTATAAAATTCTATCAACTGATAAAACAAAAAATCACACATAGTGGAGCCTAAAAACATATTTAAAAACATATGCATAACTAACAACACACTCACCCCTAACTATAACAGTTAAACTCTGGTGACCTAACAAGGCACAATATTTAATTAAATTACAAAATAAATAAATATTAAAATGAAGCCAAAATGTATTCAGGGATTGCAATTGTTACTTTACTGCAAGGTTTAAATTTTTTTAAAGGTTTTAACGGTAAAAAACTAATCTATATGAAATGTATAGAAACTGCAGTTTACATTTAAATTTTCAGAAATATTTCACTTTCTTGTAGTACATTGAAATGGCCCTCCTATAAGTGAATGTCAAACCGAAGTGGTGCAAGGCAATTTGAGTTTGAGACCCCTAGTGTGTGGACTCATGTTACCCATAATATTTGGAAAAAAAACATGGGCTGTAATAATATTTTGTCTTTTTGCAGATATGCCGACTGCAGCAGCATCTCTCTGCTGGGGAACATCAGCAGGACCTGTTTCAGAAGCAGCTACCTATGTTTGTTTCCCCACACTCCCAGCCCCCTTGCAGCAGCCTAACAGAACTCATTCATCTGTGTGGAGGAACTGTGTGCCGGAGTGTGCGACAGGCAGGAATCTGTATTGGAGAGTATAATGGCAAGAAACCAGAGGGAAGCCACAATCTTTCTGAACAGTGGATTTTAGGTAAGATGGCCTATTGAAGATAACGATGAGCAAGGAGTGATGTTTTTTCACCATAACTCACCCTAAACAAAATCCATGTGTGCTTTGTTTAGAATGAAATACTAGCAAACTGCTTTGCTACAGTAATATTTACTGAATGTTTTGTAATATTACTGAATGTGAAACGATATTAAAAGGGCTATACAGATGATACTCAACCAGAATGCATTTTTTGCAGCCATGGGAAATTTGTGGCGCTATAATCATAGATTTTCATATGTTATGGAGTGAACATATCACAGCTCATTTTTACGAAAACCAGTCAACTGCGCCATGTGGAGATTACAAAAAATACTATGAATAAGGTTTAAAAAATCACATTCACATAACTGAATGTAGTAATCAAAAGCCAACTATAAATGTTAAAATTGTTTATTTTTAATTTTCAAAAAATAATAATTTATAAATGTTATTTTATAAATATGCATTATGTAATTTTTGCCTTGTATAAAATAAACTATAAAATAAACCTTGTAATAAAAAACTATAGAAATGTGAACACACTACACACTAATCTGTCCCTCCCAACAAATTACAAATATTTTTTTTTGTACTTGTGTTTTATTTTGTAATTGAGTACATTTTCAATTTTTCTACTTGGAGTATAACTAAATTGTGGTACTTTTTAGTTAAATAAAAATAAGGTATTCAACTTTGCTACATTTATGTAAGGGAAACAGGTCAATTTAGCTCAAAGGGAACTATTAATTAATTTATAGGAAATTTTGAAAGAGTCACTTATTTTATGACCGAGAAAATAAATCATCCAGCATTCATTTAAACGGGTCATAACTATCAGCCCTGTAGCGGATATGAATATCCAAACTATAGTGAAAACACTATTTATTAGCAAGGTAACAGGGTCAGCAGTTTAAGACATTAAATTGGTAAGCACATAACACAAGACACTTATCTTTAAAAATAATGAGAATTTACTCTCTCGCAAATACTGTACAGTCGTTGATTAAACTTTGCAGCCAAAAACTTAAAGTAAAAGAGTAAAAGAAAAAAGTAAAAAGAAAGAAAAGTGAGACGACACTAGTTAGATGGCTTGAATGAAGCTGTTTGTTCTTAACTCATTTTCATTTTCCAAAATCTGTCTTTGTCTTGATCTACTCTTTTTTTGCGTTCTCATCTGATTCTTTGTTCGTGTCCTGAATTTTTAAACTAAAGGTGTTTGTCCAACCTCTTTGAGGAGTTCTGACCAATTAGGTGTCATCTTTATTTCAGAGGTGGCTTTTTTCATACTCTTACCATAAATGACATGCCATCACTTCATCTCTTAACACCGATTTCACACCACAAGCATGAGTAACGCGTATTTTTTTGACATGCATGTTAACCAATGGATGCATGCACACCTGGAGCAGAGTGTGAGTGTCAAGCAGAAGCATCGCGGGAGCAGCAGTGAAGCGGTAGTTACCCACTACCCAAATCAAACCCAAGTTTGCTGTCTTTTTTCACAGAGTTTGGCATCTTGTAAATGTGCACACAGCAGATGATGTAAAACACAAAGCTTACACGGCCTTTTTTTTTTTTTACGTTTACATGAGAATGTTGTTCAACTTCCCATGTTAACAAACTTTCAAGACTATTAAGCTTATAAATGACCAACTTTGTTTAACTTTAAACAAATTTATAATTTTGCTCGCTTTATACACTATATTGCCAGAAGTATTGGAACACCCCTCCTAATCATTAATTTCAGGTGTTCCAATCACTTACATGGGCACAGATGTATAAAATCAAGCACCTAGGCATGCAGACTGCTTCTACAAACATTTGTGAAAGAATGGGTCGCTCTCAGTAGCTCAGTGAATTCAAGCGTGGAACCATGATAGGTTGCAACCTGTGCAATATGTCCATTCGTGGAACTGTTAGTGATATTATAACAAAGTGGAAGCAATTGGGATGAAGTGAACTCAGCCATGAAGTGGTAGGCCACGCAAAATCACAGAGCGAGATCAGCGCAAAGTCAGCGTCAACTTTCTGCAGAGTTGATAGCTAAAGACCTCCAAACTTTGTGCGGCCTTCAGATAAGCTCAAGAACACTGTGTAGAGAGCTGCGTGGAATGGGTTTCCTTGGTTGAGCAGCAGCATCCAAGCCTTACATCTCCAAGTGCAATGCGAAGCGTCTGTCTGGCAAGCTGATGGACAAGTCTGAGTTAGGCGGCTGCCAGGAGAACAGTAATTCCCTGACTGCATTGTGCCAGATATAAAGTTTGGTGTAGGAGGGATTATGATGTGGAGTTGTTCTTCAGAGGTTACACTTGTGTCGTGAACAACAGTTAAGATGGCATTCCAGGGACCAGTTTACGAAAGGGGCCCTCTATAACTGCTTGTGTGAAAGAAGAGGTGCCGCATCGTGATTGGGTCTTTGATGAATGAACACGTATGAATGATCAGGAACATCAGATAAGATGATAAGACAACTGCCAAACACCTCTCCCAGAGAAGGAAGGGGGACGTTCTGCACCCACCACAACCAAGGAGAAGACTTCTCATTGGACGACGCATTGACTCTAATCACCAAACTCATTCCTAAGGTTTGGGCAACAACTGCCATAAAAATTCCTTCAGGACCTCCTGGATGCAACAGCAGTGACTGAAATAAAGAGAGGCCATAGAGATCTATCTAAATGCATTCATATCTATATTTGGAGGCCTTAATTTGATTTAAACTGCATCACATCCACTCCACCTTTATGCAAAGCACAGTTTATGTTAATGGTTACTCACTGTTAACACAACAGATCACGGGACAGACACATTAAGAGATAAACAAACGCATGGACGATGACTTAACCATTTCCCATCGTGTTTGGTGTCTATCTGCTCCCTAAAATGCCTTTATTAGGTTAGAAGAGGTTTGGTAAAGAAATAATGCATGGATAAAATGTTAAAGACAATATTTTAACACTGTACTTTATGCTATGCAAATGAGTTCCACACTAGGGTGAGCAACACCATGGCTGCTTTAGATAACAGTGGCCAATCACATTCCTGGATCGGAAAGGCGCAACATTTCAATCTCCTCCTCATCAGAAAGGGATAAATATGTCCCCCGGGTAGACACACCCTTGTTCTGCTTTTCCAGCTCGACGGGGAAGGAGACATTAACAGACACTCCACGTCCTGAGTTTCTGACCTGACGAGGAAAGAAACTTCAAGACAGTTAAGGTTAAGCTTTTGCACTCCAACTGCAAAAGAGCTCACCATTAAGGGACTTCATCTGAACCTTAGGACTCCTGCAGCCGAGCAGCCCAGTCCAGTCCTCAAAGGACCTCTGCATCGGCAGACATTACCACACGGCTCCTCAGTGACGCAGCCAGCCTGCAAGAGAACCTGTAAAGATTCATCTGACCCAGCTGCCCAGTCCATCCTTAAAGGACCCTCTTGGCGCATCTGAAGTTCAGCATCCTCTAGGCTAGCACGACTACTGGAACATGACTCTGCGCCCTCCCACTGCACGCAGCCTGCATCAGCAGTGGAAGACGTCTCTGCTGCCGGATTGATCACCCAACTCTGTGGAACGTAAATATAAACTTACCAAACCTCTTCCTAGAGACCTTGGCATTAGTTTATACATGCAGCATATGTTTTTCTAACCTGTTTAGAAAACAGTTACTTGAGGTCAGCTTGTTGCAAATAATAGGGATATTATTTGTTGGGTGATTAATAAGCCACTATTTATCACCATTCTACCAGAGCCATTTGGTGGTTTCCATAATAAGCATTCCCATATAATCCTCTTCCATTCTACATTCAGTCAACAGTGTTGCATTTATCCATTCTGTGTTCACTTCATGTATTTGTTTCCTTGCTTTAATTCAGTATCTTTCTTTGATTATTAGTTTAGTGTTCTTTAGCAGTGCATATTCAGTGTTAACATTATTAGTCATCGTAGTATTTACTCTTGCATATCTATTGTTAATAAACTTCATTGATTTCATTATAACTGTGTCTTTCTTGTGTTGATGATCAAAGACTCTACTAGTTGGCCGGAATCTCACAAATCCTTCAGATAAATCAGTTGACTGGTTCCCTCCAAATTATATTAATTCTAAATTATAGATCAGCTCTTTTGGGGTGTTCTTAAATTGTTAAGATAATATTCTTGACTGGTGCCCCGTATTACAAAGGGGGGAGGGGTCATCTGATACGCTCATAACCACACCTTCAGTGACACGTGATCACTACGTCACCGGTGAGTGGAGTAAAAGTCACTACACTTGGCCCCTTAGTTCCAGTGAAAGGAACTCTTAATGCTTCAGCATACCAAGACCCAACAGAACACCTTTGGAATGAATTTGAGCGAAGACTGCGAGCCAGGCCTTCTCGTCCAGTATCAGTGCCTGACCTCACACATGCGCATCAAGAAGAATGGTCAAATATTCTCATAAATGCACATAAAGGCAGACATCCCTAAACTTTTGGCAATATAGTGTATGTAGTTTGGAGCCATTGTTGTGATGCTGTACAAACTTCCAGTGCGAATACTCGAGTGTCTCTGCAGCGACGATGTAAGCTCAAGTGAAGTGCAGTGTGAAACAGGCATAACTTTCCTGCTCTTAGCAGAGGGTACAGTATAGACATGATTTCTATTTTTTTTTTTAAATACTATGCATTTTACACAGATTTCATTCAAGCCAAAACATGGCCCACTTTCAATCAACCATTCAAAACATTCTAAACATTCAAAATTGTTTAGAACGATTTGATGCAGTTTATATATAAAAACAGTCTCTGTGGGTTTTCCTGTGGATTTCAACTCTGTGTCACTCACAGCTCAGGTCAAACAGAGGTCTTTGAAACATAGAAGGCCTGTTTTATCTTTGTCTTGGGGATCTAACAAACTTGGGTGTTAACCCATGGTTTTCCTCATGCAAATCGTAATATGTTGTCTTCTCGACCATTAGTCTTGGGTTTACTGCCCAAAGTTGACAACATTCTTCCTTAAGCTCATCTTTTACAAACTTGCAAGGCCATAAAATACTTAGCCAGGGGTTTCGTTAGTTAGCTCAGACTGGATGGAGCCCACTTCATTTATGGTCCTTGATTGTTGATTTGGGGTCTGGAGTGTCGAGTTGGGCTTTTGTGTGGAATTATTTTTTAACAAATCATCTGAAAGATTCATTTGTCTGGTTTGCCCTCAAATCCTACATTTATTTTTCACTAAAAGTACAAAGTACTTTGACAAAGGTGCCGACAGAGCAACAGGGCAAGCCAGCATTTGACTGGCACTTTTCAAACTACTGCGGTTATAAATAAGACATTTAAATATAACAAACACAAAGATTTGCATACAAAATAAATACAAAACGTCTACTCTCAGACTATTAAACCCATGGGACTCTTAAACTCTCAGGCTCTTAAGAGTCTTAAAGACACTTAAAACATCAAGAAACCAGTCAAACTCCTAAACTCACTTCAAACTCCTAAAACCAGTACATCTGACAATAGTACCTTGTTTTGTTTGATCAAGAGCAAACAGGGAAAAAAAAGCTTTTAAATGCCTTTTATATTCACTAAGAGTTGATAATTCACCACCTTGGAATTATAAGGTTTTATCTGCATTCTGAGCAGTTTTGAGATTTTGAGCTTCAAAGTTTTTGCATTCCATATAGCAAAAACAAAATGGAAATCTTTCAAACATGAAAATGACAGAGACCCTAAATGTATTCTAAATGTACAATATCAAAATCCTCCCAAATTTGTAAATGGGGATTTTGGGGAACTTCTGTTCTTCTCAAACAGAATATGATAAATAATAAAGTTTGTTTATTCACATCCTCTTCGTACGAAGAGGTGTATCCTTATAAAGCCGGTGAGTTGATTGGCTGATGAGGTGCAGGTGAGTGTGATCAGTACTCTGGTGATGGTGTGCGTTGTGATTGGTTAGTGAGTGAACCTGGCAGATTTGTGACAGGAACAAGTCAAATGCAGATAGAACATTCTTATTCTAAAAAAATATTTTTTTGCTTTGATTTATAAGGTTCTGTATTGCAAAACAATCAAAGAAATATTTTTCAAGAAACACAAATTAGTGTTGTAACCGTGTTGACATCTATGAGAAAGTTAAATTTAATGCTTTCTATGACATTTAATATTTTAGGATGAATAATTATTTTCTTGTTCAAGTTAAACATAGAAGGCAGTACTAAATGTTTTGTCCATTGCAGATGTTCATTTTAGATAGGAACATGGTGGATTGAATACATTATTGCAGGAACCATTAGTTAAACCTGTTAGCATTCCACTGTATCACCCATGGTACAAATACCATTCAAAAGAGACAGATGGATGGGTGGATGGATGGATGGTGGGTTGGTCGGTCAGTCGGTTGGTTTTGGCTCATTGATACTCTTCTGTCCATTCAAAGTGCTGAGTGGCTCACAGAACAGACCTTATAGAACAGACTTCGACTTTGTAGCTTGAACCTTTTTGTCTCATAAATAAAAAGTCCAACAATGTACACAACTTCAAAAAAACAGCACACAATGTAAATGTGTTGTCACAGAATAAAAATATGTGAATAACTCAATTTTGACAAAAATTGTCAGATAGAACCTTATAATTCCAAGGTGACATTGTCTAATATATTTTTATAAAACTGTTCTATAACATTGGGGCGGCAGCAGCTAAGGCGCAGTCACCTCTTGTTTTCAAATTTGTCCTCAGAACAACTCGATCACAGTCAAGATTCTGTGACTGGGATGGTAAAAGTACGGTGGCCGAGAGAGGCTAACGCACTGCAACTGAAGAAAACGTGCAAATAGAAAAAAACACCAGCAAATAAAGAAAACATCATCAATTTGACAACACATGTGGTACAAAAGTTTACAACACAACTAAATAAATACAGCAAATACTCACAACACAGTCAAATAAGGAAACGCGCTGCAAATACTCACAACAAAAACTTTCAAAACTAGAAGTTTTTCGGATTTCATGGAGAGAGAAAATGATGGAGTACAGAAAGGCTGTAAAAACCGCTAGATCTGCTTATTTTTCAAATCTTTTAGAAGAAAATAAACACAACCCTAAGTATTTATTTAATACAGTGGCTAAATTAACAAGAAATACAGCCTCAACTTCTGATGTTTCCAAACAGCACAGCAGTAATGACTTTATGAACTTCTTTACTTGCAAGATTGACAACATTAGAGAGAAAATTATAGCCATGCAACTGTCTACTACAGTATCACATCAGACAGTGGGTTGTTGTATCCCTGAGGAAAAATTCCATTCATTCGCTGCTATAGGAAAGGAAGAATTGTTAAAACTTGTTAAATCATCAAAATCTACAACATGTATGTTAGACCCTATACCGACTAAGCTATTGAAAGAGATGCTTCCAGAGGTCATAGATCCTCTTCTTAAGATCATTAATTCATCTTTATCACTAGGTTACGTACCAAAAAATTTTAAGCAGGCTATTATCAAACCTCTTATTAAAAAACCACAACTTGATCCTGGTGAATTAGTCAATTACAGACCGATTTCCAATCTACCTTTTCTGTCAAAAATACTAGAAAAGGCAGTATCATCTCAGCTTAGTTCCTACTTGGAAAGAAATGGTATTTGTGAGGATTTCCAGTCAGGATTTAGACCGTACCATAGTACTGAGACTGCTCTCATTAGAGTTACAAATGATTTGCTCTTATCATTAGATCATGGTTGTATCTCTCTATTAGTGTTACTAGACCTCAGTGCTGCTTTTGACACAATCGACCACAATATTCTTTTGAATAGACTAGAAAATTATGCTGGAATCAGTGGAATTGCATTGGCATGGTTCAAATCATACTTATCTGACCGTTATCAGTTTGTAGTAGTAAACGAAGAGATGTCATTTCGATCACAAGTTAAATATGGAGTACCACAAGGCTCAGTTCTCGGACCGTTGCTTTTCACTCTGTACATGCTACCCTTGGGAGATGTCATTAGGAAGCATGGCATTAGCTTTCACTGTTACGCTGATGATACTCAGCTCTATATTTCCTCGCGCCCTGACGAAACCTACCAATTCTCAAAATTAACAGAATGCGTAGCTGATATAAAAAATTGGATGACTAGTAATTTCCTACTACTAAATTCAGAAAAAACAGAGATTCTAATTATTGGACCAAAAACTTCAGCACATAAAAACCTAGAATACTGTCTAACACTTGATGGCTGCTCTGTTAAGTCGTCTTCGTCAGTTAGGAACCTGGGTGTGCTCTTTGATACCAATCTTTCATTTGAAAGCCACATTTCTAGCATATGTAAAACCGCATTCTTCCATCTTAAAAATATATCTAAATTGCGACATATGCTCTCAATGACAAATGCGGAACAGCTAGTTCATGCGTTTATGACCTCGAGACTAGATTACTGTAACGCTCTATTGGGTGGTTGCCCTGCTCGCGTGATAAACAAATTACAGCTGGTCCAAAACGCAGCAGCTAGAGTCCTTACTAGAACCAGGAAATATGAACATATTAGCCCGGTTCTGTCAAAACTGCACTGGCTCCCTATTAAACATCGTATAGATTTTAAAATCTTGCTAATTACTTACAAAGCACTAAATGGCTTAGCTCCCCAGTACCTGAGTGAGCTCTTAATGCATTATAGTCCTTCGCGTCTATTACGATCTCAGAATTCTGGCCAGTTGTTAATACCTAGAATATCAAAATCAACCGCAGGCGGTAGATCCTTTTCCTATTTGGCACCTAAACTCTGGAACAATCTTCCTAGCATTGTTCGGGAAGCAGACACACTCTGTCAGTTTAAATATAGACTAAAAACGCATCTATTTAACCTGGCATACACATGACGCACTATAAACTTTTGTCTTCATATCCGTTAAAGGATTGTTAGGCTGCATAGATCAGGTCAGCCGGAACCGGGATCACTTCCTATAACACCAGATGTACTCGGTACGTCAGAAGAAGAATGGCGTCTACGCTAATTTTTTGTCTCTCTGCTTATCCCGAGGTTTACCAATTAACGTGATTGGCTGGATCTGGGCCGTGTCCGGGTCGGACAGGGAACCTGTGCCTATGTGCGGCAGCAATGTGGCCCTGTGGTGTCGGCGGAGACTGTGTTAACTAGCTCATCCTTTGTTAAGACCTTACCGACTCATCAGCCAGTGGCACATATCCCAACAAACCGTCCCATACCGGCGTGATCAAAAAGATCTTAAACTAGATTAAATATTTTGACTGTTGCGATTCCAAATCGGTTTAATGACCTGTAACTCTGCCTGAGTATCGGACAAGTGTTCACTGTTGGCCAGAGGAGAACTGGCCCCCCGACTAAGCCTGGTTTCTCCCGAGGTTTTTTTCTCCATTTGTTGGAGTTTTGGTTCCTTGCCGCTGTTGCCTTTGGCTTGCTTAAGTTGGGGACACTTGCTTGATATTCAGCAGTGTTTTTGATATGCCTGCATTGGCGCCGTTGTATACAAACTGAGCTGACCCGGACGATTACGTCGCTGTTTTCTGCAGTGCTGATATACCTAAATTAAGTAGACTAATAACTATTGATATTTGCAACGGAATGAATCAATAATATATAGAATAAGCTGCACAATGACACCATTTTCTTATTAATGTAAAGCTGCTTTGCCACAATTTGCATTGTAAAAAGCGCTATATAAATAAAGATGACTTGACTTGACTTCAAATTGCATGAAACTCGACACACACGTCGACATGGGCAAAGCCTTAAAAACTGGTGTGGAGGAGCGGCTCTATAGTGCCATCTTTTGACAAAAGTTGGGTGGTTAGTTTAACCTAACTCACCAAACTCGGTACACATATTATGCTCATTAAGCCGGACAACTTTCTAATTCATAGTCATTATCTCCGACCAACAGGAAGTCAGATATTTTGGTTTGAATGTGGATATTTTGAATAATCAAGCTCTGACTTTTTAGCTATTCCTCTTAGGGTATTCATGCTATTGACACCAATCTTTCGGAATATGATGGCAATATACTGAAAATGCTAAATTGCAAACGATTATAGTATATCTCAAATGGTGCTGCCATGACGAAGGTTTAAATTAAGAAAAAAAAAAATATTGCCATATTTGAATGATCACAGAATGAGCACTAGAGGGCAGCCAATACCTATTTTTAATCTGGGTTGAGAAGACAAAACTTTGTTTTAGAGAAATTGTTAATAGACATTGTTTTAACAATACTTTAAAAAAAAGAATGTTTCTTATATATTGTAAAGTCATTGTTTGACTTAAATTAAATTAAGATTGTATGTTTGGTAATGAACCTGAATGAATTTAAAATGAAAATACAATTTTCAAATCAATATATTTCTTTTCTTTAATATGTTGTATTTTGAGATGACACTCAATGATAATTCATGAAACTAAACAACATCCTCCTCTGAATTATACACTGTTTATTTCTATATACAATAACACTAACATTGAATAAGAAATTCAAACTTTTTTTTTTAATCAATGTAGTATGTTTAACTTAAAAATAAGCACAATAACGATCTGATTATGGACAAGAAATAAAAAAGAAATTTAATAATAATCAAAAGATGGCACTATAGTGTTATTTTTAAACAAGGTTAGATATAATTCTGAACAGATTTAAAGTGCAATAAATTGTATTATAATCAATGTTTTTCCCATACTCTAATGGCATGTATATTTAGTTATCAAATACTACTTTTTATCATGTTAAGATTTACATTTTTGTTTAAAATGTTGTCAGGGTTAGGTATTATTGGGTAATATTATAATAATGCAAATATTGTAAATAAACACACTTTACTGTATTATTTAATGTCAAGAAGTATGTGTAAATTAAAATTAGGCAGATAAATGTTCTTTGGTTTTCTCTGTCTCATTGTACTTACCATCCCCCATTCCCTAAGTCTCACTCTTTCTGTGTCTGTTTTACATCATTGATCAGTTCTTTAAACCTTTGGGTTATTTTTAAACAAGGTTAGATAAAATTCTGAACAGCTTTTAGAACAATAATTTGTATTACATTCAATGTTTTTCCCATACTCTATTGGCATGTGTATTTAGTTATCAAAGACTATTTTTTGTCACGTTTAGATTTTAATTTTTGCTTTTGCTTAAAATATTTTTGTCAGCAACATTACTCCAGTCTTCAGTGTCACTAGATACCTCAGATATCATTGTAATATGCTGAGTTATTATCAATGTCTAAAATATTATTTTTTGTTAAAATTAGAAATCTGTTGTTGTGTGGGTTTTTTTTAAATGAAATTAACAATTCATGCAATCGCCAGCAAACTTTCTGAACATGATGACAACATACTGAAGATGCTAAATTGCGAACAATTATAGTACATCTCAAATGGTGTTGCCATGGCGAAGGTTTAAATTAAGAACAAAAAAGGAATTTGGAAGTTGTCAATAATGCATGAATAATTGAAATAAACACACATAAACACATTTTAATTTATTTTTTAATTTTAAGATGTATTTGTAAATTAAAATGAGGCAGATAAGTACTCTTAAAATAATAATTGAAATAATCAAATGTCATATATTTATAATGAGCACTAGAAGGCAGAAGTTTTGACAATACTTCTAAGTCTTATACTAATAAGAGTCTCTCATATCTTGTAGAATAGTTGTTTGACTTAAATTAAATTAAGATTGTATATTGGATATCTTGATGAATTTAAAATGAATATACAATTTTCAGATCAATATATCTGTTTTCTTTAAAATGTTGTATTTTGAGATGACACTCAATGATAATTCATGACACTAAACAATATTTTCCACTGAATTATACACTGTTTATTTCTATATACAATAACACTAACACTGAATAAGAAATTCAAACTTTTTTTTTTCATACTTCAATGTAGTATGTGTAACTTAAACAGATAGTTAATCTGCTTATTTTTGAGGACAATAAAAAAAAAAGAATTTAAATATATAGTAACCAAAAGATGGCACAATAGGGTTGGTTTTAAACAAGGTTAAATACAATTCTGAACAGCTTTAAAGTACAATATTTTGTATTATAATGAATGGTGTTCCCATACTCTATTAGCATGTATATTTTGTTAATTATTTAGACTACTTTTTGTTATGTTTAGATTTTAATTTTCGAAGCATAAAAGGGGAGCGACGATGGTGAAGGACGAGAGAGGACCAGGCCTGGATTTTATGTTGTGCTTTTATTGTTTATGTTTGTATTCCCTCACGGCTCTCGCCTGCCCTGCTCATCACACTTTCATATTAGCAGAAACTTTAAAAAAAAAAAAAGTGTGTTACAAGCTAGGGCTGTGTATCGCCAACAATGTCACGATACGATATGCATCACGATACTAAGTCCACGATACGATACGTATCACGATATGGTTCAATTTGGAATTTAAATTTCTTTTGAGTAGAGTTTAGTAACAATAATGTGTTTATTGAATAACCAGTGTTATAACAGTTGTGATAACTGAAAAACAATTTTGTTTTTGTCATTAAAAAAACAATGTTTTAAATGAAATATAAAAAATTGTCACAAAAAAACCTTATAATGACTCTTCCTTGCTTTTAAAGTCACTGTCTCAGTAACTGAAATGACAATTATAGTCATTTCTTATTACTTCCTATGATAAGCAAGCATACCAAATTACAGAATATTTAAGTTGTCATTCTGTTTTGTTTCAGACCTTAATTAACACATGGCTCAAACTTACAAAACATTGAGTAACCATCCTCAAATGTTTAGCGGTGGAAAAGTGGTTTTCCAGCGTTAACTTCCGTCTGTGGTCCAACACGCAGTTCCCATTCAGTCGGTCACTTCGACGTACGTCGGATGACCGACGAATAGGAATCTCGCTAGAGAGGCCAATCTACTTCGAGTGTAACTAAAATGAGCCAATGCATATTGGCATGCAATCATATGCATCAGCTGCTCACTCCTCGCAGCGCTGGTATATAATGAGCAGCAGGTGCGTTGCATCTTTAGCTTTTCGCTTCGGAGCCGAAACTGTATGGTGTCTACGAGCGAGTGTGACGAAAGACGAAGAATCTTTTGGTGGATTGCTCTTCGTGAGAGTGCAGGCGGACAGCACAGCAGCGGGGCCGTTCTCTTGTTTGTCTTCTCTGTTTATTCTGTTTTATGTGAGCAAATGAAGCTGTTCTCAGCTGTAAAAGCCGTTCTTATGGCTGGTAACGGTGCGCTATTATAGAGCGCTTAAAATCTGTTATCACAGCTGGTAAGAGCGGTTTCAAGAGTGAGTGCACACGACAGGCTGCACTTTTTCCCTGTCTGTGTTGCCGCGATTATCCCCTGCGGGCTTCGGCACTCGAAAGAGTTAATTCCTAAAAGAGCTTGCGCGAGTGGTTTTGCGTCTTTTCGAAGATGTGTACTACTTGCGTGTTTCTGGATGCGGTCGTTACCTGGCGCCTCGGGATGGTCACGAGCGCTGTATCGCGTGCTTGGGCTTAAGGCGCGCTGAGGCAGCGTTTGTGGATGAGTCATGCACCCATTGCGGGAAGATGACCATCGCGGAGTTGCGATCTAGACTCCGCCTCCTGAAAGGGGGCGGGGTTGCGATCTAGACTCCGCCTCCTGCAAGGGGGCGGAGTCCCAGTGCCGCTGCTTCGTTCCAGTCCTCCTGAAAATGGAGGGCTGTTTCGGGCGGTGGCACTGGTGATTTGAGGATTACAGTGAGCGCGCTTCCCTCGGGGAACCAACCCCCTGGGAACCCTCACTCCTCCCGCACTCTGCAGCCAGTAGAGCTGCTGGGGGAGCGTGATGGACCGCCCCAGAGATGTGTACCATCCGTATCCTTCAGGGCTCCCCAGGATGACCGGATGTCGATCGTTGCATTGGAGGGTGAGCCTGACGCTTTCGTGGATGATGATTCGGCGCGGCTGCCTCAGTTCGGGAGTGACAGCTGTGCCCGAATCAGACCCGGAAATGATGGCTATGCTTTCCCGGGCCGCCAACAGGGTCGGGCTCGTGTGGAATGCTTCAACGTGTGGAGTGCTCCACCGTGTCCCGAGCCCTCGAGGTTGGATGATTGGTTCCTCGGAGTGGCAAGGGATGGTTCTCAGCCCCCCACCCCGGTTCCCTTCTTCCCGGAAGTGCATGTAGAGAACACTGGCGCGTGGAGGGCACCTTTTACTGCCCGAAACCGTGCGAGTGGGACCTCCTCCCTCACTACCCTTGATGGCGGTGCGGCAAAGGGATGTTCACGCATACCCCTTCCTGAAGAGAGGGGGGAGCGTCTCTCCCTTCACGGGCCTGTGAGCGCTGGTCGGACCTTCCGGCAGTGCTTACTGGGCCTGCGCGGAAGCCGCTGCCGCCTTACACATCCTGCTGAGGCGGTCAGCTGCTGCACCTCCACCGCCCGCATCG
The DNA here is from genome assembly GCA_037194245.1 of Opsariichthys bidens. Lineage (NCBI taxonomy): Eukaryota > Metazoa > Chordata > Actinopteri > Cypriniformes > Xenocyprididae > Opsariichthys > Opsariichthys bidens. The sequence continues at coordinate 6,887,556 of CM074279.1, forward strand.
CCTCAGGCTGCTCGTCGCCAGGGGCGCCCCCCCCGTGGCCGCCCCCGCTCCCCAGCAGCAGCAGCCATCATCAAGCGGCGCCATGGAGCCGGTCATGGTCGGAGTGCCCAGCCCGTCCAGGCCCCCGCCAAGAAGGGCGGCAAAGCCAAGAGCAAGAGGCCCTAGGACAGGTGACTTGGAGAGGGAGGGAACTGCTCTTCAGGAGATGGAGACCTCTCCACTCTTTCCCCGGAGGAGGGCCGGGTAGTAAATCCTTTGTTGATTGGTTTTTCTGTTCCGCCGCTGGCTCAACAGCGGTACCCAAATTTTCAGAAAAAAAGGAGCGGTTCCCTCCATCTCCGGGTCCGAAGAGGACTTGGAGAGCAGTGGGAGGGCTAGAACCTCACCACTCTCTTCCCCCTCTTCTGTCGCCAGCGGACAGCAGCGCGCAGCAGGCAGCCAAGACTTCGCCTGCTCCCACTGTCCATCTGTGGAACCAGGTAAGTGTTGCACAGCACACTCTGACCCCGCTTCGGGCCGCCTCACAAAGAGAGTCTCCCGAGCCGCGTCCCTGCGTTCCACCTTGCTGCCCCACGGCGGGTACGCCTGCGGTCCCCTTGGTCCCGCTTTTACGGTCTCTGCGAGCCTGGTTAGCGCTCCCCAGTCCGTCTCGCTGGCTTATCCGGACCGTCAGGCTCGGCTATGCGATTCAGTTCGCCCGGCGTCCCCCGAGGTTCAGGGGCATCCACTTCACTTCAGTGAAAGCTGCCGATGCTCCTGTCTTGCGTGCGGAGACGCGATAGAGCCGATATGAAGTCGGGGTTTCTACAGCCCCTACTTCATTGTACCCAAGAAAAGCGGTGGGTTACGACCGATCTTGGACCTGCGAGTTTTGAATAGGAGCCTTCACAAGCTACCGTTCAAAATGCTCACGCAGAAACGCATTTTCGAGTGCATCCGTCCCCGAGATTGGTTTGCAGCGATCGACCTGAAGGAGGCGTACTTTCATGTCTCGATCCTTCCGCGACACAGGCCATTCCTGCGATTTGCGTTCGAAGGTCGAGCATATCAGTACAGAGTCTTACCCTTTGGGTTGGCCCTGTCTCCCCGTGTCTTCACGAAAGTCGTGGAGGGAGCCCTTGTTCCCACGAGAGAACAGGGTGTTCGCATCCTCAACTATCTAGACGACTGGCTCATTTTGGCTCAGTCGCAGGATCAGTTGTGCGAACACAGGGATTTGGTGCTCAGACACCTCAGCCAGCTGGGTCTTTGGGTCAACTGGGAGAAGAGCAAACTCGCCCCCGGGCAGAGGATCTCTTTTCTCAGTATGGAGTTGGACTCGGTCGAACAGACGGCACGCCTCACAGAGGAACGTGCTCAGTCGGTGTTGAACTGCCTGAATACGTTCAACGGCAGGACGGCGGTCCCACTAAAATTCTTTCAGAGGCTCCTGGGCCATATGGCGGCCGCAGCGGCAGTAACTCCGCTCGGTCTGCTTCATATGAGACCGCTTCAGCACTGGCTCCACGGCCGAGTCCCTAGATGGGCGTGGCAACGGGGCACTTTCCGGGTGGCAATCACTCCAGAGTGCCACCATACCTTCAGCCCGTGGTCGGACCCCTTGTTTCTTCGGGCCGGAGTGCCCCTAGAGCAGGTGTCCCGGCATGCTGTGGTTTTCACGGATGCCTCGACCACCGGCTGGGGCGCCACGTACAACAGGCATGCAGTGTCAGGGGTGTGGACGGGCCCCCAACTGCAGTGGCACATCAATTGCCTCGAGTTGTTGGCAGTACGGCTCGCCCTGAGCCGCCGCAAGGGGCCGCTTCGGGGCAGGCATGTACTGGTCCGTACGGACAACACTGCAACCGTTGCGTACATCAACCGTCAAGGTGGTCTATGCTCCCGTCGCATGTCACAACTCGCCCCCCATCTCCTCCTCTGGAGTCAGAAGCATCTGAGGTCGCTTCGTGCCATTCACATCCCCGGCGTGCTCAACCGTGCGGCCGACAAGCTCTCACGAGCTGCGCTGCTGGGAGAGTGGCGACTCCACCCCCAGGTGGTCCAGCTGATCTGGAGAGAGTTCGGAGAGGCTCAGGTGGACCTGTTTGCCTCTCCAGAAACCTCTCACTGCCGGTTGTTTTACTCCCTGTCCGAGGGAACACTCGGGACAGACGCACTGGCACACAGCTGGCCCCGGGGCCTCCGCAAATATGCGTTTCCCCCAGTGAGCCTACTTGCACAGACACTGTGCAAAGTCAGGGAGGACGAGGCGCAGGTCATGTTAGTTGCGCCCTATTGGCCCAACCGGACCTGGTTCCCGGAACTTTCACCCCTCGCGACAGCCCCTCCCTGGCCCATTCCTCTGAGGAAGGACCTTCTTTCTCAGAGACGGGGCACCCTCTGGCACCCGCGTCCAGACCTCTGGAAACTCCATGTCTGGTCCCTGGACGGGACGCGGAGGTTCTAGGTGACTTACCCTCCGAGGTACTTAACACCATCGCTTCGGCACGTGCACCGTCTACAAGACGTGCTTACGCCCTGAAGTGGAACCGGTTCGTCGAGAAGACCCCCGAAGATGCTCAATCGGAGTCTTGCTTTCCTTCTTCCAGCAAGGGTTGGAGCATAGGCTGTCCCCCTCCACCCTCAAAGTCCACGCTGCTGCTATTTCTGCATACCACGACCACATAGATGGCAAATCCGTTGGTAAGCACGACCTGGTCGTCAGGTTCCTTAGGGGGGCGAGACGGTTAAATCCTCCTCGTCCCCCCTCCATACCCTCTTGGGACTTGGCTCTGGTGCTGAGAGCACTCCAGAATGCTCCCTTTGAGCCTTTGCAGTCAGCAGTCTTAAAGATTCTGTCTATGAAGACTTTGCTGCTGGCTGCACTGGCCTCCATCAAGAGGGTAGGGGACCTGCAGTCTTTTTCGGTCGACGAATCGTGCCTAGAGTTCGGGCCGGGTGACAGCCACGTGGTAATGAGACCCCGGCCTGGCTATGTGCCCAAGGTTCCTACCACTCCCTTCGGGGACCAGGTGGTGAGCCTGCAAGCGCTGCCCTCGGAGGAGGCAGACCCAGCCCTGGCTTTGCTCTGTCCAGTTCGCGTTTTGCGACTGTACGTAGACAGAACTCAAAGCTTTAGGACCTCAGACCAGCTCTTTGTCTGTTATGGATGCCAGCAGAAGGGAAAGGCTGTCTCCAAGCAGAGGATGGCCCACTGGATAGTGGATGCCATCGCCCTGGCTTACCAAGCTCAGGGCGTGCCCTGCCCGCTCAGGTTGCATGCACACTCCACGAGAGATGTTGCATCCTCCTGGGCGCTGGCTCGTGGCGCCTCGCTAGCAGACATCTGTAGAGCTGCGGGCTGGGCGACATCTAACACGTTCGCTAGGTTTTATAGCCTTCGTGTTGAGTCGGTCTCCTCCCGTGTGCTCGCCTCAGGTCAGAGGCACGGAGAGGCCCCGGCTTAGTGTCGGCTTGCTGCATTCACATGTGCTTATTTCTCCAGAGAGTCCCTACAAGGCAGACCCTGTTGAGTCCTCCGATCTCCCTTCGGCAGCCGACGTGGCGGAGCGTCTGGCGCCAGGCCTATACTCCGCTGCATCCTTGAGAACCGGATTTAGGCTGGGTTCCATATGAGTGACCCTACGGGGATCCCATATGTCTAGTTCTACGGTTGTTCCTAATCGAAGCCCGTGTCTTTCCCTCTGGGAGAACCCACCTCTCGAGTGGAGTCACCCCAGTGCTTCCATATGACAACCCCATGGTTAGTCCACTTTTCTTCCACATAACTCCTTCGGGGAAGGATGTGGCTTCCGCAGCGTCCCTTTTACACGAAGGGTACGCTTCCCAGTGTTATCCAATAGTCTCACTGAATGGGTTTGGGAACAGCAGTGATTGACACTCTCTGTGTTAGCTCTGGCCCACCGTCCTCAGGCAAGGGGGTTCAGGTGGCTTACAACAGAGCGCTGGAAGAGGGCAGCTCCTGTGGCGCTTTGGTAGGGTTTTCCTATTCGTCGGTCATCCGACGTACGTCGAAGTGACCGACTGAATGGGAACGTCTCGGTTACATAGGTAACCCTCGTTCCCTGAAGGAGGGAACGGAGACGTACGTCCCGTCGCCACAGTTGCTGTACCCCGCTGATGCTGCCGCCTATCTGGTTCGGCTCCTCAGCGAAAACCTAAAGATGCAACCCACCTGCTGCTCATTATATACCCGCGCTGCGAATAGTGAGCAGCTGATGCATATGATTGCATGCCAATATGCATTGGCTCGTTTTAGTTACACTCGAAGTAGATTGGCCTCTCTAGCGAGATTCCTATTCGTCGGTCATCCGACGTACGTCTCCGTTCCCTCCTTCAGGGAACGAGGGTTACCTATGTAACCGAGACGTTGCACAGAGTGCAAAATAATTTGCCCCCACTGCATTGTGACACACCGGGAAACTGCTTCGCGTGCTCTTTTGCACTTATTTTTGTTAGTAAATGAGAATAATTTGCGTGCTTCGTCCCTGGTTTCACCGCGGGGTTTGCAGATGATGTTCACGTCGCGTAATTACGTCACTTCATAAGGTTCCCATGGCAATAGGTGAAAATAATGGCGCTTTACTTGTGTGAAGTAAACGCAACATTTTTCAACTCTCTGTGAAGATATATGTGACTTTTTTGCAACAAAAATACAAGCATTATGAAATCATGATAGCCCCGCATATTTTGCTTGCTGAAAGTGCAGCGTATTTGAAAAAAATGCGACCCCCGCGTAAATATCAGGCGATCGCATAATCGCGTTTTACTTAACTTTTGCTCTTGTATATCGCATGACTCATGTCTAATGTCTGGTTTAGCGTAAGACCCCAAATTCTCCCATATTTTTGATTTTACTTTTGTCGGCGGTGGAAAAATCATCTTATCCATTTTGAATGTCTTGCTCTACTGCTTGCGTTGCTAGCGCCAATTGACGTCACGTGATTGGCTACGTTTAAAAGCACGAGACTCGATACAGCAGCTGCAGAGTTCATGACGATATATCGCTGTATCGATATTCTGAGCACAGCCCTATTACAAGCAAAGGGCTTCATCATTGCAGTGTCCAAAGAACTGTGAATATTCGTCAACATGACAGAAAGCCATCTCTCCATTCATTCAATTGGTCAATGGAAAAAAACTCGAATGACATTGGGCAATTTTCCGTTCAGAGTTGTTTTTTTTCAACTTCAGGCGCTCCAAGCGTTCCTGCAAAAACGCGAGGCACAGCAGGTGGTTAAAACGCTCTTTGCCATAGAAAACAATTCAAAAAAGGCGCCTCTCACTGCACAAAAATCGCCTTCAGTGTGATAGAGGCCTCAGACAGAAATAAAATCAGTCTGTTTTTTTTACATAGGAGGGAGTGTGTGTTTTCTAGACATGGGCGTAAGACAAGGTGTAGGTGAGCATCACATATGACAAATATGTCTTTAATTATTTATTGACGTAATTACATTTTATTAAAAAGAATAAACTTCACATGATTTTATAAAAGCTGCTCTTTATAATATTTTTTCATAGGTGAGCTTATTTGGCTCAATTTGTTAATTTTATAATTTAATTTTTTCATTGGATACCATCCATATTGGAATTAAATGAAAGCATCCTTTTGGTGCATAATATTGATGTGCAAACGTTAGCTCAACTACGCAAAAACACATTCTGCACTCACTTGAAAGTAACATATGACATCCTATGAAATGAAATTAATCTAAATTTAAATGATCTCATAGATGTGTCTGTTGTGGTTTGTGATCATATGGGGACCAACTGCTGCAGTAAATGTGGTGGATTCAGTGCTCTTGGCCACTATATAAAAGTTTCTTAGACTTCCGCTCCTGAATCAGGTCCGCTATATACAGAAAGGGCTGTGCAGGGCTCTGTGTTGTACAGGAATACATTTTTCAATGTGCATCCATGACCTTTTGAAATACATCAGTAAATTAGGCTATTAAATGTAGTTTCAAGCATTGTATTTTTTAAAGTTTGTATATATGCATCGTGTAAATGGTTTCACCTTTTGTAATATTTATGCAAGTCCCTCAATTTGTCCTCATTTTGAAAAGATGTATCGCAAAATCATACTGTCACTGTTGGAAATGGTTCAAATATGCATAAAATGCTATAAAACCATGGAATGTGCAGGACCTGGAGGGTTCTCTGAAGAACAGTGGGCAGTTTAACTACTCAAAAAAGCAAAAAACGTGCATGCTAAAAAAAAAAAAAAAGCAACACGTGCATGCTACTATCACAAAATATTAAATTAAGTTAATTATATTATATGCAAATTTTTATGATCCCTCTTATTTTGTAAAAATGAATAATATCTTTGATATTCTGCCGAGGGTATGTAAACTTGTGAGTAGAACATTAAATAATCTGGGTAAATAAACAAAAATACCATGTCAGATGCTGCTTCTGTTCCATCTTTGTAAAGTAAAGATGGCTTTTGTTGATGGTTTTTATTTAGGGATACATCAACACCATTTTAATTACGATACCCAAAATCCTAAATGTTGGTCTCCATGAACCATTGTCCTGATCAGTGATGTCTTGATTTGTGTCCTAATAAAAGTATTAACCCTCTGAGGTTTGAGGGCATTTTGGGGCCCTGGAGAAGTTTTGACATGGCATTTGTGCTTATTTCAGTTGCTTATAAACATATTAATGGCAAAAGTCTCTTTGTCAACATGCATGTATATTTTTGTAATTTTGAGAGAATAATGTTTATGCGTGGTTATTGAAAAAACAAAAAAATTAAGTCTCTGAAATAAGGCCACAAAACACATACTGAATGTGTCCACAAGACCTTTTTTATGCAAACAAAGATAAAATTTACAGGTGACAAAATGTGCACATGCCCCAATCATCACATGTGGCTATTGATGAAGGTGTATCAATAAGGATGGATTCAGAAAAAGAAGGTCAGCAGATTCATGACTGTTGGATGTTAATGAGAGATGATCAAAAACTCCATCAATCCATCACGACCTGGTGCTTTATTGTTCGGCATGAGTTTAAGGACATTAAAAAGTTCTGTTCTGTTCATGTTCACGTTCTAGGAGAATCAAGAGTATTTATTTGTTTACTGTGTTGAAGTAGGTTGATATTGTTGAGAAATGAATTTATGTCTTTCTGATTTAGGTATTTTTCAGAGGAATATTATTTACTGTAAAAATTTTGAAAGATTTGATTGATTTCTTCTGCTGAATTGGTGGACTTCCCTGCTGTGTCCATAATTACCTGCTTCCCACAAAAGGGATAGAGATGATTCCAGGGAGTCATTCATCTCTAGAAAGCATGCCCACTCTCTTAAAATAACTGTTAACGTCTTTCAGAAGAGATGTTAAATCGTCATCTGTTAATGGGTTTATGTGGACAAATTTTATTCCATTTTAATGTTACCGGGGCATGATCTCTAATGACTATTGGGTGGATCTTTGATTCATAAATATTTGATATATTTGAATTACTGGTGAGAAAGAAGTCTATGCCGGAATATGTTTGGAGGACTAGTGAGAAAAAAAAAATTCTTTAACATTTGAATGCTGTAGATCACTCATGAACTGTTTTATGGTTTCTGCAGATTTCCAGATGTGTTTATTGCCTAAACTGTTAGATCTATCTATTGTTGAGTCTAGAACTGTTTTGAAATCACCTGCTACTATGACTGGAAAGTTATTTGAAAATTAAATTGAAAATTGAAATGAAGGAAAAAAAGGACTAAAAAACAATTTTGGCCATATAAATTGCCAATTGTAACTGGACTATTATTGATTGAGATGTTTATGATAATGAAACATCCTTCAGGGTCTATAACGGTGAGGTAAAGACCTGGGGGTAATGTCCTTATTGTAATATAATTTTCCACCTATGTATAATTCGTCCACTGTAATGATTGCCTTTTTTCCCTCATTTATTTTCTGTTTTCGGATCGGGAAAAGTTGTTTTTGACAATCGAGAATGTCCTTTGGGTATTGCTCATTGAGTTCATAGTTTGTGCCTTTAAGTTGTCTGCCTTGCCTCTGAACCAGTTCTTTGTGCCATTCTGGGTCTTCCGTATAAGGATAAGGACATTCAACATTATACTACAGAGATTGCTAAATTTGTTTCATGGAGTAAAGAACACAGTCTTGTAATCAATGTTAGAAAAATAGAGGAAATGATTTTTGATTCCAAATCAGTGGGCAACCATTCAACGAGTGATTAACAACGAGCCCATTAGACAGATAGCTTCATACAAATACTTATTGCTTATCGATATTTGCTTATCGATAATAAACTTTCATAGGAAGTGCAAGTGGATAACCTTTTAAAAATGGACTTTTTACGGAGGCTCAGACTTTTTGCAGTCACTCAGAGAGTCATGTGTTGTTTTTTTTATCATACCTATATTGAATCCATCTCACTGTATATATGGTATAGCTGCCTGGTATGGTAATTTGACAGTTACCCTTAGATCACAGTTGAATCGTCTGGTGTGTACAGCAATGAAAGTGGTTGGTTTGGGGGTTTACCCCAATCTTCAGTCTATTTCAACAAAATAGTTTTTAAACGGGCAAGGAAAATTACTCTGGCCCTATCTTATGTGCTTTAAACTGAGTTTGAACTACTTCCATCTGGTCGACAGTTTCGTACCGAGGTTTAGATACAACCGCTATAAAAATTCTTTTGTTCCTTTGGCTACAAGGCTGTTGAACTCTAATTCAAAGAACATGACTGTGAGATTGTTATTGATGTATCTTATTATGCAGCTTCATCTGTATTACCCAAAATAAATTTCCCTTAAAGTGTATAATAAAGTGCTGGGCGTATAATATGCTCTGGAGCGGAAATGAATATCCAACTTTCGTGAAAACACTATTCATTAGCAAGGTAACATAGATTGGCATTTTAAGACATTAAATTAAAAGCATGTAACATAGACTATGTGGCCGAGAAAGCTCAACGCGCTGCGAATAAGAAAACACATGCAAATAAAAAAATGTGATCATCAGTTTGACCACACATGTGCTGCAAATCTTCACAACACATGCAAACTCAAAAACGCGCTGCATATTCAAAAACGCGCTGCATATTCAAAAACGCGCTGCGTATGCAAAAACACGCTACATTTACAAAAAGCGCTGCAAAGAGCACAAAACACAACGGAAATGTTTCAATGGGGACCCCAAAAAGTGACATACCCTTCTAGACAACAGCACAGACTAAAAAATATTAAAATATATTATGTAGGCATTGATTCAATGTAATGTGTTTCATCAACAGAAAAGTGTTTTAATATGTGGCATTGTTGTTAACTCATTAAACTTTAAGAGATGGATGATTTAAAAACATTCATTAATCATCTGAAGCATACTAATGTGACGTAATCATAACGGCCGCCTGAGGGCGCTCGACGACCACGTCATCTGTGAGCGTGAGTTTCTAGCAAACTGAAAAACACATGAAATAATGTACAGTTGTTTATTTTTGTTTGCAGTTTTTATAGTATTTCATGATTGTGAACACATTGTGCACTCAAATGCCGTACACTATATAGGGATTAGTGAATAAGTGAAGGGTGAGTTGAACTGGTTTTGGACACACGTCCTAGTAGGGTCCGTCACTTTTTAGGGTCCCCCTTGAAACATTTCCGTTGTGTTTTGTGCTCTTTGCAGCGCTTTTTGTAAATGTAGCGCGTTTTTGCATACGCAGCGTGTTTTTGCAAACGCAGCGCGTTTTTGAGTTTGCATGTGTTGTGAGGATTTGCAGCACATGTGTTGTCAAACTGATGATCACGTTTTTTTTTTTATTTGCATGTGCTTTTTTTAATTTGCATGCCACCGTAATAGACACTTCTCTTTAAAAATATAAATGACACTTTTTTTTATTATTTTATTAGTTTTAACACAAAAACTAATATAACGCAGAAGGAGGCCTGTTTTATCTTGCTGTCTTGGGGATCAAACACTCTGGTGTTATCTTCTTGCGGCTCAAGTTGCATTGTCTTTTTAACCATTTGGTCTTTTACAAATTGCTTTAGTGTGACACCTCTTTTCTCAACTAGGCTCCAATTTTACAAGCTTTTTAGGCCATAAAGTACTTAGCTGAGGGGGTCTGGTAGACTGAATGGAGCCGCATGTTGATTCTACATCGTGTGTTGATTTGGGATCTTGTTTGGATGCGATTTGTTTGGAGTTTAGTTTGAAAGAATCATCTGACAGATTATTTGTCCCTTTTGTAAGAATTGAGGACGAACCAGACAAATGACAGTATAGAGTAAAGTATTTCTGAATATAGATATAGATACCAATTTTGCCATAGTCGGCTAAGCTTCTTGTCCGGCATTTAGATTTTCTTTTTTTTTTTTTTTTTTAAATACTACTTCAAACTCCCAGGCCATTGTTCCAATTTTTAACAAAAATTAAATCAGGTCATCTTCAGACCATGCAAACAAAAAACATGGAATTGAAGATTCATCAAAACTTTCTCGAATAACCCATTAATTAATTTAACAGAGCACACCAAAATGGACATGAGGCTATACCTATTCTAGCATGTTCTGACCAAACGTGGTGAGTGTTATGACGACCATAACCTGAGCGTACCTTTACATTTTCGGCTTAGTGCCACCCTGTGATCACTAGATATGAAAATTTGTTTGTGTGTTTGTAGTTAGTGAAGTATAGATGAATTTACAGGTTTTTACTGATTTAACAAGTAAATCTAATCATTATTGGCAGATACTCAAGATTATGGTAGCGGAAATGAAAAAGTGATATCAAGCAATCCCTATTTTATATAACACTGTTTTTTATTCTTTTCAGACTGTGTCACCCATCTCACACTACTCCCTTATAAAAATTATGTCTTGGAATGAAGATCCCTGGAATTTGATTCCCCTGTGGTTGTAGAAATTGGCTGTTACTTTATTATTATTATTATTATTATTTGTAATATGTATAGCTTTTTATTAAATATTTCTATTGTACCATGTTTTTGGCAACGTAAATTGTGCAGTGTTTTGTGAATGTCTTTTTATTTAGATGTTTTATGTTAGTGTGTTTATTTGTAACAAGCCATTTAATAAAACTGTGACTGCAAAACGTCCTTCAATTAAATGCAAAGGTGGTAGAGAATAAGGAGATTTTTTATTGTTGAAAATAAAAAGTTGATTGTCTTGTCTGATGTTGTCAAAGTTGACTGTACTTGTCTGTTAATAGCAGACTTGCTACTTTTTGAACTTGCACATTTTTTTTTTTTTTTTACAAATTACCTCAAAATTGGGTATTTCAAAATCAGAATAAACACAATACAAGTCTTGATGATCTCTGTAATGGACAGAGAAAGAGTAGCGATACTAATGGTGGCGTGTCAGTGAGAATGCTAAAATATACTTTTATTGCCCTCCTGGCTATGTAAAGAATGATGTTTGTTTAGATGACACCATAGCAGCGGTGTTCAAATGGCAAACTGTGTTCTGGTTCCGGACCCCAGCTTGATTCCATCGAGACCAAGGGATATAATTGCACCATTTTACAGTTTCTACAGATTAAAGTGAGCATCTTATCAAAATAACAGAGTGGTACACACCACAAGCGCTCAAGGTTCATTTACGGTTATGATCTTTCAGTGCTACATCCAGTAATATTTTTGTTTGTCCTAGACCCAAACACTTTTCATTCCAAGCCATTTCCATTCCTCTCTACAGGTCCTGGTCATATAATTAGAATATTATCAAAAATTTGATTTATTTCACTAATTCTATTCAAAAGTGAAACTTGTATATTATATTCATTCATTACACACAGACTGATATATTTCAAATGTTTATTTCTTTTAATTTTGATGATTATAACTAACAAAGAAAAAATCCCAAATTCAGTATCTCAGAAAATTAGAAAAGGTTCAATATTGAAGACACCTGGTGCCACACTCTAATCAGCTAATTAACTCTAAACACGTGCAAAGGCCTTTAAATGGTCTCTCAGTCTATTTATGGGGGCTACACAATCATGGGGAAGACTGCTGACTTGACAGTTGTCCAAAAGCCTCAACTTCTGATGTTTCCAAACAGCGCAGCAGTTATGACTTAATGAACCTCTTTACTTGCAAGATTGACAACATTAGAGAGAAAATTATAAATCAACAACATGGATGTTAGACCCTATACCGACTAAGGTATTGAAAGAGATGCTTCCAGAGGTCATAGATCCTCTTCTTAAGATCATTAATTCATCTTTATCACTGGGTTACGTACTGAAAAATTTTAAGCAGGCTATTATCAAACCTCTTATTAAAAAACCACAACTTGACCCTAGAGAATTAGTCAATTACAGACCGATCTCCAATCTACCTTTTCTGTCAAAAATACTAGAAAAGGCAGTATCATCTCAACTGTGTTCTTACTTGGAAAGAAATTGTATCTGTGAGGATTTCCAGTTGGGATTTAGACCGTACCATTGTACTGAGACTCACAAATGATTTGCTCTTATCATCAGATCATGGTTGAATGTCTCTATTAGTGTTACTAGACCTCAGTGCTGCTTTTGACACTAACGACCACAATGTTCTTTTGAATAGACTAGAAAATTATGCTGGAATTAGTGGAATTGCATTGGCATGGTTCAAATCATACTTATCTGACCGTTATCAGTTTGTAGTAGTAAATGAAGAGATGTCATTTCGAAAACAAGTTAAATATGGAGTACCACAAGCTCAGTTCTAGGACCGTTGCTTTTTACTGTGTACATGCTACCCTTGGGAGATGTCATTAGGAAGCATGGCATTAGTTTTCACTGTTACGCTGATGATACTCAGCTCTATATTTCCTTGCACCCTGACAAAACCTACCAATTCTCAAAATTAACAGAATGCGTAGCTGATATAAAAAATTGGATGACTAGTAATTTCCTACAACTAAATTCAGAAAAAACAGAGATTCTAATTATTGGACCAAACTTCAGCACATAATAACCTAGAATTCTGTCACCACTTGATGGCTGCTCTGTTAATTTGTCTTCGTCAGTTAGGAACCTGGGTGTGCTCTTTGATACCAATCTCTCATTTGAAAGCCACATGTCTAGCATATGTAAAACCGCATTCTTCCATCTTAAAAATATATCTAAATTACAACATATTCTCTCAATGACAAATGCGGAACAGCTAGTTCATGCGTTTATGACCTCGAGACTAGATTACTGTAACGCTCTACTGGGTTGTTGCCCTGCTCGCGTGATAAACAAATTACAGCTGGTCCAAAACGCAGCTGCTAGTATTATATAAGCCCGGTTCTGTCAAAACTGCACTGGCTCCCGGTTAAACATCGTATAGAATTTAAAATCTTGCTAATTACTTACAAAGCACTGAATGGCTTAGCTCCCCAGTATCTGAGTGAGCTCTTAATGCATTATAGTCCTTCGCGTCTATTACGATCTCAGAATTCTGGCCAGTTGTTAATACCTAGAATATCAAAATCAACCGCAGGTGGTAGATCCTTTTCCTATTTGGCACCTAAACTCTGGAACGATCTTCCTAGCATTGTTCGGGAAGCAGACACACTCTGTCAGTTTAAATCTAGACTAAAAACGCATCTATTTAACCTGGCATACACATGACGCATTATCAATTTATGTCTTCATATCCGTTAAAGGATTGTTAGGCTGCATAGATCAGGTCAGCCGGAACCGGGAACACTTCCTATAACACCAGATGTACTCGTTACATCTGAAGAAGAACGGCGTCTACACTAATTTTTGTCTCTCTACTTATCCCAAGGTTTACCAGTTAACGTGATTGGCTGAATCCGGGCAGTGTCCAGGTCGGACGGGGAACCTGTGCCTGTGTGCGGCAGCAACGTGGCCCTGGGGTGTCGGCGGAGACTGTGTGAACTAGCTCATCCTTTGTGAAGACCTTACCGACTCATCAGCCAGTGGCACATATCCCAACAAACCGTCCCATACCGGCGTGACAAAAAGATTTTAAACTAGATGGAACTAGATTAAAAAAGTTTGACTGTTGCGATTCCAAATCAGTTTAATGACCTGTAACTCTGCCTGAGTATCGGACAAGTGTTCACTGTTGGCCAGAGGAGAACTGGCCCCCCGACTAAGCCTGGTTTCTCCCAAGGTTTTTTTCTCCATTTGTTGGAGTTTTGGTTCCTTGCCGCTGTTGCCTTTGGCTTACTTAAGTCGGGGACACTTGCTTGATATTCAGGAGTGTTTTTGATATGCCTGCATTCGGCGCCGTTGTATGCGAACTGAGCTGAGCCAGACGATTACGTCACTGTTTTCTGCAGTGCTAATATACATAAATTAACTAGACTAATAACTATGAATCAATAATGTATAGAATAAGCTGGACAATGACACCATTTTCTCTGGGAGCTGCTGTGCTGCCAAAATTATTTGCCAATTATTAATGTAAAGCTGCTTTGCCACAATTTGCATTGTAAAAGGCGCTATATAAATAGAGGTAAAAAATAGACGACCATTGACACCTTGCACAAGGAGGGCAAGACACAAAAGGTCATTGCAAAATAGGCTGGCTGTTCACAGAGCTCTGTGACATTGGCACCTGCACATAGTGCCAAAGCTATTCTTAGCTGTTCTTAATTGGCCAGCAAACTCACCTGACCTGAACCCCATAGAAAATGTGAAGAGGAAGATGCGATATGCCAGACCCAACAAAGCAGAAGAGCTGAAGGCCACTATCAGAGCAGCCTGGGCTCTCATAACACCTGAGCAGTGCCACAGACTGATTGACTGAATGCCATGCCGCATTGCTGCAGTAATTCAGGCAAAAGGAGCCCCAACTAAGTATTGAGTGCTGTAAATGCTCATACTTTTCATGTACTGAATTTGGGATTTTCCTTAGTTATAATCATCCAAATTAAATGAAATAAACATTTGAGATATATCAGTCTGTGTGTAATGAATGAATATAAAATACAAGTTTAAATTTTTTAAATGGAATTAGTGAAATAAATCAACTTTTTGTAACAGCTAGCCTCTTTTGCAATGACCTTTTGTGTCTTGCCCTCCTTGTGCAAGGTGTCAATGGTCGTCTATAAATCAAACAGTCGTATCAGTCACCATGTATCCTGTAAAGAGACACCTGGTGGGGAGTTACTTTGTAGTTTTGGCAGGATGGGTTCACGGAACTTTGTTGGGAGAGTGAGTTTTCTGGATTATTCATTAAATATAATTAATAATTGTGTGTCTGATTGGTCCAAATGCTACAGATGGCAAGGAAAGACAAAAAAACTTTGAAATTAACTTTGTGTGCTCATGATGATAGTTTTGATTATTAGATTATGTAGCTTGTTTGTAGTAGTTTATTACTTTGAGCAAAATATAAAAATAGAAAACCTGTTTAAACTTGTTTACTCAGGCCTTCTATGTTACCTTTTTATATTATTATCCAGTTGAGAGAAATATTTACTTTTTGGGGGTAAATGTTGGTTTCAAAAAATCACTGCTTTGGTTCTCAGGGCCCAAGATTCTCATCTTTGATGACTATTTTGAGTTTTTAAGAGTTTATCTTTTACAAAGTTCTAATCCAGAGTTCTTCGTTTAACTGTTTAATTATAAATCTCAAAACATAAAAAGAAATAAAAACTTAGGATCTTTACTTTTCTTACAAATTAACTGCAATTCGTGTAGGTCAAAAGACTGTGTTGCTTCAAAATTGTAAATTTAAACTGAAGTAATTTACACTCTTACATTTAACACTTTCTCAATACCTTTTAGCAAGAATCTTCTTCTCTTCACAGGAAAATATTTAAGTATTTAAAGGTAAACATTAACTGGCAAGTATTAACAACTAAATACTTCTCACAGACTATTCAACTGGTAATTTTTATTCTATTCAAGTCTTTCTCTTCTATCTTCAGTCTTCTCCATGCAACAAACAAAGTTTAGTTATGGGTCTTTGAATGGTGCTGGTCTTTGTCCGAACTTCAGCACTTTGGACAACACCTTTGGAGTCTGGCATTACCCTCATGATTTTGCCTAACATCCAGGAGTTTCTTGGCAGGAATTAATCTGCGACAAGGACAACATCTCCAACCTTGAAACTTCTCTTTTCCGAGCCGAGCCATCTTGAAGAAGCGGTAGGTATTCGTGAGTCCACCTTCGCCAGAACAGATCCGCCATATATTGTATTTGTCTCCAGTGCCGGCGGGCGTAGACATCATCCTTAGTGAACACACCAGGTGGAAAACTAGGCTGTGTTTTCAACGCAACCAGATGATTTGGAGTCAGCGGCTCAAGGTTATTGGGATGATCTGTGTTCGTGGTTAAAGGTCTCCCATTGATGATGCTCTCAACTTCACATTAGAGAGTGTGTAGTCCTTCATCTCCTAAGAGCTGTTGCTTCACAACTTAGCTCAGCACTTTTCTCACTTTACAGATTTGACGCTCCCAGATACCGCCGTGGTGAGACGCAGCAGGCAGGTTAAAAATCCATTGCACACCCTTTTTCATCATGACTTCATTGATACGAGACTGATCCAGCTCTGCCAATGCCTCGCGCTGCTCTCGTTCAGCGCCGACAAAGCTGTTGCCATTGTCGGAACAAATAATTGACACTTAACCTCTTCTGGCTTGAAAACGCCATATGGCATTAATGCGTGAATCAGTGTCAAGAGAATGGGATACTTCTATATGCACTGCCCTGACAGTTAAACATGTGAAGAGCACTCCATAACGATTAACCTGTGCACGTCCTCTTCTGACCTCAGAGAGAATTATAGGGTGGCATGTGTCAAAATTTTATTGATTTAGTACCCTCATAAAAATATCCCCCCCCCCCCATACTCACTTCAGACAGGTGTGTGAGGGGGCACCCGAGTCTCCGCCCCTAACACACCCCTAACACTCCCCTAACACATGTTATCAGGAAAATGTAATTAAGTTTGTCAGCATCTTTTCACGTAATAAAAGATATCAGCAAAAGATTAAAAAGTATTTTCTGAAACAGCATTTTCAATCACATTAAGCATTGAGCATTTCAAACAATAGTTTTAAAAACACATCATGCGAATAGTTTAAAGTCGGACATTTTACGGTATATTTCACTGTTAAAGATTTGTTTTTGGGTAAAAAATAATGCTTACTCTGCTTTGATGGGAACATCCCATCTCTTCGGATGGAAAAAACAGAATGAAGCCTAAGAGCCATGTGTAGGAGCGCCCGAGTCTCCGCCCCCTAACACACGTCATCAGGAAAAATGTAATTAAGTTTGTGAATGTCTTTTCACATAATAAAAGATATCTGCAAAAGATTAAAAAGAATTTTCTGAAACAACATTTTCAAACATCAGTTGTTAAAAACACATCATGCGAATAGTTTAAAGTCGGATGTTTTACGGTACATCTTACTGTTAAAGTTTGTTTTTAGGTAAAAAATAATGCTTACTCTGCTTTGATGGGAACATCCCATCTCTTCGGACGGAAAAAAACCAGAATGAAGCCTAAGAGCTGTGTGTAGGAGCGCCCGAGTCTCCGCCCCCTAACACACGTCATCAGGAAAAATGTAATTAAGTTTGTGAATGTCTTTTCACACAATAAAAGATATCTGCAAAAGATTAAAAAGAATTTTCTGAAACAACATTTTCAAACACATTAAGTATATCAAAAATTAGTTGTTAAATACACATCATGCGAATAGTTTCAAGTCAGATATTTTAACGGTACATTTTACTGTTAAAGATTTGTTTTTTGTTTTTTAGAAAAAAATAATACTCACGCTGCTTTTTGTACAAATATCCACTCTCTCCGGACGCAGAAACCAAAATGAAGCCTAAGAGTGTCATAATCGTGTCTATGTTTGTCTGTTTACGCTGTTTCCCTGTCCTGTCATTTGTCACATGTTCTTTGTTGTGCATTCAGTTCAGTCATGTGATCTTTGTTTTATTTTACCATGTGCCTGTCTCGTCATTAGTCCATCGTCGTCAGTTGTGTCCTGTTTGTAATCATGTCTGTCACCTGTGCGATCCTCATTATCCTCTTGTTCTCTGGTGTATTTATTCCCTCTGTGTCTCTCCAGTCCTTGTCAGTTCTTAAAGTTTTGTGGCTGATGTTGTTGCCTGTATCCTGTCCCTCATCCTGTGTCGTATTAAAACTTTGAAAACTGTATCCAGTCTTCGTGCCTGCTACTTCTCCTACACAGCGCGTTACAGAAGAACTGACCCAAAAGGAAAAAACTCTACAAACGAACAACAACAACAACGATGAATTCTGCCGAAATAGAAGATCGTCTGTGGGGCATCCGGCAGCGGGGACGTCCACTGGAGAGGTATGTGGGGGAGTTCGTCGAGTTCTCTCATCTGGTGGGCTGGCCGGATGCTTCACTTGGTGCGGTGTTTTGGTTGGGGCTGGATGAAAACACCATTCGCCCGGAAGAACCAATGAGTAATTTGACATTTGTGGAACTAGTCAATTTAATCCTCGAGTTAAATGGTTCCGGGTTTGAAGTAGAGGAGTGTGTTTCTCATCCGGTTCCAACCAAAGCGCCCGCTCCACCAGCCCATCTTTCTCCGACTCCCCCCGCGTATCCCTTCAGCGGATTGATTCCTGTCTGTCCAGCCAGTCCTGTAACCCCTGACATCGTTCCAGCAGCGCGGGTCTGGATTGTAAGGTGTGGGATCCACCACTTCTATCGGTCCGGTCAGCATTCAAGTCTGCCTCCCTTCCTCGATGCTCCGCGTCAATTCCTCTGCCAGAACCCTCACCGGTGCATCAGTCCGAGCCTGACCCAGTTTGTCTGCCCGAGCCTTATCCAGTTTGTCCGACCGAGTCTGATCCAGCTTGTCCGCCCGAACCTAACCCAGTTTATCAGCCTGAACCCGTTCATCACCCGCGACACAGGCGCAAATCGCGCCTGGACTCCTCCATGGCCGCCTGACCTCTCAGCCTTAGCTGTGACTCTGCCCTGGACTCCACCATGACCGCCAGAGCTCCCTGATCCACCAGGGGGTCCCGAGATCCTAAAGACACCCTGGAGGCCACCTGAGCTGCCTGCTCCTGCACACGGCCTCCAGGGTGCCTGCCCCTCCGCCCAGATCTTCTCCTTTACGGCACGAGGTCGCGCCTTCCGGGAGGAGGGTGTGACTGTGTCTGTACCCCGAACTAGTAAATACAGAAAACTTCCAAACCCATTTACGGGTGACAATTTAATTGATGTTCAACAAGTAGTAAACAGAGATTATAAAGATAAAAAAATGATAAAGCTTGGGTTGCTGAATATTCAATCCCTTTCTTCAAAAGCACTTATTGTAAATGATATTATCACAGAAAATAATCTAGATGTGCTGTGTTTGACAGAAACCTGGCTAAAACCAGACGATTACATTACTTTAAATGAGTCTAGCCCTCAAGGTTACTATTATCGACACGAACCTCGTCAGAAAGGTAAAGGGGGAGGTGTTGCTGTAATCTATAGTAATATCTTCAGTATTACTCAAAAGTCTTTCAAATATATCTCTTTTGAAGTGATGGTGCTCTATGTTACGTTATATAATGTAAGTGACAAATCTCATTTGAAATTTGTGTTGGCTACTGTATACAGGCCACCAGGGCACCATACAGATTTTATCAAAGAGTTTGCTGATTTTCTGTCGGAGTTAGTACTGGCTGTGGATAAAGTCCTTATTGTTGGTGATTTTAATATACATGTAGATAATAAAAAAGACGCTTTGGGATTGGTATTAACAGATATTCTAAGCTCTATTGGAGTTAGACAACACGTGTCAGGACCAACTCATTGCCGTAATCATACTCTAGATCTAATATTGTCACATGGAATCGATATTGATGCCGTTGAAATTCTGCAGCAGAGCGATGACGTCTCAGATCATTATCTAGTCTCATGCGTGCTACATTTAACCAAGGCTGGAAAACCGCCTGTCTGCCATAAATATGTTAGAACCATCACTTCTACCACTAAAAATTGCTTTATAAGCAATCTCTCTGATCAGTTTCATCAACTTAGCAAACCAGACAGCTTAGAAGAACTTGATGTTGCAACAGAAACTATTGACGCTCTCTTTTCGAACACTCTAGACTCTGTCGCTCCTTTGCACTTAAAAAAGATTAAGGATATTAGTCCAACGCCATGGTATAACGAGCACACTCGGGCCCTTAAGAGAGCAGCAAGAAAAATGAAGCGCAGCTGGAAGAATTCAAAACTAGAAGTTTTTCGGATTTCATGGAGAGAGAAAATGATGGAGTACAGAAAGGCCGTAAAAACCGCTAGATCTGCTTATTTTTCAAAACTTTTAGAAGAAAATAAACACAACCCTAAGTATTTATTTAATACAGTGGCTAAATTAACGAGAAATACAGCCTCAATTTCTGATGTTTCCAAACAGCACAGCAGTAATGACTTTATGAACTTCTTTACTTGCAAGATTGACAACATTAGAGAGAAAATTATAGCCATGCAACTGTCTACTACAGTATCACATCAGACAGTGGATTGTAGTATCCCTGAGGAAAAATTCCATTCATTCGCTGCTATAGGAAAGGAAGAATTGTCTAAACTTGTTAAATCATCAAAATCAACAACATGTATGTTAGACCCTATACCGACTAAGCTATTGAAAGAGATTCCAGAGGTCATAGATCCTCTTCTTAAGATCATTAATTCATCTTTATCACTAGGTTACGTAACGAAAAATTTTAAGCAGGCTATTATCAAACCTCTTATTAAAAAACCGCACTTGATTCTGGTGAATTAGCCAATTACAGACCGATTTCCAATCTACCTTTTCTCTCAAAAATACTAGAAAAGGCAGTATCATCTCAGCTTAGTTCCTACTTGGAAAGAAATGGTATCTGTGTGGATTTCCAGTCAGGATTGAGACTGTACCATAGTAGTCAAGTCAAGTCATCTTTATTTATATAGCGCTTTTTACAATGCAAATTGTGGCAAAGCAGCTTTACATTAATAAGAAAATGGTGTCATTGTGCAGCTTATTCTATATATTATTGATTCATTCCGTTGCAAATATCAATAGTTATTAGTCTAGTTAATTTATGTATATCAGCACTGCAGAAAACAGTGACGTAATCGTCCGGCTCAGCTCAGTTTGTATACAACGGCGCCAATGCAGGCATATCAAAAACACTGCTGAATATCAAGCAAGTGTCCCCAACTTAAGCAAGCCAAAGGCAACAGCGGCAAGGAACCAAAACTCCAACAAATGGAGAAAAAAACCTCAGGAGAAACCAGGCTTAGTCGGGGGGCCAGTTCTCCTCTGGCCAACAGTGAACACTTGTCCGATACTCAGGCAGAGTTACAGGTCATTAAACCGTTTTGGAATCGCAACAGTCAAAATATTTAATCTAGTTTAAGATCTTTTTGATTACGCCGGTATGGGACGGTTTGTTGGGATATGTGCCACTGGCTGATGAGTCGGTAAGGTCTTAACAAAGGATGAGCTAGTTAACATAGTCTCCGCCGACACCACAGGGCCACATTGCTGCCGCACACAGGCACAGGTTCCCCGTCCGACCCGGACACAGCCCAGATCCAGCCAATCACGTTAATTGGTAAACCTCGGGATAAGCAGAGAGACAAAAAATTAGCGTAGACGCCATTCTTCTTCTGATGTACCGAGTACATCTGGTGTTATAGGAAGTGATCCCGGTTCCGGCTGACCTGATCTATGCAGCCTAACAATCCTTTAACGGATATGAAGACAAAAGTTTATAGTGCGTCATATGTATGCCAAGTTAAATAGATGCGTTTTTAGTCTAGATTTAAACTGACAGAGTGTGTCTGCTTCCCGAACAATGCTAGGAAGATTGTTCCAGAGTTTAGGTGCCAAATAGGAAAAGGATCTACCGCCTGCGGTTGATTTTGATATTCTAGGTATTAACAACTGGCCAGAATTCTGAGATCGTAATAGACGCGAAGGACTATAATGCATTAAGATCTCACTCAGGTACTGGGGAGCTAAGCCATTCAGTGCTTTGTAAGTAATTAGCAAGATTTTAAAATCTATACGATGTTTAATAGGGAGCCAGTGCAGTTTTGACAGAACAGGGCTAATATGTTCATATTTCCTGGTTCTAGTAAGGACTCTAGCAGCTGCGTTTTGGACCAGCTGTAATTTGTTTATCATGCGAGCAGGGCAACCACCCAATAGAGCGTTACAGTAATCTAGTCTCGAGGTCATAAACGCATGAACTAGCTGTTCCGCATTGAGAGCATATGTCGCAATTTAGATATATTTTTAAGATGGAAGAATGCGGTTTTACATATGCTAGAAATGTGGCTTTCAAATGAAAGGTTGGTATCAAAGAGCACACCCAGGTTCCTAACTGACGAAGATGACTTAACAGAGCAGCCATCAAGTGTTAGACAGTATTCTAGGTTTTTATGTGAAGTTTTTGGTCCAATAATTAGAATCTCTGTTTTTTCTGAGTTTAGTAGTAGGAAATTACAAGTCATCCAATTTTTTATATCAGCTACGCATTCTGTTAATTTTGAGAATTGGTAGGTTTCGTCAGGGCGTGAGGAAATATAGAGCTGAGTATCATCAGCGTAACAGTGAAAGCTAATGCCATGCTTCCTAATGACATCTCCCAAGGGTATCATGTACAGAGTAAAAAGCAACGGTCCTAGAACTGAGCCTAGTACTGAGACTGCTCTCATTAGAGTTACGAATGATTTGCTCTTATCATTAGATCATGGTTGTATCTCTTTATTAGTGTTACTAGACCTCAGTGCTGCTTTTGACACTATTGACCACAATATTCTTTTGAATAGACAAGAAAATTATGCTGGAATTAGTGGAATTGCATTAGCATTGTTCAAATCATACTTATCTGACCGTTATCAGTTTGTATTAGTAAACGAAGATATGTCATTTCGATCACAAGTTAAATATAGAGTACCACAAGGCTCAGTTCTAGGACCGTTGCTTTTCACTCTGTACATGCTACCCTTGGGAGATGTCATTAGGAAGCATGGCATTAGCTTTCACTGTTACGCTGATGATACTCAGCTCTATATTTCCTCGTGCCCTGACGAAACCTACCAATTCTCAAAATTAACAGAATGCGTAGCTGATATAAAAAATTGGATGACTAGTAATTTCCTACTACTAAATTCAGAAAAAACAGAGATTCTAATTATTGGACCAAAAACTTCAGCACATAAAAACCTAGAATACTGTCTAACACTTGATGGCTGCTCTGTTAAGTTGTCTTCGTCAGTTAGGAACCTCGGTGTGCTCTTTGATACCAATCTTTCATTTGAAAGCCACATTTCTAGCATATGTAAAACCGCATTCTTCCATCTTAAAAATATATCTAAATTGCGACATATGCTCTCAATGACAAATGCGGAACAGCTAGTTCATGCGTTTATGACCTCGAGACTAGATTACTGTAACGCTCTATTGGGTGGTTGCCCTGCTCGCGTGATAAACAAATTACAGCTGGTCCAAAACGCAGCTGCTAGAGTCCTAACTAGAACCAGGAAGTATGAACATATTAGCCCGGTTCTCTCAAAACTGCACTGGCTCCCTATTAAACATCGTATAGAATTTAAAATCTTGCTAATTACTTACAAAGCACTAAATGGCTTAGCTCCCCAGTACCCGAGTGAGCTCTTAATGCATTATAGTCCTTCGCGTCTATTACGGTCTCAGAATTCTGGCCAGTTGTTAATACCTAGAATATCAAAATCAACCGCAGGCGGTAGATCCTTTTCCTATTTGGCACCTAAACTCTGGAACAATCTTCCTAGCATTGTTTGGGAAGCAGACACACTCTGTCAGTTTAAATCTAGACTAAAAACCCATCTATTTAACCTGGCATACACATGATGCACTATAAACTTTTGTCTTCATATCCGTTAAAGGATTGTTAGGCTGCATAGATCAGGTCAGCCGGAACCGGGAACACTTCCTATAACACCAGATGTACTCGGTACATCAGAAGAAGAATGGCGTCTACGCTAATTTTTTGTCTCTCTGCTCATCCCGAGGTTTAGCAATTAACGTGATTGCCTGGATCTGGGCCGTGTCCGGGTCCGGGTCGGACGGGGAACCTGTGCCTGTCCCCCCCGACTAAGCCTGGTTTCTCCCGAGGTTTTTTTCTCCATTTGTTGGAGTTTTGGTTCCTTGCAGCTGTTGCCTTTGGCTTGCTTAAGTTGGGGACACTTGCTTGATATTCAGCAGTGTTTTTGATATGCCTGCATTGGCGCCGTTGTATGCGAACTGAGCTAAGCCGGATGATTACGTCACTGTTTTCTGCAGTGCTGCTATACCTAAATTAACTAGACTAATAACTACTGATATTTGCAACGGAATGAATCAATAATATATAGAATAAGCTGCACAATGACACCATTTTCTTATTAATGTAAAGCTGCTTTGCCACAATTTGCATAATAAAGATGACTTGACTTGACTTGACTTAATGTCATAATCGTGTCTATGTTTGTCAGTTTACGCTGTTTCCCTGTCCTGTCATTTGTCACATGTTCTTTGTTTTTGTCCGGTCATTCAGTCATGTGTTCTTTGTTTTGCATTGGTTCAGTCATGTGATCATTGTTTTGTTTTACCATGTGCCTGTCTCTTCATTAGTCCATCGTCGTCAGCTGTGTCCTCTTTGTAATCATGTATGTCACCTGTGTGATCCTCATTATCCTCTTGTTCTCTGGTGTAATTATTCCCTCTGTGTCTGTCCAGTCCTTGTCAGTTCTTAAAGTTTCGTGGCTGATGTTGTTGCCTGTATCCTGGCCCTCATCCTGTGTCGTATTAAAACTTTTAAAACTGTATCCAGTCTTCGTGCCTGCTACTTCTCCTACACAGCGCGTTACAAAGAGTAGTGTGAAGGGGCACCCGAGTCTCCGCCCCCTAACATTCCCCTAACACCTGCATCCTCCCACCAAACACGCCCCCAACACTGGAGGATAGACGCAAGAGGTGTATATTTAAATGAGGGTAGAATAATTAAACAAAATAATGTTTAGAAATAAAGTTGTTTTAACAAAGTTTAACATTTTTTAGAATGTGCGAGTTAAACAGTTTTTCACACATGAAGTGATGCAGATCGTTAATAACAAAAATGTAGTATTCAGGCATAGAAAATGTTACCAGAAAAGGTGAAATTTGTTTCTGAAGACCATGTACAACATTAAAATGTGTAAAGATGTAATGGGTGACAGTGACAAACATTGGGAGGTCAATTACATTTGAAGATTTTCCTTTACACACATCATTTAAAGACATTTAAAAAAAATGAATTGTACAGTTTAAACACAAAAAGTTTATACAGATATTTTAAAACGTTATCAGAAGAAATGTAAAAACAAGTATTTCCATCACATCAAAAATGTTAAAAAAGTCAATGTTCAGTCATTTAAAAAATGTAAAACAAGTGTTTTCACATAGAGTTTTTAAAAAACGGTAAAAACAACAACAAAAAAAATCAGTTACCAGGACGTTATAAGAATAAAAGTGATTTAAGCTTTTTAAAAAGGTAAAACAAGCTAGAGAGCGTTTTCACATACATTTGAAGAAAGCTTCCTTCACAGTAGAAACTACGTAGGGTCTACAACTTTAATAACATCTAAAATGATGTACACATCGTTAAAGCACAAAGGCCTATCCATTTTTAAAGTTATCAGAAAAATGTAAAACAAGTTGGAGAATTTTTTTCACACATGACCTTTACAAATAACAGAAAAGGGTTCAAATATGCATTTTCTGGCACGTTTCAAACAGCGCATTAGCGTTAAACATATCAAGCAACAGTTGTTAAAACCCCGAATCGTTTCAAACAAAACATTTCAACCACAATTTGCTGCTAAAGTTTTTTTCGGTTTTAGCAAAAAAATAACTCAAAGTTGTTCCGTGCAAGACATGTTCACTCACCAAAGATTACAGTAGAGTGAGAATCGATCTGCGTGTAAAGCCATGCCCAGTCTCCGCCCACCAAACACGCCCCCAAGCACCGGAGGATAGACTCGAGCCGAGGTGTGCATTTAAATTGTAATTAAATAATTAAACAAAACAACGTTTTTTTAAAATAAAGTTAACATTTTTAGTTCATTAACTTATTGATTTATTCACTCTTGGATAGCATCATTCACACACCCACTAGGGGTGTTTATGTACCACTGTCTGAGAATGTGTTTTTGGAGTAAAGTATACTGAAACTATGTGCTTTAAACTTTAAAAACGTGAAACGCGGGAGGTAAACAGTTTTTCACACACGTAACACTTTCAACTAACACATACAACTTTAAAGTGATGTAGATCGTTAAAAACAGAAATACAGGCACAGTAAAATGTTATCAGTAAAGGTGTTTCTGAAAACCATAAACATTATGCTTTAAAATTTAAGAATGCGAAACAATGTTTTGAGGTTAAATGTTACAATCAAGGGTGTTTTTTATTAAAAATCTTTTCACATATACATTTGAAAAGTGTTTCAACCCACATATAACATTAAAAATGTTAAAAATAACAAAAGACAATACGGTCACAAAGTTTTTTTTGTTTTTTTATACAACAGTAACATTAATGCAACTTTTTCTTTATAAAGTACTGTTATTTTACTGAAACAAGACAAATAGAATAGTTATTTTTCCCAGTTAGCCATGTAGTTACTCCTTTAATTTTGTAAAATGTTGAACACTACAGGCGTAGCTCATGGACTGCCCAAGAAAGCTCATCTTGGTGTAATCTTTGTGGGCTCTCACCCAGAACACAAAACTTTGCGTTGGGTCATCCAGACAATTAAAGCTTCATACTAAGAGAAAATATTACGGAAGTCATTTTCAAACTGCGAGTGTACTTCAACGTGTTATACAATATTTTCAAAATGAATGGTGTCATGTTGCTTTAAAGGTTTTTGTTTGTTATTTACTAATACTTTTCAACTAACACTTCAACATCCATTCCAAATTTAAGAGATGATTGAGCTAAGGATCTTATTTGGACACAAATAAACAAGTGATGGAACGTTCAAAGTGATACAATGTATAGATGGAGATTCTCCTACTTTGAATGTTCTTAAATAGCTGTGCTAAATTCATATTTTGTTTAAAAATTTCATATTACCGCTGTGATGCCGTTTATAATAAACACACAAAATCCAGTTGTGAGCAATTGTGAAAGTTTGTAAATATGGTTTTGTAAATGATGTTTTATTACTCCACTAGTTTTAGTCATCTTCTTCAGATGACACTATTCATATTTTGTTTGTTGCACTGTATATTTTTTGGTGAAGATTCTTTGAGAGCTGTCCACATTCAGTTTTTATAGGAATGAATGAAAATTAAGAATTTAAGTGATAGTCCTTCTGTTTGAGAGTGTTTGATTAAATTGATATTACTATTATTCTGTCCACACCAATACTTTGACATCAGTTTTTTTTTTAGGTCTGATCCACAAAAGAAATGTCATATTTTGTGTCTTTTCATGAAAACAAAATGCTTTTGAAATTGTTTACCAATTTTAACATCAACATTCCAAATGTATTGCCATGTGATTGTAATGTTTTGTGCGTGTGTCTGTTTTCCTCATACTTGTCTGGAAAAACAACGACGGTGTTTTATTTGCTGTAATGTTAGTGGATATAGAATGCACGGCAAGGATCGTTGAAATATTTTTATCCATGTAGCATTTTAAACCATTTAAAATCATTATTATATTTATTTATTTTTTGATTGTGTAATCTTTAATCAAAATATACTGACTGAAAATTTGTGAAATTAATAGACATCTTTGCTTCACTGTGGCCTAGCTTAGTCCTGTGTAGTTGTTTATGACTTCCTGACGACAACCCTCCTATGCATCACCCTCAGTGGTCGAGGGCTTGGCCCAATCAGGTGTCCCTATAAACTCACAAGAGATACACAGAGCTCAGTTGCGCTCTAAACTAAGTTGACCTAACCTTTCAATGCAATACCTGGTTGAGGAAGTGGAGTCCTGTGCTACTACTACATCTCGTTGATTTTAGACTGAATGAACATTGTCTGGTTGTTACATGGATTACCAAAGTCAGCTTCAACATTCTTGTTTGTCTGAGACTGACGCAACACTTTGGGGGATCTGTTCCATAAACCCCAAACATCAAAGCGTTAATTCACACGGCTTGAACAATTGTGGTTTAAGGACTCAGTCACAGGAGATCCCCGGAACTATTAAAATAATTCGGCATCGAATAGGAGGCAAAGATTGTACTGTGCATAAAGTTGAGTTCTGAAGAAGCCGTCTTCAATGCAGCAGATTTCTGAAATGGCTACGCAAACGCTGATGGAGTGACGATGCTGTGCAGAAGCAGTTGCCAGTGTGCGAGTGCGCCACGGGCAACGAGTGCCTTTTAAAATCTTCCTTAGACTGTATGTTTAAAGACCATTTTAGATGACAGATGGTTGGCTTGATGAATAAGGTCATCGATGCTGCATGTGTTTTGAATAACGATTGTACAGGGGATACCAAACGTGTGACAAATCTCAAAAACGAAATGGACATCGTAAGAGGATTGAAAAGGTCATGGTCTGATACGATAAGTCATATGACGAGTTTGTGTATTAACAGCAAAGAGTCAATCTTTGTAACTATTAGAAAAGTTCTGGACGTGATGTCTGAATGTAACGACGAGTTCAGAGTTACCGAGGTTCTCTGTATGTGTACATATGTAACAGATCTATGTGTGTCACTGTTTTCAAAAAATGAGAAACTCTGTGAAACCCGTGAAATAGTTGAAACTCTAGTCAGCTATACCCTAGAGCAAAACATGATAGCCTGCCGAGATTTTCTTTTCTGGCTAGACAACCTGTAATATCATTATTACTGTTTTACTGTTTCTAATGCCATTTTTTAAAATCATTTTCTTTACTACTTTAATGTATGAATATATATTGTTGAAATAAAAAGTTTAATCAGTACACTTGTTATTTTTCTGGTCATAAAAATAGTATTACACAACTTGCAATGCTGATTTAAGAGGTAAAAATGAAAAATAATAATAATAATAAAATAATGATTTTAAATGATTTAAAATGCTACACGGATATAAATATTTCAACGATCCTTGTGCTGCATTCTATATCCACTAACATTACAGCAAATAAAACACTGTCGTTGTTTTTCCAGACAAGTATGAGGAAAACAGACACATGCACAAAACATTACAATCACATGGCAATAGATTTAGAATTTTGATGTTAAAAATTGGTAAACAATTTTCAAACAAGTTTTCATGAAAAGACACAAAATATGACGTCTCTTTTGTGGATCAGACCTAAAAAACTGATGTCAAAGTATTGGTGTGGACAGTAAAAAATAAATTAAAAAAAGACTTTTTATCAACAGTAATTCATTTACTTGACTGTTGTTTAGAGACATACAGAAAAGAACTGTGCATCTATGACTGTGCTGTGAAATGCACGGCTTTAAGTGTAATGTTAGAAAAGCTTGAAGTGTAATAGTTGTATGGTAACAGAAAAACAGCAAGACTCACTTTTTAGGTTGGGTTGTCATGTCTTGTGATCCCACATCATAGACAGACCAGAAAGATGACCTAAGAAATATCATTTGTTTAGTCTTAAGCAGTGTCATGTAGAAGGGCTGTCTTATAATTCCCGTTGAGTTTGTTCTGTTTTCATGAACTCCTATGAAAACGTTTGACCAAGCTCAGAGAGGAGTCTTTACAAACTGTTCAACTGTACAAAAACAAAGAAACAAAATTCTAACAGCAATATCGATTAGTTGGGGGAAAAATGTCATTTATAAAACCATATTTACAAACTTCCACAATAGACCAGGAGAGAGGAGTTCTGTATTACTTATTTGTAGCTATAATTGGCTCTTTTCAAAGATTTTAGCACTACTATTTACACACATATGAAGTAGGAGTATCTCTAACTGTACATTGTGTGTCACTTTAAACAAACCGTTACCTGTTTACTTGTGGTCAGATAAGTTCCTTAGCTGAAGAAGAGCAAGGATTTTTAGCACATATAGTGGCTTTATTTGAGTCAAAAAAGATGGTGATGATAGTGGAAACAAGTGAGATGTTGAAAGAAATGTTTCTGCGGACATTAAATACCTTAGGAAAAAATCATTTGAAATGCTGATTTGTAGTTATAAAACATATAGTTACAAAACTATATTTTAAGCCTGCCCAGGCTTTGTAGCTCCATTGGAGAGGACACTCCAGCGACGTCATACAGAGTCGGCACAACACGGGAAGCAGCAGTCTACCGGTTTTAAGCCGTAGCTCAATTGGCGCAGAGCTTGGCGCCAAGGGTTGCTTTCGACGGTGGGAGAGATTGTTTTGTCACATTGGACAGCTACCGCCCGTCTCAAGCTGGACAGCCCCCAGTCAATAAGGTGCTGTCCTGCCATGGACTGCTTGCTTCACTGGGTGCGTGGAGCGTAGAGAATCATCTCGATAAGCAGGCCACAAATTTCGCACCAGGCAAGACACAGAGAAAAAATACTAGACTCCAGCTCTTCGTTTCGCAAGCTGGAACGTCAGAACCTTATGTCCTGGACTCACCACTGACCTGCAGCAGGTCGACGACGCACGGAAGACTGCCGTCGTCGACAGGGAACTCGCCCAACTAAATGTCGACATTGCCTGCCTTCAGGAGACTCGACTGGCTGACAGCGGCATGATCAGGAAAGCCAACTACTCCTTCTTCTGGCAAGGGAAGCCCTCGGACGAACCTAGGCAGCACGGTGTCGGCTTTGCTGTAAAGAACACACTCCTCGCCTTCATTGAGCCTCCGTCATCAGGCAATGAGAGGATCCTTGCCCTCCGGCTGTCAACATCCTCAGGCCCAGCCAACATCTTCAGCATGTATGCCCCAACCCTCTGCTCAAACCTAGAACAGAAAGACAAGTTCTACGAGGCTCTGGAGCAAGCAATATCCAATATCCCCAGCACCGAGGGCCTCTACCTACTAGGAGACTTCAATGCGAGAGTGGGAGCTGACCATGAGGCTTGGTCCACCTGTCTCGGCCCGTACGGAAAAGGCAGAATTAACGAGAATGGTCAGCGACTGCTGGAGATGTGCTGCTCTCACAAACTATGTGTGACCAACACCTTCTTCAAATGCAAGGAGATCCACCAGGTGTCATGGAGACACCCATGTTCCCAGCACTGGCACCAACTAGATCTCGTCATCACCAGGCATGTGGAACTAGCCAGTGTCCTCCTCACCCGCAGTTACCACAGTGCCGACTGCGATACGGACCACTCCCTTGTGGCCAGCAAAGTGCGAGTAAGACCCAAGAAACTGCACCACGCCAAGATAAAGGGTCGCTCACGTATCAACACCTGCTGTGCAAGCAACCAAGAGAAGACACAGCAGTTCATCTGCAAACTTCAGGAGGCCCTCACCAAAGAGACTCCTGATGACACCATCGACTCCAAGTGGTTCCACCTCCGAGACGCTGTGTACAACTCAGCCATTACTGCCTATGGGAAGAAGGAGCGTAAAAACACTGACTGGTATGAGGCCAACTGGGAGGAGATGGTGCCTCTGACTTGGGCGAATAGGAAAGCCCTCCTGGCTTATAAGGCTGCGCCTAGCCCTGGTACACTACAAGCTCTCAGGACTGCCAGGAAAAATGCCCAGCAGACCGCCGTCACTGCGTCAACACCTACTGGCTGAATTTATGCACCAATATACAGTTGGCTGCTGAAACCGGAAATGCAAGGGGCATGTATGAGGGTATCAAGAAGGCAACAGGCCCACCTAGCGCCAAGAACGCCCCACTCAAGACCAAGACTGGCGAAGTCATCAAAGACCAGGGGAAACAGCTGTAGCGCTGGGTTGAGCACTACCTCGAGCTGTATACAACCCAAAACTTTGTCACCGACACAGCCCTTGACGCCATCCCAGACCTGCCAGTCATGGAGGAACTAGACGCATCACCCACCCTGGAAGAGCTCAGAAAAGCCATCGACTGCCTCGCTTGTGGGAAGGCCCCTGGGAGTGACGGCATCCCGCCTGAAGTCCTTAAGATCGGAAAACCATCACTACTTCAGCCCCTACACGAACTCCTTTGCCTCTGCTGGGGACAAGGACACATCCCCCAGGACATGAGAGATGCAAACATTGTCACTTTGTACAAGAATAAAGGTGATCGTAGTGACTGTAACAACTACCGGGGCATCTCCCTCCTCAGCATTGTTGGAAAGGCTTTCGCTCGTGTTGCCCTGGCGCGCTTGCAGACTCTAGCCTCCCGCGTCTATCCAGAGTCCCAGTGTGGCTTCCGAGCTGGCCGGTCAACTGTAGACACGATCTTCTCACTGCGACAGCTACAGGAGAAGTGTCATGAGCAGCAGATGCCCCTCTACATTGCCTTCATAGACCTGACTAAAGCGTTTGACCTGGTCAGCCGGAGCAGACTCTTCAGGCTTCTGTAGAAAATCGGCTGCCCCCCACGACTGCTTGCCATCATCACGTCGTTCCATGAGAACATGCACAGCACAGTGTGCTTCAATGGTGCAACATCGGAGGCCTTCCCGGTCACCAGCGGAGTGAAGCAAGGCTGTGTCCTTGCGCCGACGCTCTTTGCAATCTTCTTCTCCATGCTCCTCCAGTACGCCTTCAAGGACTGCAGCGAGGGCGTGTACATCCACACCAGGACTGATGGCAAGCTGTTTAATATCGCTCGTCTCCAAGCTAAAACCAAAGTAACAGAGGTTACAATCCGTGAATTGCTCTTTGCTGATGATACAGCTTTGACATCACACACGGAAGATGGTCTGCAGCAGCTGGTAAGTCACCTCGCCCATGCCTGCAAGGAGTTCGGACTGACCATCAGTCTGAAGAAGACAAAGGTAATGGTGCAGGACGCAGACTGCCCTCCCACCATTGAGATCGATGGGCACAACCTGGAAGTTGTTGAGAACTATACATATCTTGGGTTCACCATCTCCGATTCGCTCTCCATTGATACTGAAGTGAACGGTCGAATTGCTAAAGCATCTGCAGTTATGGCCAGACTGAACCAGAGGGTCTGGAACAACCACAACCTCACTAAAAAGACCAAACTGCGCGTCTACCAGGACTGCGTGCTTAGCACACTCCTCTACAGTAGTGAGGCATGGACCACCTACGCGAGACACGAGAGGAAACTTAACAGCTTCCACCTGACATGCCTGCGGCGCATTCTGCGTATCCAGTGGCAGGACAAAGTACCCAACACAGAGGTTTTGGAACGCACCGGCATGAACAGTATGTTCTCCATCCTCACTGAGAGGCGTCTTCGCTGGATCGGTCATGTTAGGAGAATGGAACCAGGCCGCATTCCCAAGGATCTGCTGTATGGCGAGCTAGCAGAAGGCGCATGACTGACTGGATGGCCGCGTCTTCGTTACAAAGACGTCTGCAAAAAGGACATGAAGACGGCCAACATCAACATAAACAACTGGGAGAGCTGTGCTGAACACCGCTCCGGCTGGCGTTTCCATGTCAGACAGGGTGCTCAGAAAGCAGAGGAGGCGAGAAACACAAACCTCGCTGAAAAGAGAGTCAGGAGGAAGGCAAAACACCAACAGCCTCAGCAAGAATCAACTTTCACCTGCAGCAACTGCAATAGAGACTGTCACTCGAGGGTCGGACTCTTCAGCCACTCGTGAAGGTGCAGATAGGACACGCAAACTAGAAGCTACACCATCGTCTCTCGAAGACGGACGAATGCCAAAGAGAGTTATAAAACAAAGCACAGAAATGTGAACTACTTTGTCTGCTACCTGAACAAGATGACTAAATCTAAATATCAATTTAGTCAAACACTCTCAAACAGAAGGACTATCACTTAAATTCTTAATTTTCATTCATTCCTATAAACACTGAATGTGGACATCATTTACAAAACCATATTTACAAACTTTCACAATTGCTCACAACTGGATTTTGTGTGTTTATTATAAACGGCATCACAGCGGTAATATGAAATTTTTAAACAAAATATGATTTTAGCACAGCTATTTAAGAACATTCAAAGTAGGAGAATCTCCATCTATACATTGTATCACTTTGAACGTTCCATCACTTGTTTATTTGTGTCCAAGTAAGATCCTTAGCTCAATCATCTCTTAAATTTGGAATGGATGTTGAAGTGTTAGTTGAAAAGTATTAGTAAATAACAAACAAAAACCTTTAAAGCAACATGACACCATTCATTTTGAAAATATTGTATAACATGTTGAAGTACACTCGCAGTTTGAAAATGACTTCCGTAATATTTTCTCTTAGTATGAAGCTTTAATTGTCTGGATGACCCAACACAAAGTTTTGTGTTCTGGGTGAGAGCCCACAAAGATTACACCAAGATGAGCTTTCTTGGGCAGTCCATGAGCTACGCCTGTAGTGTTCAACATTTTACAAAATAAAAGGAGTAACTACATGGCTAACTGGGAAAAATAACTATTCTTATTGTCTTGTTTCAGTAAAATAACAGTACTTTATAAAGTAAAAGTTGCATTAATGTTACTGTTGTGTAAAAAAACAAAAAAAAAAAAACTTTGTGACCGTATTGTCTTTTGTTGTTTTTAAAATTTTTAAAGT
This sequence comes from Opsariichthys bidens, assembly GCA_037194245.1. Taxonomy (NCBI): domain Eukaryota; kingdom Metazoa; phylum Chordata; class Actinopteri; order Cypriniformes; family Xenocyprididae; genus Opsariichthys; species Opsariichthys bidens. Next base: position 6,922,097 of record CM074279.1, read on the forward strand.
TATATGTGGGTTGAAACACTTTTCAAATGTATATGTGAAAAGATTTTTAATAAAAAACACCCCTGATTGTAACATTTAACCTTAAAACATTGTTTTGCATTCTTAAATTTTAAAGCATAATGTTTATGGTTTTCAGAAACACCTTTACTGATAACATTTTACTGTGCCTGTATTTCTGTTTTTAACGATCTGCATCACTTTAATGTGCTATTAGCATGTATGTGTTAGTTGAAAGTGTTACATGTGTGTGAAAAACTGTTTACGTTTATGTTTCACGTTTTTAAAGTTTAAAGCACATAGTTTCAGTATACTTTACTCCAAAAACACATTCTCAGACAGTGGTACATAAACACCCCCAGTGGGTGTGTGAATGATGCTATCCAAGAGTGAATAAATCAATAAGTTAATGAACTAAAAATGTTAACTTTATTTTAAAAAAAAACGTTGTTTTGTTTAATTATTTAATTACAATTTAAATGCACACCTCGGCTCGAGTCTATCCTCCGGTGCTTGGGGGCGTGTTTGGTGGGCGGAGACTGGGCGTGGCTTTACACGCAGATCGATTCTCACTCTACTGTAATCTTTGGTGAGTGAACATGTCTTGCACGGAACAACTTTGAGTTATTTTTTGCTAAAAACGAAAAAAAACTTTAGCAGCAAATTGTGGTTGAAATGTTTTGCTTGAAACGATTCGGGGTTTTAACAACTGTTGCTTGATATGTTTAACGCTAATGCGCTGTTTGAAACGTGTCAGAAAATGCATATTTGAACCCTTTTCTGTTATTCATGTGTGAAAAACATTCTCCAACTTGTTTTACATTTTTCTGATAACGTTAAAAATGGATAGGCCTTTGTGCTTTAACGATGTGTACATCATTTTAGATGTTATTAAAGTTGTAGACCCTACGTAGTTTCTACTGTGAAGGAAGCTTTCTTCAAATGTATGTGAAAACGCTCTCTAGCTTGTTTTACCTTTTTTAAAAGCTTAAACTACTTTTATTCTTATAACGTCCTGGTAACTGATTTTTTGTTGTTTTTACTGTTTGTTTTTTTTAACTGTATGTGAAAAAACTTTTACATTTTATACATTTTTAAATGACTGAACATTGACTTTTTTAACATTTTTGATGTGATGGAAAAGATTTTTGCTACTTGTTTTACTTTTTTCCGATTACGTTTTTTTAATTTGACTTATGTTTTCAACGTTTTTAATGCGATGGAAATACTTGTTTTTACATTTCTTCTGGTAACGTTTTAAAATATCTGTATAAACTTTTTGTGTTTAAACTGTACAATTCATTTTTTTAAATGTCTTTAAATGATGTGTGTAAAGCAAAATCTTCAAATGTATGTGAAAAACAAACCTTTCTTTAATAAAACATCCCATTGACCTCCCAATGTTTGTCACTGTCACCCATTACATCTTCGCACATTTTAATGTTGTACATGGTCTTCAGAAACACATTTCACCTTTTCTGGTAGCATTTTCTATGCCTGAATAGGCTACTACGCTTTTGTTATTAACGATCTGCATCACTTCATGTGTGAAAAACTGTTTAACTCGCACGTACTAAAAAATGTTAAACTTTGTTAAAACAACTTTATTTCTAAACGTTATTTTGTTTAATTATTCTACCCTCATTTAAATATACACCTCTTGCGTCTATCCTCCGGTGTTGGGGGCGTGTTTGGTGGGAGGATGCAGGTGTTAGGGGAGTGTTAGGGGGCGGAGACTCGGGTGCCCCTTCACGCGGCTCTTAGGCTTCATTTTGGTTTTTGCGTCCGGAGAGAGTGGATATTTGTACAAAAAGCAGTGTGAGTTTTATTTTTTTCTAAAAAACAAAAAACAAACAAATCTTTAACAGTAAAATGTACCGTTAAAATATCTGACTTGAAACTATTCGCATGATGTGTATTTAACAACTAATTTTTTATATACTTAATGCTAAATGTGTTTGAAAATGTTGTTTCAGAAAATTCTTTTTAATCTTTTGCAGATATCTTTTATTATGTGAAAAGACATTCACAAACTTAATTACATTTTTCCTGATAACGTGTGTTAGGGGTGTGTTAGGGGAGACGGCTTCATTCTGGTTTTTCCGTCCGAAGAGATGGGATGTTCCCATCAAAGCTGAGTAAACATTATTTTTTACTTAAAAACAAATCATTAGCGGTGAAATGCACCGTTAAAATGTCTGACTTTAAACTATTTGCATGATGTGTTTTTAAAACTGTTGTTTGATATGCTCAATGCTTAATGTGATTGAAAACATTGTTTCAGAAAATACTTTCAAATGTATGTGAAAAACAAAACTTTCTTTAATAAAAAAAAAAATATTTTTATGAGGGCAATAAATCAATCAAATTTTGACACATGCCGCCCTATAATTCTCTCTGACCTCGAAAGGTTCGAAATAATGTACACCTGTGTTGGTGAAGGGTGGTTTGACGGGGAGCAGACGGTCTTGTGGCAGATCCGCCATTTTCTGCTCTCCTGCCTTTGTATGCAGTCTTCTGCAGAGGTTGCACTCTGAAATCACTTTTCTTGCTGCTGCATTGGCTCATGAATCTAATGAAATCTGCACTTGTATACCGTTGTCGCAATATGGCTAGGACGTGATTCCTACCTCCATGTCCACACTCTTGATGGATGGGGTGGAGAATGAGGTGAGTTATTCTGTGCTGTTTATGCAGAATGGCAGGATGCTTGGCCTCCTCAGGCATCGCCGATCTGTTCAAACGTCCTCCTACTCTCAACACATCCTCTTGCAAGTATGGATCCAGTTTGAAGGCAGAGCTGTTCTTTGCAAGGCTTGTATCTCCTCCATGTAAGTTTGTAGCAACGTCCTTCTCAAGTACAACATCCAGGCTGCAGCCTTTTTCAGCTTATGCCAACTGGAGTAATACTCAACTAGGTGATTCAGTGGATCTGTGCACTCGTTTGACTTTGTGCATGACACTGCAGCCGATATCTTCACCTCAACATCATCTTCAATCAGGTAAGGACACTGTTCAGGTTGTTCCGGCTATTCAACTTCTTTTTGCAGGAAACTAGGCCCCTGAAACCAGCTCTTACTTTCCATGAAGCTCTGGATCTTCAAACCTCTGGAAGCCTGATCTACTGGATTTTATGAGGTGTTGACATACTTCCACTGAGAAGATGTAGTCGCTTCTCTAATGGGACACGGTTGGCTACAAACGTCTTGGAACGAAGGGCATCATGTACTTTAGTACTGTTGTACTATCCGTTCAGAAGACCAACTCCTTCATGGGAACTTCAAGTTCTTCTTTCAACATCCGATCGATCTTGACTGCAACCATTGCTGCTGTCAGCTCCATTCTCGGGATCGTGATCTGCTTGAGTGGAGCGACTCTGGACTTTCTCATCAGAAATGATACATGTTTCTCACCCCGGTCATTTGTCAGCAAGAGATACGACTCAACGCCCAATATCCGTCTTGACTAGCGTCTGAGAAATTGTGAATTTGTGGGCCCAAACCACTTCATCCATGTCCGGCATTCCTTTTCATGGATCTCTTCATCCCAACCTTTCTTCTCTTGGCAGAGATCTCTTAAAATGAGCTTGATGGGTAGTAGGCAGGGGCGGACTGGCCTTCGAGAGCACCGGGACATTTCCCGGTGGCCTGATGGTCATTCTGGCCTGCTGGCTGCCGCTGTGCTGTCGATCAGACTGACGTGCAATAGGCTGGTATGCAACTGCGAATTAATTGACGCACTTATGAATCTACGAATCAGGCGATCGCGGAGTGAAAATGAAACCACCACATGACCTAACATCAGCGAAGCACTGCCTAATTGGCTATATCCAGGGCAGGCTTTATCTTGGAAAATAGTGCAAAAAATGGAGCGTAAATGCAAAGGAGGAGCAGAGAGGGAACGCATAAAAAGGAGAAAAGCCCTGGCCACAGACGCACAAGTTGATGCAAAATCCCAGCCATGATCGCCGGTAAGGGAACAGGTCGGTCAGAATTACATTTACATAATATTTACAAGGGGTGGAAAAAAAATCGATCCGTTCGGTTCTCCACACTCTGTTCTCCACGCGCTCGGATGGTCCGCTGTTCAACTTAAATCTGACAAAGCATTTGTAATATGGTTTACTATAAATAACACGTAAAACAATCAGGGTTCAGTTAATATATGTTTCTGTTGATGGATGAACATTCTGGGTTCCCAGACATTACAACAACGTTGTAAATTGTTGTAAACGTTGTAAAAGTTGAACTGTTCCACCCCTAATATTTACTTAATCATTTGGCAGATGGACGCTTTCATCCGAAGCAACTTACAATAGATAAAATCTATTCTTTATAAAAAATAATACAAATATATATGTAATGATAGAAGTTTTAAAAGCGCATCTTAATGACAAACTAGCACATTGTTTTATATACTGTATGGGGATACATAGAGCATTGGAAATATATAAAATATAAATATTTTAACATGTGAATATGTATCTTTTATTATCCCTTCTTAAAATGTGTAAGTCAATTTTTTATTTGTCTTTGGTGTGGTAGTATAGATGGTCTATTCCTAGTGAGTTTTTGAGGGTTTATTTATTTATCCATTCATATTATGAATGGTAGTCTACCTGTTAAATCAACTAACAGGGTTACCCTATAAGTTTAGCAGGCAGGTGGACACATAAATTTGGTGGTGGTGACTGCAGCAGCAGAGGTGGCCTGGGGTGGAGTCAAATTCCCGGCCTGATTTACTGTCCCAGTCTGCCACTGGTAGTAGGAGTGGTGCCAAAAAAACCCATTGGGTCATACACCGAACTGACTACAGATAAAATGCCCCATCTTGTGCAAGGCTTGTCCGGGAGATGTATTTTGAACCTGAAGCAGTCAGAACTTGTGCACCACTGCATGCCTAATGCCCGTTCCACTGGCAACTCATCATGCTCCAAATCCAGATCTTTGACTTCAGCCGCTCATTCGTGGTAGGAATGGAACCCAGCAGGGCTCTGCTATTGCTGACCCACTTGGTCAAATGGAAACCACCACTGGCGCACAAGGTCATCAGCTCCCTCACAAGAGGAACGGCTTTATCTTCTGTGGCTACTGACTTCAAACAGTCGTCCACATAGAAGTTCTTGAGGACTGTCTGTGTGGCTTCTAGGGTACTCTTTGATGCTCCATCTTCCGCTGTTCTTCTTAATGCATATGATGCACAACTAGGAGAGCACTGAACAATGTAGCACTGAACAAATGCACACACATTCTGTACTCTTCTGCTTCTACATTCAGATCACCACCTGGCCACCAGAGAAAGCGTAGCATATCCGCGTCTATGTCTGGAATCCACAACTGGTAAAACATGGACTCTATATCTGCCATCATGGCTACAGGCTCCTGTTTGAATCTCAACAATACTCCGATGAGGGTGTTAGTTAAGTCAGGCCCTTTTAACAATCGGTCATTTAGTGACATGCCTTGGTAAGTTGCCGCACAGTCAAAGACGACTCTGAGTTTCCTCTTTTTTGGATGGTAAACCCCATGGTGTGGAATGAACCATACTCTTCCATCACAGTGAATCAACTGTTTTTCTGGAATCCTTACTGCATAGCCTTTTTCCAGTTTGTTGTCCATAAAAGCCTCTGTTCAGCAATACCACAGTTGCATGGCATCTTCAACTTGTCATCCTTCAAAGGCAACTTGATGCAGAAGTGACCATCCACGAGCTGCACTGATGTTGTCACCATATGCATGAACTATTTGTCATGTTGTGACTGTTCTCGTCTGTCGTCACATCTTCTTTCTGGAAAATCTGCATTGTAGTGCTTCATCAGCATGTCTTCTACGCTTATCACAGAAATACGGTTGACAAGGAAACTTTGTCTTTTGCCATCATCTGATTCCTTCTCTTGATATCTGCTGATTGGCCCATTGACGACCCAGCCAAGAGCTGTATTCACAGCATATGGCCCGTCGTTCTGGCTATTAATGATCTCCCATGGCTCCATGGCTTTGTACGCATTGATACCGATGAGCAGACCAACTTCTGTTTCAAGTTTTGGAAGATGGACTCAACTCAGGTAAGACCATTTTTCCAAATCTTTCTTCTGTGAAATGTTGCTGAATGTAATCTTGCTCCTCTAAGCCACACAGCTCCAGATCGGTAAGTTCATAGCTAGTCACTTTCTGTTCTTGCGCTATAGTACGAAGCAGGAACTCTGTCTTTCTGCCCCACATATTCACCTTCTTCGCCAATTCTTCAGTGCAGAAAGTCGCTGTACTTCCTTGATCCAGGAAAGCATAGGTCTTGATTATCTTTGTGTCCTTCTTGTGTTTTATCTGCACAGGTATGATGGGAAAAATACACTCACTGTTCCCAGCCCCAGTATGATCACCTTTTCTGCAACCTGCAGAGCACTTGTGACCTCACTCTTGCTTTGTGACTTGTCGTCTCTGTTGTTCTTTGATGAAGCATCTTCCTTAACAACATGCAAGATAGCTGGGTGCTTGAGTGCACAATTTAGACAAGAGGCCCTTTTTCTACAGTCCTTGGACATGACCTGCCATCAGACACCCAAAAACACAGGCCGTTCATTTTCAAGAACTGAATTCTTTCTTTTAGAGGCTGTTCTCGAATCTTGTTGCACATATTCAGTGCGTGGTTCTTCTGGCAGTAAAGACAGGGACTTGGCTGCAAAAGGTTTCTTCTCAGGTTGGCTTTTACTGACATTATTTTCGGTAGCAGACACATTCACAGCAAAGCTTCTTCATTTAGACTCACTTTTTCCAATGCTTGATTTCTTTTTTGAGCTGTTCTGATTGCTTGAAGTGGAGTCCAGGATATCTCCAAACAGCGGGTCATTGACAACCTTTGCTTGTCGGTACACATAGTCCACTAAATCATGAAATCTGGCTCTTTTTCTTGTTCTTTCTTGAATCTCATAAGCATAACTTCTCCATGTTTCTTTCAGTTTGAATGGAAGTTTGGATAAAACGGACTTCATGTTGGTAGGATTGTTCATTTTGTCCATGTAGTCCACATCATTCACTGTGTTACAACATCCGAGAACAAAGCAAACGCATTCAATCCTTTTCTGTCTTCTGGCCTTATCTGAGGCCATTCCATAGCCTTCTTGATATAAACTGTAGCGATGGTTATTTCATCTCCATAGTGACGATCAAGCAGTTCTCTGGCTTCTTTATAAGCTCTTTCAGGTTTCATGTGCTCACAGCTCCGAACGAGATCAAGTGGCTCTCCACTCGTGAACTGTTCGAGGTTGTACAGCCGGTCCTGATGACTGTCCGTTTTACTGTCGATAGCATGCTCGAATGCCCTCATGAACGATCTGTAAGTCAGAGGATCTCCTGTGAACGTGTAAATGTCTCTTTGAGGGTGTTGAGAAAAACTCTGTTTTTTAATGAGTGAATGACTTCGTTTTGACACTGGAACACTTTGTGCAGGCTATCTGTAGAAAAATCAGTGTGATTGTGATGATTAGGATGTGGCGTGCTGCTGACAGCATCAAACCTTGACGATGACTTTCTTCTATCTGAAGCACCAACTTGAGTGGCTGGCTTTGGATTGAATGTAAGGGATGTCTTACCAGCTCCATGACACACATAATCATCTATATCGGGTTTTTCTTGTCTACACATCAGGGGTTAAAATCTGGGTCCTGAAGGTAGCTCTGATAAATCATGTTTAGATTCATGAGCATCTTCTATTGCTTCTCTCTTTTTCATTGCTGCAGCTCTTGCCAACAGCGCTTCACGTTCAGCTTTAATTCTCAGTATTGCAGAAGTAGTACTGGAAGTATGGCTTACCACGGAGTTAGCTTTGGACACACTATCATGTGGCCTAATATCATCTTCCTCATCTTTTAGAACATCTGCAATCCATTTGTTTTTATCTTCTATAAACTGCTTAAATTTCGAATATCTGTTCTCATAAGCATCTTGATCCACTTTCTAATCATCTTCATCTATTAACTCACACAACTCTTCATTAATCCGTTCATACTGTCTTAAGAATCTTGCGAACCGTAGCAATTCTTAATCTTTAATGAAATTAACATTGTGTTCATTTTCCTTCAATTTGGCTAAATCATTCTTCAGTTTGGTTATGTGTGCCAACTTTCCCTTGCGTTCTCCTTTTAGCCTGTGTAGTTTCTTCTCTACAGCCTTTTCTGTGGGCTTTGGCGCCATCTTTTAGTCAACACACGCAGCTGCGCTTTCGTCCGCCATGTCATGTCACTTTAAAATCTTCCCACAAAACTGCGACAATTCTTAATATTGTCCACAGCTTCTAATCTTCTTATAAACACTCGTTTAAAAGAATCACTGTTGTGCAGGATTTATTTATGTCAAGCTCTATGGCTTTCAGGAAGAAATATCCAGTAAACACTTACTGTCACTTCTAGACGATGGCTAATAGAGTCACGAAGAAAATATCAGAACTGTTCCAGGGAAAGTTTCATTCAGCCGATATCTCACTCTCTAGGTAGGCTACCTCTGGCTTTCTTTCTGTATTCTTTTGCTGCGACGTAGTTTTCGTCCGTATCTGTCTATTGTCTTTGATAGTAGCCACTAGCAGGATTCCCTCAGATCCGCTCAGTCGATTAGCACGCCGTCGTCACGAGTGTCTTATTCTTTAGCGATCTTCTCACTCTGCTTGTCTTTCGGCTTCGTCGAGCAATCTTCTGAATTTACTTGATATTTTTAACTATGTCGACCAGTCTTTTGACTTGGATGTGAGTGCAACAAGCTTACTCAGTAGCTTAGGACTTCAAAGTTCTTTTGTACTCAACACAAAATGGCAGTGAAAAGTCTTGAATCCAGATTTCTCCGTTTGACTGTTTAATTATAAATCTCAAAACATAAAAACTTAGGATCTTTACTTTTCTTACAAATTAACTGCAGTTCGTTTAGGTCAGAAGACTGTGTTGCTCCAAAGTCCAGTGGCTTCTGACTATTTCGCAGGGTTCCATTTCTTTCATACTAAATCTAACAGCCAATCAAATTACATTATACTAGATCACTGGCTAACTGCTTACATTCTAACTTCTACGTTTAATTTGCAACACAAGTTTTTTCTCAAATTAATAAAATACAAAATAAACTCAAATATTATTACTTCCATAGAAATGGCTTCAACAGGACACGAACGCACAAACTGTTCGTAATTTCATGAGAATTTACCGTTTTATTTAAGAAAACTGTCATATTATGAACACAGACATTCAAAGGTCTTCACATCAAAACAAAAGTTTTATTTGACGTGAATAAATTGACAAAATATTAGGCTACTGTTGTAGCCTACTGTAGATTGAGCTACATCTCTATGTAATAATAATAAGTCTCTACAAATAATTATGCCTAGATATTTGCTTATTTTTTGACTCCTCAAAGTAGCCACCTTTTGCAGATATAACAGCTGAACACACTCGTGGCATTCTTTCTACAATGGAAATCAAATATTGTTCGGAAAGTTCTTCCCAACACTGTTGCAGAAGTTCCCACAAATGTGTTGCACTTGTAGGTTGCTTTGCTTTCACCCTTCTGTCCAGTTCATCCCAAACCAGCTCGATGGGGTTTAAGTCTGGAGACTGTGCTGGCCATTCCATGATTTTAAGCCTACTGTCTTGTTTTTTTTCTTCTAAGGTAGTTCTGACATAACTTGGAGGTGTATTTTGGGTCATTATCTTGCTGTAGGATGAACCCCTGACCAACTAGGCGTATACCAGAGGGTATTGCATGGCGCTGCAAAATGCTATGGTAGCAGTTTTGGTTAAGGGTGTCACTCACTCTGTGCAAGTTGCCGACTCTGGATCCAGCAAAAGAGCGGCAGACCATCACGCTTCCTCCTCCATGTTTGACAGTTGGTGTCACACACAGAGGAACCATCCTTTCGCCTACTCTACGGCGTACAAAAACCCTACGTGATGAACCGAAGATTTCAAATTTCGATTCATCAGTCCATAACACCTTCTTCCAGTCTTCAGTAGTCCACTGGCGGTGCTTCATGGCCCAGGCAAGCCTGGCTTTCTTACTGCCACTCGACCTGTCAAACCTGCAGTCTTCTCTTCACAGTTGAAACTGAGACTTGCTTACTTCGACCAGTGTTGAGCTGTGCTTAAAGCCGTTGTCCTGTGAGCCGCCTATCGCGCAAGCTGTTGACTCTCAGAAACTTGTCTTCTGATTCTGTTGTGGCTTTGGGTCTGCCAGACCTCTTCCTGTCAGAGTTTCCTCCAGTTTCCAAATGCCTTTTGATGGTATAGGAAACTGTACTCACTGACACCTTGGCTTTCTTTGCAATTTCTCAAAGGAAAGACCTACACTTTTAAGGGTTATAATGGTCTGTCTGTCTTCCTTTGTTAATTGCCTTTTTCTCGCCATCATGAGAGCAATATGCTACTTCCTGCGGTACAATACTGTACAAATAATGCTTAAGAGGGTGTAGTAACACAGTCTGTAATAACACTACTTTTATACAAACAGAGGGTTTGTAAGTAATCAACAAAAGTTGGGTCACCTGTAGGAATTGTTTGCATCAACATTCAAGGCTTAATTTACTTCCATTGCTGCAGAACAGCTGTAAGTTGTTAACCCATTACTTGTTCCCTGAAAAAGGCCTTTTTGTATAACTCTGAAATGTACATTATTTTTCAGTTTTTGGTAATCTAAATGCTTATGTTTTTTTAACCTCTGGCAGTTTACTGCTTACCTTTGTACCATTTCAGGTTATTCACTGGACTTGAGCTGCTTAAATTTCAATAAAAACTGGAAAAATTGGGGTGTTCTAAAACTTTTGGACCGGTAGTGTATATATTTTTTATTCCTAGATTTATTTGTTGCACTGTTTTTTATACAGTTATATTGTTAAACTAAAATACCTTTTCAGTTGGCTGTGTTATATTTGTGTTTGCATTTGAAGCTCTATTTCACTTAGGAAAGATTAATAATATTACTGCCAAATACATGTCAGATAACAAAAATACTGTAACAAATAATTCTCAAAGTTCTTATTGAGAATTAACAGAGCTTCAGATGCTGTTTTGTTTCGTTTGACTTTACCATGATGGAGTTCAGTGTTTGCTTTAGTTGGGTTCTTGACTCTTGTCTTTTTAACATTAGAGTTTCTTTGCATGATATGCCTGTGTGTATTCCAAACACAATTGTACCAGCAATAAAGTCTAAGACTGTCATGTTCAGGTGTTGCTGGTTATGTTCTGATTTTTATAATCTTCATGCTAGACTCATCGTTTACTGAGTTAGTCAAGTGACAAATCCCTTAACATAAAAGTGTGTTGGTTTTCTTTTAATTGAAATCCATTTTTATTGCCATCACTCTACCATTACCACTTAAAATCATGCAGTTCAGTTTTTTAAGACTCGTTTACAGATAAATGTGTGAACTATGGCATTACTGAGCTAAACTGTCAGGGTTCTGTCAATTCGGTCTAGTTTATGTTATTGGTTTTGTGACAGAGCTCTGACACTCCCTTCATGTCCAGTCTTTGTGTGAGCGTATGGCCTCAAGTTTTCGAGCCGTGCGCTCTCTTGTCTGCATGTCTCGTTTCATGCTGGGGCGCGTGGTGTTCGTATCCCGGCATTCATGTCTGGTTCGGTTTCAGGTCGGGATTCGGACACTCGCGCTTCCGGTCTTTATTGTGAGCGCACAGTTGTGTTTCACTCACCGTGCGTTCTTGTGTTCCGTGAGTCTTGTCTTGTTGTGTCCTGTGTTGCACGCGGTTTATTTACATCTGCCGCGTGCTTTTCATGTCGTGTTTTGTGTGAACGCGCGGTCTGTGAGTGCACTCGCTGGCTGCGCGTTCTTGTTACAGTCGTGTCTCGTTTTGAGAGCACATGGCTTGTGATTGTTTTCATTAGCCATGTGCTCGTGTTTTTGTCATGTTTGGTGTGAGCACATGGTTTGTCATGTTTTCTTGTGCCATGTGCTCTCTTGTCGATTGTCTTGACACCACCCATCTTGTTTCCTGATTATTGGTTTATTTGCCCCACCTGTCTTCCCTCATTACCTGCCTTGTTTGCTACCCTTTTTATTCTCCCTGTGTTTTCAGTCCTGTGCTGGGCTGGATGCTCGCTGCAGGGTGTCACGGTTTTTTGGAGGGCCGGCGGTTTGGCAACACTGGACTGTGACTGGAGCATTGATGGCAGGAAATGACGGTAGCTCTGGTAGTGATCCGGAAATGGAGGATGAATCATGTAACGGGAGTATTGAAGGGAATGAATGGTGCAAAATAGCTAATCGGAAAAGAAAGAAAACTAATAGTCAAGGGTCATTCACGGATAGTGGAAAGGAGGATCACGTGAGTAAGAAAAATATATAAGAATATAAAGTAATGATGAAATTCGCAGAATCTGGAATAACGTTAAACCCAATTAAATTGACCAAAGCTCTGAAAAAAGCTTTAGGAGAAATAAATAATGCAAAGACTTTGAGAGATGGAAATGTGATTATCATGTGCAAGGATGATAAACAACAAAAGAAGGCACTGAGTATTAATTCGATGCTTGGATACTCTGTATCAATTACAGTAATGACTAGGAAACCTTGGTTAAGAGGTGTAATATTTGGGATTCCAACTGATGTACCTGCTGAAAAAATTAAAAGCTGCATTGAAGGGAGCAAGGTTATTGGAGCGAAACGGCTTCAATATGTTAAAAACAAAGAAAGGCTGGATAGTCTATCTGTGATGCTTCAGTTTGATGAGGAGAGAATGCCAGAGAGGATTAAAATAGGCTATGTGAGTTACCCAGTAAGACCTTACGTACCTCCCCACTAAGATGTTTCAAGTGTCAGAAGTATGGACATGTTCGTGCGGTTTGTAGAGGAAATTTACGATGTGCGAGGTGTACTGGCGAACATGAATATGGTAAATGTGAGGTAGGAGCACAGCGCTGGATTTGGGGGTTGCATTGCTCATAAACATGCAGTGAAAATCCAAAAGGTGAGAATAGCGGAGGGGTTGACTTATGCTGAAGCAGCCCAAAAAGCTAAACAACATGAACAGAAACAGGAAGAGATGATAATGTAGGATTGCAATGAAATTACTTTGGTTCAGGATAAGACAAATGAGGAAAAATTGGTGATTGGAAAAATGGAATTTGTGTCATTTATGGCAGAAGTGATAAATTGTTCGGCTCAGTCAGAAAGTAGAACGGAGAGAATTAAAATCATAATAAGGGCAGCAGAGAGGTACTTGAATGTAGCAGGAGTTACTTTAGAAAAAATCAATGATATGCTAAAGACTAAATCAAGTACTCAAACATCATGTGGAAATACATAATAATAATGGTTTTAACTGTATTGCAATGGAATGCCAGAAGTATTATTGCGAATGGACCAGAATTCAAGAAGTATATAGATCAACAGGATAAGAAACCAAATATAATTTGCTTACAAGAAACATGGTTAAAACCACAACTAAATTTTGTTCTGCAAGGATATAATATAGTAAGGAGAGATAGAGGGGCAGGAAATGGAGGTGGGGTGGCCACTTTTATTAAGAATGATATAGAATACTCCGTCATTAATGAGACTGAAGATTATGAATTGGTGGTTATAGAAGTATATGCAGAGAATCAAACTATTAGAATAATAAATTATTATAATCCTTGTAGAAAATTAAGTAAAGAATTAGAAAAGGTTATTGGGTCAGGAAATCATAAATTAATTTGGTGTGGAGATTTTAATGCTCATAGCACTTTATGGGGAAGTAGTAGTGATGATTATAATGGGGAGGTAGTAGAAGAAATTATAGATAGAAATGGTTTAGTATGTTTAAATGATGGTAGAAACACAAGAATAGATTTGGTACGTGGAGTCGGATCTGCAATAGATTTAACATTGGTTTCTGAAGAGATAGCAAGTAAATGTAGATGGGATGTTTGGGAAGAAAATAATATGGGTAGTGATCATTATATAATTTTATGTAAGGTAGGGATGAGTGTATTGGAACATAATGTGATTTTAGCTCCAAGATGGAGATTTAATAAAGCAAATTGGGAAGCTTATAAATATCTAAATGAGGTAGAAATAGCATCATTAGAACTGAATACGATGGAAGATATAGAGGAATGTAATAAGAAAATATGCAAAATATTGTATGATGTAACAGATAAAGTTATAGGGAAAAAGGGTCCATGTAAAAAGAGGAAAGCAGTTTCGTGGTGGACAGATAAATGTAGTGACGCTGTTAAAAATAGGAATAAAGCATTTAGGAAAATAAAAAAAACTAAGTTATTTGAAGATTTTATCAATTACAAGAAAGCACAAGCTGAAGTAAGAAGAATAGTACAAACAGCTAAAAAGAAGTACTGGAGAGATTGGTGTAATTCAATAGGAGAAGATATTGAAATAAGTGAAGTATGGGGATCAATAAAAAAAATGGGAGGAATATATAGAAATCAAGCTATACCAGTTTTAAAAAATGATGTAGGAAAAATGGCTGTGGCAGATGAAGAAAAGGCTGAAATGCTGGCTAAAGTATTTGTTAAAGTTCACAGTGATGATAATGTATCAGAGGATATTAAAAAGTATAGAAATCAGAATAAGAGTCAACATCCAGAAGTGATGAAGAAAAGGAATCCTACTGGAGACACTTTAGATTCAGATTTTAAATTATACGAATTAAAGATGGCTCTAGGGGGAGTTAAACATACATCTCCTGGAAGAGATGGTATTTGTTATGCAATGATTCAACATTTATCCGATAGATCTTTGAAAGTAATTTTATATCTTTTCAACAAGATATGGAATGCAGGAAAGCTTCCTTCTTCGTGGAAGCATGGAATAATAATACCAATAGGCAAACCAGGAAAGGACAAATCAAATCCAATTAATTATAGGCCAATTGCAGTAACTTATAATTTATGTAAGTTGATGGAAAAAATGATTATACGAAGACTAAACTATATATTGGAATCTAAAGGACTTATATCACCATATCAGAGTGGATTCAGGGCAGGTCGGAGTACTATGGATGCTGTTATAAGCCTAGAAGCCGATATCAGGAAAGCTCAAGCAAATAAAGAGGTATTAGTTGGGGTATTATTTGATATCGAGAAAGCATATGATATGCTTTGGAAAGAGGGACTTTTAATAAAAATTAATTGAATGGGAATAGGAGGAAAGTTGTACAATTGGATTATGGATTTCCTTCTTGAAAGAACAATTCAAGTTAGAGTTGGAGTAGAGTATTCAAAAACATACAAGATAGAAAATGGAACACCGCAAGGAAGTGTATGCAGCCCAGTATTTTTTAATATTATGATAAATGATATTTTTAGTAATTTAAAAGGTGACGTAGGAAAAGCATTATTTGCTGATGACGGGGCAATATGGAAAAGAGGACGTAATATTTCATATGTATCCCAAAGTATTCAAAAAGCAGTAGATGAAGTGGAGGTATGGGCAAATAATTGGAGCTTTAGATTATCTGTGGCTAAAACTCAAGTTATATGTTTTACTAAAAGGAAAAAAGTTCCAGAGGTTAAGTTAAAGTTACAGTTGTGTTCAAAATTATTCAACCCCCCAATGCTGTAAATGGTTTTAGAGAATTTAGAGTACATTTGTAATTGAATTCAGAATGAAATCCTACAAGGACTTCTTAAAGAAGCATGTGCAACTAAAATGACATCAATTGGTTTTGTAATACAGTAGTAAATGTTTCTTTTATGAATTCTTCATTGACACAATTATTCAACCCCTTAAAGACTACCACTCTGAAGAACAGAGGTCCATTGAAGTGTTTTCAATCAGGTATTGAAAGCACCTGTGGATGTCAGGGAGCAGCAATAAAGCCTAATAAGCACCAATTAGGCAGCTTTAAAATGACTGTGATACTCAGCTCCTTCTAGACATTTACTGGTGTGGTTACAAACATGGTGAAGTCAAGAGAATGGTCCAGGAAGACAAGAGAAGAGGTGATTACTCTTCACAGGAAGGGCAATGGCTATAAGAAGATTGCAAAGATGTTAAACATACCAAGAGACACCATAGGAAGCATCATTCGCAAATTCAAGGCAAAGGGCACTGTTGAAACGCTACCTGGTCGTGGCAGAAAGAAGATGCTGACTTCGACTGCTGTGCGCTACCTGAAGCGTAGAGTGGAGAAAAGTCCCCGTGTGACTGCTGAGGAACTGAGAAAAGATTTGTCAGATGTAGGTACTGAAGTTTCTGCTCAGACAATACGGCGCACCCTGCGTAATGAAGGCCTCCATGCCAGAACTCCCAGGCGCACCCCCTTGCTGTCTCCAAAGAATAAGAAGAGTCGACTGCAGTATGCCAAAAGTCATGTGGACAAACCACAGAAGTTTTGGGATAGTGTTCTGTGGACTGATGAAACAAAATTAGAACTGTTTGGGCCCATGGATCAACGCTATGTTTGGAGGAGGAAGAACAAGGCCTATGAAGAAAAGAACACCTTGCCTACTGTGAAGCATGGCGGGGGGTCAATCATGCTTTGGGGCTGTTTTGCTTCTGCAGGTACTGGGAAGCTTCAGCGTGTGCAAGGTACCATGAATTCTCTTCAGTACCAGGAGATATTGGAGGACAATGTGATGCAGTCCGTCACAAACCTGAGGCTTGGGAGATGTTGGACCTTTCAACAGGACAATGATCCCAAGCATACCTCCAAGTCCACTAGAGCATGGTTGCAGATTAAAGGCTGGAACATTTTGAAATGGCCATCGCAGTCACCAGACTTAAATCCGATTGAGAACCTCTGGTGGGACTTAAAGAAAGCAGTTGCAGTGCGCAAGCCTAAGAATGTGACTGAACTGGAGGCTTTTGCCCATGATGAATGGGCGAAGATACCCGTAGCTCGCTGCAAGACACTTGTGTCAAGCTATGCTTCACGTTTAAAAGCTGTTATAACTGTAAAAGGATGTTGTACTAAGTATTAAGATTGAATGTCACTTGGGGGTTGAATAAAACTGATAATGATGTGAGCAGAGAAAAGACATTTGTGGTTATTTCATTATAAATGTTATGTTATATTTGTCTGACCTACACGTGCCTCTTTGATTTAATTGTAAGCAGGATGACTGAATGATCAAAATCAATGTCAAACCGGCCAAAACAATCAATTTCAGTGGGGGTTGAATAATTTTGAACACAACTGTATATAAGCAGGAACTGGAGCAAGTTACAGTAGTCAAATACCTCGGTGTATGGATGGAATCTAGGATGACATTTGCTATACATGCTAAAAAACTGATCAAGAAATGTAAAATAGGAGTAAATATTTTAAGATGTTTATCTGGGGTTGAATGGGGAGCTTGTAGATTATCATTGAAAAGAATATATAATACATTAATCAGATCAAGTTTGGGTTATGGAAGTATAGTTTACGGATTTGCAGCCGAGACTATACTCAAAAAGATTGAAGCAATACAAAATCAAGCTCTAAGAATATGCTGTGGTGCGTTCAGAACATCCCCCATAGCAGCTCTTCAGGTAGAAGTTGGTGAAGTTCCATTAAAACTTTTGTAGGAAAAAAATTAGACTGAATTATTGGGTTAATATAAAAGGTCATAAAGAGAGTCACCCAGTGAAGGGAGTAGTAGAAGAATGCTGGGAACATGGGAACATAAACATAAAAGGATTGGGATGGATTGTTAACAGAGAAGCACAAGAAGCTGGTATTACAAACTATGACGTGAGTCCAAATGTTATATTACCAAGTATACCACCATGGATTTATCCAATGGCAAAAACTGATTTACAAATTCAGATGAAAATTAAAAATGAGAGAGATACCCCTAAGAATATTATTGCACAGAAGTACTTAGATCAGACTTATTCATCATGGTTACATATATATACTGATGGTTCTAAGGATCCTATCTCTGGAAGAACGGCAGCTGCTGTATATATTCCTGAGTTTCAAACAAGCATTAAAAAAAGATTAACTGATCATATATCTGTGTTTGCAGCAGAATTAGTTGGCATGATGGTAGCACTCCAGTGGGTAGAGGATGTTAAACCAAGATTAGTAGCAATATGTTCAGATTCTTATGCAGCAATTACAAGCCTAGTAAGTGGAAATAAAGCATCAAGGCAAGACATTATATATGAGATTCTTGATAGTTTGTTAAGAGTAAGTAGTGTAAGTTTAATCGTGTTCGTGTGGGTTCCAGCTCATGTGGGATTGGAAGCTAATGAAGTGGTTGATAAACTAGCGAAGCAAGCGGTAAAACACACAGAGATAAATATTCAAGTGACTCTGAGCAAAAAAGAGATTAAAAGTAAAATTAAAGAATTCATAAACAATAAATGGCAAGAAGAATGGAACAATGATAGCAAGGGTAGACATATGTATAGTATACAGAAACAAGTAGGAAATGGAAGAAGTGTTTTTAGGAATAGAAAAGAAGATACAATTATTTCTCGCATTCGAATAGGACATACTAGATTAAATCATTCATTGTTCAAAATAGGAAAACATATAACGGGTAAATGTAATTATTGTGATCAGGTAGAAACAATTGAACATGTTTTAATAAAATGTATAAAATATGTAAAAGAAAGATCAGAACTTATGAAGGAAGTAATTAAATTGGGTGTTGAAACATTTAATATGGAAAGTATATTGAAAATGCATGCAGAACAAGATAAAATATATAGTTTTTTTTACCCAGCATGTATTACAGCAAGAAGCTTTTGATTGTCACCATTGTTGAGATTCATATCCCGATTGTTGATGTCTGTATGACTCTGGGTTAAACAACGGTTCAAAATGTCAACTACACAAACTGTTAACAAATTATTTTATAATATTTGTCATTCATATTAATAAGTTCCATGGTTATGATACTACAATTAAAATTATAGAACCATCTAGACTCTAATGAGATTAACTAAATTGGCAAAGAAATACTAATTCTGACCATTAACAAAAAGCTGATCTCATCTGATCACAACTCCATCTGGTTTCTCTAACTGTAACAAATGTGTTTTGATAACACTCCAATAACTCCATCTGGTTTTTCTAACTGTAACAAATGTGTTTTGATAACACTGTTACAGCTGGCAAAGTAAACTAAACATTTACAAATTAAAGATCAAGATCCCAACTAAACTAACACTGATCTCTATCATGGTAACGTCAAACAATAATAAAACAACATCTGAACCTCTGTTAGTTCTCAATATGAATTTCTGTACACATGACAGGAAAAAAAGTCAGTCTGTTTAGTAATAAGTGAATCGGGTAATGCTGTTTGTGGAGTTGATTAATCAGATCTTGAGAGATTTAATGGAATTTATCTTCAGTTGATTTAATATTTTTTCTGTTCTTGTTTCTCTTTCCATCAGTGATTCTGCTAGTAAACAGCAGGTGTTCATCAGTGTCTGAATTCACTCTTTTTTTCATTCACTCTGTCAAGTGGACTATATTAGTGAACTAGTATATAAATAGTGAATGAGGGTATAGCATGTAATTTGGAACACAGCCTCTTAGTGTTGACTTTGAGCGCTTTTAATTCACAGTTTGTTACTGTATGCTATTTTCTAGAAAACTTCAAATATTACCCAGAATGCGTTGTTTCTATGGTATATTACTGTTTTAATGGAAAACAGCATGTTATTGTTGAAATTTGGCTGTTTTTTTACAGCAATTTTTTTACAGTGTGCGGAAAAATCCTCTCGTTGCATAATAGTCCCGTTTCCATCGTGTTCCTAGCGGGACAGAGTTTGGAAAGACGCCAAAACCTCCGACTTCCTCAGGGAGAAGAAGATTAAGGTATTTCAGGATCTTTCACATAAAGTGAAGGATGAAAGGACTCTTCTGTGGCCGACAGTAGAGAAGGCGAGAAGGGAAGGGAAGAGGACTGGCTTTCAAGGTCCCTTCGCTGTCATTGAGGGTAAAAAACTGACCGCTAAAGATGTAGCCAACAGGCCTAAAGTTTCTTAGTTCGTTAGTAATGTTTATTCATAAGCATGTCTCTCTGCGTGCGTTCTGCTTAGAATCTGTGTAAGGATATATATTTTTTTTTAATCTTTAATATTTCTATGGTATTAAGCCATTAATTTCATATCTCTACCTAGATTACTGAAAGGCTTTTATGATTAAATGTTGATTTAATTTTTACTCCTCCTTTTTATTTACTTATATATATTATTATTTATATACTTGAATACATACATTTTAAGTTTGGTTTTTGTTATTTTCTTAACTTAATTCTGAGCAAAGTGAGTTGTACGGGTGTACTCTTGGTTCAGTCAGTTACTTAGTTGTATTTGTTTTTGTCATTGATATCTTTTAACACCAGGGGGCTCAGTACGGTGGCCCAGTACGGTGGCCCAGTAGTACACAACACAATGAAATTTAAAAAGCAAACATAAGTTCACAACACAACAAAATAAAGCCACAACACAACGGAAACGAGCTGCAAAACAACGGAAATAAAGCCACAACGGAAATGCTCTTGGTGCTCAGTAAAGTTAGAGTTCCTTGCCACTGTTCTAAGGGTCCAGAGTCTTATAATACCATGATTAGTTTTAAATATGTAAACATTGTATATCGACATGAAATATTAATAAAAATCACATTAGTACACAAAACCTTCATATTTATTCCTGTGAATGATTTGACGCGCTACCACGGTGCATGATGAAGGGAACGTCTGCCAATTCCACCAAGTGGTTAAAACAAATACTTTTTATTTATTACAATGACTTTGTTTTAACATTTAAAAACAGACATATTCAAATTCCAAAGCTTGTTAGTTCCTGTTGGTAAGACTGACTTACTACAGGTGACATTTGTCAATACCTCCCTTCATGTACTTACATTAAACAATTATTTATTGGAAAAAATCACTAATTCTCCAAAAGGTTTTTTGTTGTTAAAATTGTGGCAATACCTCCTTTTATGTACACTACACAATTAGTTTATATATATATATATATATATATATATATATATATATATATATATATATATATATATATATATATATATTATGGGGAGCCAAACAGGAAATAATTGAATGTAAATCCGAATATATAGTTATAAACCCGAATATATAAATGTAAATCAAATATATAGTTGTAAACCCGAATATATAAATGTAAATCTTGAATATATAATTATAAATCCGAATATATAGTTATAAACCTGAATATATAGCTATAAATCTGAATATATAAATGTAAATCTTGAATATATTGTTATAAATCCGAATATATAAATGTAAAACTGAATAATTAAATGTAAATCCTGAATATATAGTTATAAACATGAATATATAAATGTAAATCTGAATATATAAATGTAAATCCTGAATAGTTATAAACCTGAATATATAAATGTAAATCCTGAATATAGTTATAAACCCGAATATATAAATGTAAATCTGAATATATAGTTATAAACCCGAATAAATAAATGTAAATCCAAATATATAAATGTAAATCCTGAATATATAGTTACAACCCTTAATATATAAATATAAACTTTGGCCTGACTTTTTAATACAGGACTGTGGGATTTGCAGATAATTTTACTCACTCCCCCAAGTTCTACACATATATTATGTGCTAAATTTCTGCAAACAATTATTAGCATCCAGGTTGAATGATTGAACTAATTCATCCAGATAAACAGATCAAATTAATAACTTTAAATCTTGGTGTCACATTGCGATTTCACCAACAGCATGAGTGAATCAGTGCAGCCGCGTCTTCCCACTCTATCATGAGTTCAGTGTTCAGTGTGTAAAGCACCCTCTCACATATTTGGGAGCTAATTAGGAAAAAGGATTTACTACCTGTAGTTGATTTTGATATCCTGGGCCCGGTTTTTCAAAAGTAATTCACTAGGATTTTGGATAACGGATTGGAATCTTGAAAATGTGTTTTTCAAAAGAAAAAACGGATTACATAATCGGATTAGATCACGTAATCCAATCTTGGTTTTGATCCGGATCAAACCTTTAGTTTGGGTTTTTCGGAACTTTTTTGTAGGATTTGGATCACTTTGATCCAAAAAATCTGGATTAAACTGATCCCATCAGAAGGGTGGATTCAGCATGGATTTCAAGGCCAAAATGTAAAGAAAACTTTAAAAATGTATCAAATAATACTATATTTGGATCATGCAGTCTCTTACAAGATATCCTATTTATTCATAAGGTTTTAATTTTATTTGTTCATCCGTCAGGCTTCAGTGATTAGGTAGGCTTTAACGTATTCAGCCTTTCAGGATAGACCAACAGCAAAGTAGAAAGAGTTTGGCCTCATAAAATAATCCCCCAAACAGTTGTCAAAATTGAGCAAAAACAATAAATTTTATTCTGTCACTAATTGATATATATATATATATTCATCACAATATTGTTGTAGGTCTCAGATGAGCGGACTGCTGGAAGAGGATGGGGTGGGGTTTTTCTTGTTTTTAGTTTTTTTTTTTTTTTTTTTTTAAATGTGTGTGTTTTCATTTCAAATAAAAATAAACTTATATTGACCCCACACTGGCTATTCTACTTGTTGCTCTTTACATATCTATAGTTCTACATTGTGATTTCCTATCCTGTTTGAGCACTGGTTATCCAGATTTGGTGATCCTGAAAAGTTCCTATCCGGATCAGATTGATCCAATCCGATGTTGCTTTAAAAAACTGGCTCCAAAAGTAAGCTGGATTACGTGATCACGGATCGCAAAGAAAGGATTCCTAAATCCGGATCAATTTTATCCGGATTAAACCTTTTGAAAAACTGGGCCCTGGGTATTATTAACTGGTAAATCTGACTTTACCTCACAATTCTGATTCTGTTTCTCAACAATTGTGACATATACACTGGCAAATGTGAGTTCTAAAGTCCAAGCTGCGAGATGTAAACAGTTGTGAGGAAAAAATCTGAATTTTGAGATAAAAATAATTTAAAAAAATTTTTTTTCAATTCTGTGGTGGAAACACACTTCCACACCTTCATGTTCACTGTGGTCACAAAATTCTGGCTAGTTAATAATGCATAAGATAACAAAATCACTCTTCTTAAATACGTGAGAACATAATTTATACACCTGTAGTGTATGAATAATTGGTGGCAGGAATTTAACACATTATAAGAATGGAACTTATGGGAATCATGTGCTAAAAATCAGGCTCTAGATAACATATGTGTTTCGTAACGTGCAGGCACAGATGACAGGATTCACAGGAAACAGGTACTTTAATGAAAAGCACTAGAAACAACGACTGGAACACACGTACACATTAACGAGATCGGACAAAGGACTGAAAGACATGGGGAGTATATATACACAAACACATGAGGAGTGGTTAACTAGGCACAGGTGAATGACATAACTAATTAGACAGACAGGGGAGAAACTAGGTCACGGGACAAACCAGAAACCACAAAGAAGAGGGGAGACAAGACCATACATGTAACATATCGGATGACCAACGGAGATGCGGCTATGGATTCTGTTGGAGCTGATGAGCTGATGAGCCCACGCGCAGTCGATGGTGCTGTTGACCGAGGAGGAGCCATGACGACGAGCGTCCGAGGTGGAGGCGGATCCAGTGGGACCGAGGACAAAGGCGAAGTCGGGGGGAAGGCGGAGCCAGACGAAGCCATAGGTGCAGGCAGGTGGACGGCTGACCAAGGTGGAGCCGGAGAGACGAGAGAGCCCGGAGAAGCCGTTTGACCGATGGTGTCCGGTGGAGCTGAGGGAGGGAATCCTCTGTGCATGATGGAGGTGATGGCCTAAAGACCCTGGGCAGCTCAACACGGCATGCATGAGATGGTGAGGGGCTGAAAGACATCAACTGTGATTGGACCGAGGCTGATTGAGGTGGTGGGAGAGGGAGGCTGGGAGGGAACACTGGAGATACTAGGGTTGCAGAAGCAACAGAAGATACTGGCAAAACATGGGAATTAGAAAAAATTTCTCCATAAAAGTCAATACTGTCCACATCGAAAATTTCCTTTAATTCCTCAAAGTGACTACCTTGAGGAGAGCCTGTCGGATCCAGGATCCACCGCGGTGGAGTTTTGGGGGGGGCTATCCTCCCAGCCCTCGAGCTCCACGAGCACTCGCTCGTCGACGAAAGATGTTACCGGCTCACGCACCTGATCAGATACTTGCGGAGAGGTGGGCTTCGGGGCGATGTTATCCTCCGACCTTATCCTCGGTCCAGGCTCGTACATCACGGTGGGCGTGCCTCCTCGGTCTGCGGTGGGCTCAAGCGACATCTCCGTTGATTCACTCGCTGGTGGTGGATGGCTAATCTCAGGTGAATGATGATCTGTTACTCACCAGCACCCACTCGATGAACTTGGCGAAAGAACCCCGAGGACCCACACCTTTGTGCGCTCGTTCAGACCGGCCATATAGAACGCGCACAGGGAACTGTCTGGACAGTCTGTAAGGCGCACCAGATAAAGAAACGCGCTGGTGTGGATCTCGAGGCTCTTCTGCTCCTGCTCTAGGCAAAGCAGCATAACAGCAGGCGAAACCATGCTGTCTTCGGTTTTGGTCCGATTTTCTGTTTCGTAACGTGCAGGTAAGCAAACTCACGGATGATAGGATTCACAGGAAACAGGTACTTTAATGAAAAACACTAGAAATGACTGGAACACACGTACACATTAACGAGATCAGACAAAGGACTGAAAGACATGGGGATGTAAGCGAATTAAGCTCAAAGTAATTGTTAATTAATTCATTTATAAGAAATTCTAAATGAGTCACTTATTTTACCAACCGGACAACTGAATCGTCCAGCGTTCACTTGTGCGGGCCGTAGGTAACATAGGTAGGTAACATAAATTGGCAGTTTAAGACATTAAATTAAAAATCTACACTCGTAACTGTATCACTGACAACATTCTGGTCACACCTCTGCACGTCTCTGACCATTTCTTCATCACTTTCAATCTGAAACTTATTTGTGCACCACCAACCACTTCACATGTTTCCTTCAGAAGAAACCTGCGCTCTCTTTCCCCCTCTCATCTATCCTCTGTTGTGTCATCCTCCCTTCCCACACAAACACAATTCTCATCTTTGGATGTAAATACTGCAACACACACGTTATGCTCCACTTTATCTACTTCTCTAGACAGTATCTGTCCTCTGGCATCCAGACCAGCTCAAGCAACTCCCTCCAACCCCTGGATATCTGATGCGCTTCGTGATGACCGGACTAAACTCAGGGCAGCAGAAAGGAAATGGCGCAAATCACAAGACCCATCTGACCTAGGTTTGTACCAAGATCTGCTATCATCTTTTTCTGGGGGAGTCCATGCAGCTAAGTCCTCATACTTCCACGATAAGATCAACGGCGCAACAAACACACGCTCACTCTTCAAGACATTCAACGCACTCCTCTGTCCCCCTCCACCACCACCCACCACGTCTTTAACGGCTGATCAATTCGCCAATTTCTTCACCGACAAGACATCTGCCATCAGGAGCCAGTTCTCTACACCACCCACACAGGAACTCATCCCCTCCTCATCCACTATTCTTCTCTCTTCCTTCTCCCTTCTCACGGAGGCGGAAGTATCAAAACTTCTCCTCTCCACTCATCCCACCACCTGCCCTCTAGACCCCATCCCCTCACACCTTCTACAAGCCATCTCTCCCACTCTCTTACCAGCACTTACACACATTATTAACTCGTCTCTCCACACAGGCACTTTTCCTACCACATTCAAGCAGGCTCGAGTAACCCCACTGCTTAAAAAACCCACGCTAAACACATCACTCGTGGACAACTACAGACCTGTGTCTCTCCTACCATTCATATCAAAAACACTTGAACGAGTTGTTTTCAACCAGGTATCATCCTTCCTCACACAGAACAACCATCTGGACGTCAACCAATCTGGTTTCAAGAGCGGGCATTCCACAGAGACTGCACTACTGTCCGTCACGGAATCCCTGCGAATTGCAAAGGCTGGTTCCAAATCATCTGTTCTCATTCTGCTGGATCTATCTGCTGCCTTCGACACCGTAAACCATCAAATTCTTCTGTCCACCCTCTCGTCACTGGGTATCTAAGGTTCTGCACTTCAGTGGTTTGAGTCCTATCTCACAGGTAGGTCTTTCAGAGTTGCCTGGGGAGGGGAGCTATCCAAACCTCATCAACTGATCACTGGGGTCCCTCAGGGTTCAGTTCTTGGTCCCCTCCTATTCTCCATTTATACTACATCACTGGGTCCCATCATACAGGCACATGGTTTCTCCTACCACTGCTATGCTGATGACACACAACTCTACCTGTCCTTCCAACCAGATGATTCCACAGTAGCTGCACGGATCTCAAGCTGTCTGGCGGATATCTCCACCTGGATGGAAGAACACCACCTGCAGCTCAACCTGGCAAAGACTGAGCTTTTAGTCTTCCCTGCCACTCCTACCCTACAACACGACATCAACATACAGCTTGGTACAACCACCATCACCCCATCTATGTCGGCCAGAAATCTTGGAGTTATCTTTGATGACCAACTGACCTTCAGAGACCACATCTCAAAGACGGCGCGGTCATGCAGATTTGCACTTCGCAACATCAGGAAAATCCGTCCCTTCCTGACTGAGCAAGCAACACAACTGCTTGTCCAGGCCCTGGTCATTTCAAGGCTTGATTACTGCAATGCTCTTCTGGCTGGTCTGCCGTCAAGTGCAATCAAACCTCTTCAAATGATCCAGAACGCTGCTGCTCGTCTTGTCTTCAACGAGCCTAAGAGAGCCCACGTCACGCCCCTCTTCATCTCTCTGCACTGGCTACCCCTCGCTGCTCGCATCAAGTTCAAAGCGCTGATGCTTGCATACAGATCCACCACAGGCTCTGCACCTTCCTACCTCCACACACTGCTACAACGCTATGTCCCCACCAGAAGCCTGCGATCACTAAAGGAGCGTAGGCTTGTGGTACCGTCACAGAGAGGCACAAAATCACTCTCCAGAACATTCTCCTTCACTGCTCCCTGCTGGTGGAATGATCTCCCTACTTTCATCAGGAGCGCAGAATCCCTGGCAATATTCAAGAGACAGCTGAAAACTCACCTCTTCCGTGAACACTTGATCCCCTCATAAATAAAAAAAAAAAAAAAAAAAAAAAAAAAAACCTTTCCTTCCCTTTTCCCTTCCTACTCTAGCTTATGGTACTGAGCAATGTATGAAACTTGTATTGTGAGCACTTCCTGTGTTATTTGCCAATTCATGAAGAATCGCTTGTTTGTTTTCCTCACTTGTAAGTCGCTTTGGATAAAAGCGTCTGCTAAATGACTAAATGTAAATGTAAATGTAAAAAGCACATAACACAAGACACTTCTCTTTAAAATATGAAGGACACTTTATTGACTATACTAACACGTAAACAAATATCTAACACAAACACACACGCACACACACATTCACACGAGTTGCAGAAAGGAAGTAAGAGAGGAAAGAATGAGTTGTAAGGACCACCCATCAGCCCAATGGCAGAATATGATGGCCTGGGCGAAGGTACAATGCGTGTATGTCTTTTCAGCGCCCGCGTTAAGTTCACATAAATTTTTAGGACTTAGTTTATGTTTTCCTTTAGCTGTTCGTTTAATCTGACTCCAATTGTAAACGATCTCTAATTGGTAATGATGTTTCTGATGTAACATTAATAGCTGATCACACAATTAAATATGAATTAATTTAGATCTTTGATTCTTTAATTTCTCTTAATTTCAATTATCCTTTCATTCGGGCGTCGGATCACTCAAAAGCTATATGTACGGCCGATACACGCTTTATGTCACAATCCGGTTAGTTTAGAATCAAAACAGGAATATAGCGTTTACTAAAAAACACAAATTATGGAATCGCCTCATGCTCATTCACACAAAAGTGCCATTCGATTTAGTCACGATACTATAACATGTTAAGTCATAATAGTCAGAAATCCAAAATCTTAATATCGTGCCACATGCTCCGTATATTAAGATTTCAGTATGATCTACCCTAACAACTAGAATTGCGGAAATCTCGAAAACCACTTAAATCTACCGGTGATAATGATTTCAGACGAATTCAAAATAAATCAAGATGTAACAATTTAATTATCAGATAAAAATGTATCAATGTCAATTACATAATTACACAATTATAAACCAATTCAAATATAATAAATACATAACATCAGTTACTCAAAAGATTTCTCTAAGAGTATTTAAAGTTATGCATATACATAGAGATGTGAGTGGAAAACACTCACCTCCTCCATGTGGGGGTTCTGGTTACAGAATGTCCCCTCTTGCTGCTGTGTCTTTTCCCCTAAATACCCGGACCAGAGCAAAAGGATTGTAAATATTTATTGCCCCCGCACCTGGCTTTGGGGGAGAGGAGGTGGTTTTGTTGAAGAGAAAAGAGAACAGAATTCTCCTAAGTTTTCAAACTTTCTCATAATACTAGTGACTGCTGTGAAACTGAGACCATTTTACCAATCACACTGAGACATTTAAAATGATACTAAACATGAAATTGGAAAATAATAGATTCACAAGATACATCATACTTAGTGCATATATATTCTTAGAGAACTTCAGTGACTTGAATCAGAGGGGAGGTAGGGAGTTTGGGCAGGGTGTTGTCATATTCCTTTGAAATCTTCTTTCCAGATGAGTTTTATTGCTTTATTGCAGGATGTTTGATCTTAGCTTTATCTTAGCAGGAAATTCAAACCTTACAGAGTTCAAGAGAGTGAAATGATGAAAGTTTCTAGCAATATATGCATTTCATGAGACCTGATCTGAACGAACCATCAATCACTAATTTAACCCTTTTATCGCTGATTAGGCGATTATATTTTAAGTTATTATATTTTAAATAAATGCACCAGTTCAGCTATAGAATCTGGAGGTACTTGCGTGTGTAGCCGGTCTTTAAATGGGGGTTCCTTGTCAGCGTCCTTTGGCTTGGAGAAAGGGGTTCCCCGGGTTTGTTGATCTGTTGAAGGTCTTTCCGGTCCTGATTGCTGCCAGTGAATGGAGGTTCCCTCGTGGCTGAAGTTTGAAGTTGAGGCGGCAAAGACTGTAGAGTCGTTTAACTTTGCGACAAAACTTAACTTAGAACACGAGACTCTTGACGGAAAGAAAGAAAATTAAAGTAAAAGAAAGGAAAGCGAGTGAGACGAAAGTCAGTTGGATAGCTTGAATGAAACTGCTTGGCTGCTCTTCACCATCTGTTTCTTGGTCTTTGTCTTGACTTAAACTAATTTGTCCTAATCTTATTCTATGAGACAACTTCTGCTAAGCTGTAACTTAAAATATTAATAATTAAATAACTTAATAACTTAAAAGTAAACACAAACAACAAAAGGGTAAAAACAAACAAACAAAAGGCTAAAGGCAAAATAAAACAATAGGCTAAACAGTCCCTCCAGAAAAACGCGATTATGCGATCGCTTGATTTCATGCATAATCAGCCAAAGTCCGCATATTTATGCGGGGGTCGCATTTTTTCAAATATGCCGCACTTTAGCCACATAAATTGCCGATTTCAGCAAGAAATGCCGACCTCATTAAAAGCAGTCCTATAGTGACACCTAGTGGTCGTGACTAGGTAATTGATATCTTAAGTGTGTACCTCTAGAGTTGCCGTAGTTAGTGTTGCAACAGAGGAAATTTAACAGAACCCTGTATTTCTCTGCCATGCGGTTTGAGGTTGCAAAAGCCTTGAAAATATATGTCTGTGAGTATTTAGTTCGATGTTTTTCTTTGTTAACAGAGTGAAGTGCGATTTAAAGAGAAATTGCGATAGAAATTGTATTTTTCCAAAAGACAAAATTGCAGAGAAGATTTGTTTGATTGTCTATATAGAAAGCAACATGTTAAATATGTTAAATCCGCATGTAACAATTGAGTTGTGATGCACACGACACATTATTTGACATTTTCTTTATTTGTATGTTCAGTTTTACAGTGACCCCTTCAAGTAAACAACACTCAATCAAAACCTGCTATCTGAGTATTTCTTGGAGGAACCTGTTAGCTATCTGCCAAGCTAGTCAGGATCAAGCACTTCAGCAGTCATCTTAGTAAGGGCAGAATAGTGAACGTCATCTGTAAACCCCGCGGTGAAACCATGATGAAGCACGCCAATAATTCTCATTTGCCAACAAAAATAAGCTCAAAAGACCACGCAAAGCAGTTTCCCAGTGTGTTACATGACGCTGTATGTTAGTAGTGTGTAAAATAATTTACATTGCAGTAAGAGATTACACTTTGTGCATTGGAAGCACTTCATTTAACAAAAGATGTCTGTTTTGTATAGCTACCTCTGTTAAACAGGAAGCACACATTTTATTTTTATATTTTATTTATTCATTTTTACAGAAGTTGAATATTCCTTTTGTAAAGCTACATAATTTATTTGACTCAATGTTTTGTAATTTTGAGCCATGTGTTGATTAAGGTCTGAAATAAAACAGAATGAGAACTACAATATTCTGTGATTTAGTAAGCCTGCCTCTTTACATTAAGGTAGTAGCCTAGTGAGAACAGGGTATTGGGGAATCACCTTTTTTTCCTCTTTTGCATCAAAAACCGCAGTTTTTGCAAGTTCCCGCAATTTCATCGCATAAAATTACAAAAATATCCCGCATATTCGATCGCATTTTTTAAGAAAACGTGTCGCATAATCAAGGATTTTTGCCCGCAACAATCACAACAAAATTGCGCGTTTTTCTGGAGGGTCTGGCTAAAGGCAAAGAAACTCTAGTGTACTGAGCATTTAAACTGAAGTTTGTGCAACCTCTTTGAGGAGTTCTAACCAATTAGATGCGGTCTTTGTTTCAGAGGTGACTGTCTCCTCCTCTGGTCGTTTACCACCTGTTATCTGAACTTTCAGAGGGGTACAGGAGTACAGTCTAGTCTAGATTACTCTAAAAAGAATACAATGCATTTTAAACCGATTTCATTCAAGCCATCTTTTGCGTTATGGGAGGGGATTCAGTTTCATTACAAACAACACATACTTTCAATCAACTATTCAAAAGTTATAACAATTACATGAATTGTGAGTGATCTGCGCATAACAGGTCACATTTATAGTGTGTATGCATGACACGGAATTATGCAATCGAACGCTGTTTGATTACAAGTCCGTTTAGAATGGTTTTGGAACCATTTAAGCAGTTCGTATATAGGGGTCACTGTTGAGTTTTCTGTGGATTTTGATTGTGACTCTCACACAAGGTGGCCTGTTTCATCTCTGTCTTTGAGGATCACACTCTGGTGTTATCTTTTGCGTTATTTTGTGGCTCCAGTTGCATTGTCTTTAAACATTTGGTCTCTCACCTCAGCTGGGCATAGCTGGGGGCTTCAGACGGACTGGAGCCACAAATACGTTGATTGATCTTGGGTCCAGTGACGCTTTGAATAACTGAGATGAGTTTATATGGAATTATTTTTGAATGAATAATTTGGAAGATTCATTTGTCTGGTTCGTCCTCTATTCCTACATCTCCCCCCTCCGTTATGCGATGTGTTGAGATGAAGACATCGGCAAACGCTGGAGAAACACAGGCAGAAGAAGCTGACACATACACGGCAAACAACAATGCAACACCTCCATGATTGGCCACTGTACTGGTGCAGGGCACTAGGTGATCTGAGGACTAACAGTTCAAGTTCAATTTTGGGAATGTTATTCTACATTGTCTCAGTATGTCGATGATTTGATCAAATTATGTGATTACAGTTTAGTTTGGTTTGTTTTCTTCTCTTCTACATTGTTCTAAGTTGAGACCATTTTACCCTTCATTTTCTGGCGACATCATTTGTGGTGAAAATGATGTGACCCATCATGCATGGCTCTCTGGCTCACTTTAAATTTTAAGGTGGTTTCCGGACATTAGGAGTGGTGTGTCAATCCTAATATCGTGACCTTGACCCTTATGGGGTAGACAGGCATTCTACCTCATATGAAGAAGAAGGAAAGGAAGGAAGAGGTAAAACAAAACAAAGCAGTTGAGTGTTTCCTGGTATGGCTAACACTTCTGTTGTACCATTAAGGTGTCGTGTATCATAATTTGTAATAACGGGAGGTGTTCTAATTGTTGTGTGGATAGTTATGCGTTTCTTACAGTGAGTGCAGCTAATTCGATGTTGAGCTAGTTTCTACCTGTAGGAAGAACATGTTTGCTGAATGTTTTTCAGGGTAGGTGTGGTTAACTTCGGTATGTAAGCAAGTATGTTGGTGATGTAGTGTATGTAGGTGTGGTCAGATCTGTTTCAGTCTATTTTGATCCCCCCTTTTCTTGAGGGCTTAGATGGATATTGACTCTTTGCGTCCTTTGATTTAGGACAAGGGATTGTCCATAAGGGAGGAAGTTCTTTGGCAGAAAGTGGGAGGTAGTTTGGCATGGCTGCGTTGAGCAGCGATGCAAAACATGGTCTCCTACATTGCATTCCTCTTGTGATGCCTCTGGTTGTGACAGACTGTCTGACCTTCGGTGTTAACTGTTGCACACGCATGGTTCTTGAGTTGGGAGCTTGTTTGGTGGTTTCTTGATGAGTACCTGAGTACCTGAGTGAGCTCTTAATGCATTATAGTCCTTCGCGTCTATTACGATCTCAGAATTCTGGCCAGTTGTTAATACCTAGAATATCAAAATCCACCGCAGGCGGTAGATCCTTTTCCTATTTGGCACCGAAACTCTGGAACAATCTTCCTAGCATTGTTCGGGAAGCAGACACACTCTGTCAGTTTAAATCTAGACTAAAAACGCATCTATTTAACCTGGCATACTCATGATGCACTATAAACTTCTGTCTTCATATCCGTTAAAGGATTGTTAGGCTGCATAGATCAGGTCAGCCGGAACCGGGAACACTTCCTATAACAGCAGATGTACTCGTTACATCAGAAGAAGAATGGCATCTACGCTAATTTTTTGTCTCTCTGCTTATCCCGAGGTTTATCAATTAACGTGATTGGCTGGATCTGGGCCGTGTCCAGGTCGGACGGGGAACCTGTGCCTGTGTGCGGCAGCAATGTGGCCCTGTAGTGTCGGCGGAGACTGTGTTAACTAGCTCATCCTTTGTTAAGACCTTACAGACTCATCAGCCAGTGGCACATATCCAAACAAACCGTCCCATACCGGTGTGATCATAAGATCTTAAACTAGATGGAACTAGATTAAATATTTTGACTGTTGCGATTCCAAATCGGTTTAAAGACCTGTAACTCTGCCTGAGTATCAGGTGTTCACTGTTGGCCAGAGGAGAACTGGCCCCCCGACTAAGCCTCGTTTCTCCCGAGGTTTTTTTCTCCATTTGTTGGAGTTTTGGTTCCTTGCCGCTGTTGCCTTTGGCTTGCTTACGTTGGGGACACTTGCTTGATATTCAGCAGTGTTTTTGATATGCCTGCATTGGCGCCGTTGTATGTGAACTGAGCCGAGCCGGACGATTACGTCACTGTTTTCTCCAGTGCTGATATACATAAATTAACTAGACTAATAACTACTGATATTTGGAACGGAATGAATCAATAATATATAGAATAAGCTGCACAATGACACCATTTTCTTATTAATGTAAAGCTGCTTTGCCACAATCTGCATTGTAAAAAGCGCTATATAAATAAAGATGACTTGACTTGACTTGACATGAGTGATGGGTAACCAGAACTGTGTTTTCTGATACCCCTGGGTTTTTAACAGTGGTTAGCTGTGAGAGACACCTTGGTTCTGTGTTGTTGTAGCACAGGTGGTTGTCATCTCCATTAGGAAGGTGTGTTAGATGATCACTGACCTTCCATGCCATTTCTAGTCATAATGAAGATGACTCATCATTGTGGTCATCCCTATCTAGGTTGTTGTCAATGTACTCTTTCATTTGCCTCATTAGTCGTGCCATGTCTTCTGAGGTAAAACTCTCTGGTTCTTGGCAGTACTCAGTGCGGTGCTTAACTGAGTGGTGCTGAGGTGGGTTCCAGGGTCAATTACCCACATTGGATGCATTTGAATGTGATGGCTGATGGACTTTGGATGTCCAGTCAGGTTCCTGGTCGTTTCCTTCTTTCATTTTTCATGATTTAGCAGACGCTTTTATCCAAAGCGAATTACAAGGGGAGCAATCAGGGGTCAGGTGTCTTGCTCAAGGGCACTTTAGTCATGGTATCGAAGGTGGAGAGAGTGCTGTTCATTCACAATCCCCACTTTCAATTCCTGCCGGCATGGGAATCGAACCGGCAACCTTCCGATTACAACCCCAACTCCCTCACCACTAGGCCACGACGGTTTCTTGAGAAGTGTGGCTGGTCCCATGACTTTTCCCAGCGGGTGGTGTGGTAGCTGTCATCAGCATGGGAGTCACGTTCTCTGTACACCTTATGGGGAACTGTGGTGTTGTCGTGCAGTGCACGGCTTGGGTTTTGGTTGATAGGGTTCAAAACTGTGGATGTTTTAGAACCTTTCTTTGAGGCCATCTTTTGTTTGATATAGGCCTTGTGTGCCTGGTCACGTAGCTATTGAATTGTCATGGTGCTTGATCAGGCCATGACACCAAGATGATGACTCAACCCAGGATGCAGGTTTCTCAGGAAGAGGGTTTTGAAGTTCACATCCTCTTCAAGTTCAGGTTCGTTATGTGCACCATGGTAAGCTTGTTGGAAACGGTTGTAGTAAGCTTGGGGAGTCTCTTGTCGACCTTGTTTGGTTTCCAAAGCGATTAGCAGTCCATGCTCAGACTCTGGGCTTCTAAATTCTTTAATCAGGATTTCCCGTAACAGCTGGTAGTTGTGCTTAACGTGAACATGCTGTCGGTCTAGGAAGCTTCGTACCTCTGGGCTGGATGTGGATCTGAGGAGGTATTACCTGTCTCTGTCAGTCACATGAGGTCTCACCTCTAGGTGGAAGTCGATATCTTGGAGGTAAGTCTGGATGTTGTGGGCCTCTGTGGAGTTTGGTTGAACTGAGTGATGTTCTTAGCCAGCTTGTCAAGGTCTTTAAAGGTCATACCATGTGCAGATTTGGGGTCTGCTTGGATGAGCTCTCTTCTTTGCTTGACAGGGAAGAGTTCTTTGGTGAAGTCCGATGATGTTTTTAGTGGTGGCCATTCACTTCTTCCATTGTATGGCAGTTCTGGGATGGAGGACTCTGTTCTGCTCAGCAGTGTTGATACTGAGGGAGGTCTCTCCCTTCTTGGCTCTGGTTTCTGTTCATGAACATGCTTGAGTTCATCTCTGAACATGTAGAGCTCATCGTTGGCATCGTCTCGCTGTCGGGTCAGATGGTCCATTTCAGTGTTGTACCTTTCAAGATGGTCTTCCAGAGCATCAATTTTAGAGTTCTTGTCTTCAATTTCTGCTTTGGCTTTCTCTAGCTAGAGTTCAACAGACTGGAGTTGGTTTACCAGGTGCATTTGGACAGTCTTCAATTCTTGTTTGTCACGTTCAGTGACTGCAAGGGCTTCTTGGAGCTTGTCAACTTGTTTCTGGGTTTCTTGCTCCGCTTCGTTGGCCACTTTGAGTTTGTTTTGAGCTTTCACTTTGAGCCGGTCTGTGCAGCGTTGCATGTGCATTAGCTCTCTCAGGAACTCAGCGGTCTGATGCTTGAAGTCGTCCTGGACTTTCACTTCCAGCTTCTCTATGCGGCTCTTGGCACGTGTCAGCTCCTCTTGAAGGTGGGTGACGTGCTTGTCACTTAGTTTCAGTTGGGCTGTGAAGGCAATGCTTAAGGAGTAGGTGATCTTGGCTAGCCCCATGTGGTTGTGGCTCTGGTTTGAATCATGTGTCAGGAATCTTCTCAGAATTCTGATTATTATTAAAAATAATAACAGTTCGATTGCCTTTGGCATGAGGCAGTCTGTAATGCTTATGAGCCAGGCGTCCATGTCTCGGGCAGTGGGGTTTGTCGTCTGTGACATGTTGGCACGCCGGGGAGAAGATACTGACACAGATCTGTGTGGAGTGTAAGCCTAAATGTGGTGGAACAGTTAAGTGTCGTTTCAGTGAATGTACACCAATAGTGAAGTGTGATGACTATGTGTTGGTCTCAGTGTAGACAGGCAGGCTAGTGATGAGAAGACTTTGTCACTCAACTGAGTAAGGGAAAAAGAGGGAAAAGTTAAACAAGTTTCAATAGAAGAAATATTTTCTATAAATATTTTCTGTCAATGAAAAGATGTTTTCAACTTGTGAGGTGAGGACTTTGTCACTCAACAGAGTAAAGGGGCAAGAGAGAAAAGATTAAACGAATTCCACAGGAAAGAAACTTTTCTAATTTAGAGAAATATTTTTTACAATAAATATTTTCTATTAATGAAATGCTGTTTCCAAAAAGGCAAACAATATTATTGTTTATGATCGAAAGGACAATAATACAATAATAATGCTGATACCTCTTTTCTTAGTTTCACAGGATTGACACCACACGCCTTCAGTTGAACCACTTACCAGGAATGCTGTGAAGGAGACGGTTGCTTAACACTTGTCTCTGTTCACTGTTCTTGGAGGGAATGTCAAAATTTAAATTGCGTTTACAAGTGTAGGGAGAGTATGGAGAACACAAAAGGGTTTGATTAAAGTCAAAATACCTAATGATTTGATACTTTGGAAAGGCTATGTTTCTCTTTCCTTCAGAATTGATTGATGGTTCTTCCAAGTTTGGTCCCAACAACTGTGAAGAAGATGGAACAAAGGAGGATAGACAGGAAAGATGTGAGAAAAGGAAAGGAAGGAGACTGGACCCAAAACTGGCTTTGAAGCCTTTAAGCCTAACTACGAGTATAGAATTGGTAGTTGATGTGGTGGAAATTCACCTATAAGATTAAAATCAGGCCACTCAATAGTAAAATTATCAAACCAAATTTATTTCTGAAAATCGAAATTCAGGGTAGTCTCTCTTACAACCAAAGCATATCTAAGAGAGCTACAAAGTGAACTCCAGAAAAAAAAAGAATATTTATTTAGTCAAACCATAAATAATAATTCTTTTTCTAACAAAGACCCTCAAAATTGATTGGATAACCAAATAAGTAAATTATCATAAAACCATCCTACTTCCTTTTACCATATAAGTACAACTTCCAATCCATCGACATTCCATAATAGTTATCCGCTTAACGAAGGTAAATAATTATTAGTGAAAGGCACCTAAGCCCCTAACTTCTTCCCAGCTAACTGACCTTAAAAAAGAGAAAAGTCATTATCCTTAAGTCATTGTTTGGAGAAACTGTTTGCGAACCTTGCAACGTATAAGGTAAATGCCCATTTACTTAGCCATAAAACTAACAGATAACACATCCCTTCGTGCTCACCGATCAGGGTCTGACCCCTACATATGTGGGTTAACCTCTACTGGGTAAAAATCTTCAGCAAACTTTCTTTAACCTTCAATTCATCTCCTCACATTCTCAAACCATCAACACTCTTTTGAAAACATCATAAACAACAAAAAGTCTGATATATGCAAGTGGTTACACACATGTATCTATATGTCACCAATCAAATTTAATTTTTCTCATGATTTAAAGATTAATGAAACTCATATAAGATTAACAAAGATTAATTGATTAACAACATTGATTAGATATGCAGAAAAGAATATTTCCCTTGCATTCCCCCATTTGATTAATTTGTTAATCACAATCACAAAAGTTTTGTTTTTCTTCTCATTTTTCTTTTTTATATAGGGGAGTTTAAATCATACACACACTGTTGTCATCCTCCTCTGCAAATGGCGGTTGCCACTCTACTTTGTACTCCATTATTCTCAATATTCAACTGTTGATATTTTACCAAAGGAAATTGTCCAGCTACTACTCCACCTATCCATCTATGTATCATTGCTCTTGCACAAGCTAAATTACATGTACAAAGGCACAAAAATAAACCTAACACCAAAACGACAGGAAATAGAAACTGAAATACCATTTGACCCCAAGGACCAAATTTATCCATTAACCACTTATTAAAACTGAAACCTGCCGAATCAGATGGTCCAAATGCATCTCTAATCTCTTCCAAAACTGTTATCACACTTGTGATATTTTCCGAATTATCTGGAAGGAGTGTTAAACATGCATCTCCTGTCAGCTTCAGTGTTACACAGAGTCCACCTGTTCTAGCCATAAGATAGTCTAATGCCATTTCATGTTTAAGCAATGTCATGCGATGGGATTTGTCATTATCGCTCAGGAAACGAAATCCCTTTATTGTTTCGTTAGCAAATTTTGACATCGTATATGTGATATTATCAATGTGATCTGCTAGAAATGTCCCCCCATATCATGGAAGTATTCCTATTCCCCATTTCTCTCCAAGAGATATTCGCCAATGGAATGATTCTACAGTTGTGTTCAAAATTATTCAACCCCCACTGAAATTGATTGTTTTGGCCGGTTTGACATTGATTTTGATCATTCAGTCATCCTGCTTACAATTAAATCAAAGAGGCACGTGTAGGTCAGACAAATATAACATAACATTTATAATGAAATAACCACAAATGTCTTTTCTCTGCTCACATCATTATCAGTTTTATTCAACCCCCAAGTGACATTCAATCTTAATACTTAGTACAACATCCTTTTACAGTTATAACAGCTTTTAAACGTGAAGCATAGCTTGACACAAGTGTCTTGCAGCGAGCTACGGGTATCTTCGCCCATTCATCATGGGCAAAAGCCTCCAGTTCAGTCACATTCTTAGGCTTGCGCACTGCAACTGCTTTCTTTAAGTCCCACCAGAGGTTCTCAATCGGATTTAAGTCTGGTGACTGCGATGGCCATTTCAAAATGTTCCAGCCTTTAATCTGCAACCATGCTCTAGTGGACTTGGAGGTATGCTTGGGATCATTGTCCTGTTGAAAGGTCCAACGTCTCCCAAGCCTCAGGTTTGTGACGGACTGCATCACATTGTCCTCCAATATCTCCTGGTACTGAAGAGAATTCATGGTACCTTGCACACGCTGAAGCTTCCCAGTACCTGCAGAAGCAAAACAGCCCCAAAGCATGATTGACCCCCCACCATGCTTCACAGTAGGCAAGGTGTTCTTTTCTTCATAGGCCTTGTTCTTCCTCCTCCAAACATAGCGTTGATCCATGGGCCCAAACAGTTCTAATTTTGTTTCATCAGTCCACAGAACACTATCCCAAAACTTCTGTGGTTTGTCCACATGACTTTTGGCATACTGCAGTCGACTCTTCTTATTCTTTGGAGACAGCAAGGGGGTGCGCCTGGGAGTTCTGGCATGGAGGCCTTCATTACGCAGGGTGCGCCGTATTGTCTGAGCAGAAACTTCAGTACCTACATCTGACAAATCTTTTCTCAGTTCCTCAGCAGTCACACGGGGACTTTTCTCCACTCTACGCTTCAGGTAGCGCACAGCAGTCGAAGTCAGCATCTTCTTTCTGCCACGACCAGGTAGCGTTTCAACAGTGCCCTTTGCCTTGAATTTGCGAATGATGCTTCCTATGGTGTCTCTTGGTATGTTTAACATCTTTGCAATCTTCTTATAGCCATTGCCCTTCCTGTGAAGAGTAATCACCTCTTCTCTTGTCTTCCTGGACCATTCTCTTGACTTCACCATGTTTGTAACCACACCAGTAAATGTCTAGAAGGAGCTGAGTATCACAGTCATTTTAAAGCTGCCTAATTGGTGCTTATTAGGCTTTATTGCTGCTCCCTGACATCCACAGGTGCTTTCAATACCTGATTGAAAACACTTCAATGGACCTCTGTTCTTCAGAGTGGTAGTCTTTAAGGGGTTGAATAATTGTGTCAATGAAGAATTCATAAAAGAAACATTTACTACTGTATTACAAAACCAATTGATGTCATTTTAGTTGCATATGCTTCTTTAAGAAGTCCTTGTAGGATTTCATTCTGAATTCAATTACAAATGTACTCTAAATTCTCTAAAACCATTTACAGCATTGGGGGGTTGAATAATTTTGAACACAACTGTATGTTCTCAAATACCGCCATAGCTCGCTTGGTCCTATGCGGTTCCTCCTTCTCACCCCTTAACATTACTATATTGTGCAATTTCAATTTCACCAGATAGCAACATCCACTCCAATTAGTCGGCAACCTATCAAAGGTCTGGTTTTCACATTGCCAGTAATTATAGTGCATAAATCCCATTCCTAAGTTTACATGATATCTAATGCAATTGTTTGCAATAATAGTTTTATTTCCAATCCTCATTGTTACATTTTCATCTATGCTATCTATTACTGCCATTGATATTTCACCAGTTTAGTGGGTCAGTTCCATAATACCAGTCAAGTGGTCTTCACATTTAGATAGCCCCATAAATTGTCCTGTACCGTTATTGCAAATGCATGTCATACTTTCTAACGTTTTTATCACGGTAAGCACTTCTGCTGTCACATTTTTTATTTCATTTTGGTACTGAGGGTTAAAGCTATCCTTACAAAGCATTAACCAACATCTCTTATCATCTGGTGGGGGTATGTACTATTTAAAAATAACATTGATGTCTTCTACATCCTTCCTTAGACTGTGCCCATTGTTTTGGATTCGGTTTCTTTAGCATATTAATTTGGCCAGCAAACTCTCCGGCTTCTCTTGCGCAACTGTCATACACTGCGGTCAAATTAAAAAGTGGATTCTAACTACCTAATGACTCAAATTTTACCATTATAGGTCCTGTTCCTGGCACTCCTCTACTCAAGAATCCTAGAAAACCCCAACATGAATTATGTTTTTCTTGTTGATAACTAGTTAGAACATCTGCATCAAAACCCCATGGCTTCCATTTTGTCCCCACCATTATAGCCTGTTTCTTTGCACACCATTCTGCTACTTCGTCATTCTCAAATCTTAAAGCAAGATACCATATGAACATGACAAGTATTAACATTAATGCACACCCCCATTTCCTTGCCCTTCTCTCTCCTTGCTGTTGCTTCTTCTCATACATCGTCATTCTGCAAGCTGACTTAATCAGTTTCAAAACATTAAACAGTTCAGTTTATCGGATATAACAAAAAAATTTCCAAGAAAAACATGTGGATATTAAAAAAATACAGTCAGTTCACCAGTTTGTCTGATTACTACTGGTCGATACCCTTCCTGTGAACGGGCAAAGGCAGTAGTTTGTCCTTCGATTACTCCACCAATATCTGTTCTATTTTTTTTTTGGTTTTATCAATAACTACTCATCTGCTCATGTAAGTCCCACTATTTGGAGTAAACGGCCAAATCTGATTATTCTAAATTCTTAGCTGTGACAGTTCTTGTCCTGTAGATGTAAAAATCACTGTACGTTGCCGATGTTGTGCTCCCTGCTCTGCCGCCTTGTCGCCTGTATATTAAAGAATCAAATTATAAATCAGTCTTCTGCCCTACTCCCAATCTTAGGGCCTCCTCACACTTCCAGACCCTCGTTGGTTCCCCTAGGGAACTCTTCTGCCTCTGCCACAGTTAAAGGCACGCCTGGTGTAAGCTCTGGGGGCTCTACTTTTCGGCAGTGTGTGCAGTGTACCTAGGAATCTCACTCTGCCACCTGAATTGCAGTTGGTGTTGTCAGAAGGATCCTCCACAGTCCAAGCCAACGCGGCCTATGCCAGGCTTTCCTAAGATCCTTCACCAGTACCCAATCTCCAACTCACAGCTCATGTATGACACCCTCCACTGGTAATGGGAGCGCATCTTTAACCTGTGAACATACAGACTGAACAGTTTTACACAACTCAGACATGTATTTAATAGGGGTGTGACGAGACCACTATCCCACGAGACGAGACACGAGATTGGGTTCACGAGACGAGATTTTTATAGTATTTTTAAGAAATCCTCAATAATGAAACGTATGAAGGGAAAATAGTCTTTTATTCAACTGAAAATCATAAAATGCAAAAATGTTGGTGCATTTGGAAATCAACTTGTACTGCATGTCATTTTACTTGTATTTTAAAGAATTATTTGCAGTAAAACAACATGCAAACACTGCTAAATGTTGCCACAAAATCAACCAATTGTTTTCTGCCCTGTATAATTTCACATGAGAAATCTCACTGAACTTCTTTCTATAGATTGAACATAAAATAAACAATATAAATAAAAAATTCAAATTACACTTTAAGAGTCACTTTAACTGCAGTACAAAGTTGACCATTTCCCAGTCACTATTGATTGTGTGGCTGTAACTGTTATATAGCTCTGCGTACACAGAGAGGTCCAACCGTTAGCAGTAACAGCGATCCTTTCTGCCTCTTTAGGGGTCGTTCACATATCGCGCCTAAAAAAGCGTGGAAAGCACGGCCGCATCGCTTCCTCCTTCTTTTGCAAGCGTTCGGGAGCTCGCGCTTCTGTAGCGTCTGTCGTTGCTATGCAACCATGAACTGTGCTCTCCACGACCATCGCTTGGTTCTTGTCACATGACAAGACATTCTGAAATGTTGAGATGTTTTCATCTCGCCGCGGCACAGGCGCGCCAGGAAAAAAACGAGCGCGCCGTACCATATGCGCGTCGCGACCGCGTCGCTTCCATTTTGCGAATGAAAATGCGCGCGATATGTGGACGGCCCTTAAGAATCTGTACAACCTTGGCCGAGGTGTACGGCATAGTTTTCTTACAATGTTTACACATTGTTTGTGTCTTGTGTGTTATTCTTGCGCCAAAAACCAAAATGTTTCCACACAAACGATTTGAAAGTGGCGGGGGCATCTTCAATAATAATTTCACCCTCACACTGATAGCACGATGAGACAACTTTTCAACTCGACGAGAAATCTCGTCACGTTTTAGTCTCGCGAGATCTCGTCACACCCCTGGTATTTAACCATCTGATCATCAACCTGTTGCAGAGTTCCTTCATGTTGATGTGATCTGAAAGGGAGGGAGGCAGTCAGTCTCATAGGGAGACCTGTCAACACTTCCAGTGGACTCAGTCCTGTTTGTTTGTTTTGACATCCTCTGATGTACATAAGGACTAGCCGTAGAGCTTGAACCCAATTTAGTCCTGTTTCCATCATTATTTTAGCCAATTTCTGTTTTATTGTTTGATTAAGCCGTTCAACGACACCTACTGATTGAAGATGATATGAAGTGTTGTTTCAAATCAAAATTCAACTTTTCTGACACCATCTTAACTACTGCATTTACAAAATGAGAGCCATTGTCTGAGGACAGTCTCTGTGGAATTCCCCATCTAGGAATTACTTCTCTTATCAGGCGTTTGGCACCTTTCCAATATTCATCTGCATACAAATGGCACATTTTCTACAATATTTTGCTGCAAAATTTGAAAACACTGGTGCATACCAGTATCTCTTAACCATCTCTACCATACCCCCTTTAGATACATGGTCTGCACCGTGAGCCAGCTTTGCTATAAATGAAAAAAACTGATTTAGGTAATGCAGGTCTACCTGCAGAATCAACCCAGGTGCCTGTTTCAGAATCCATCCTACAGTTTGCACGCCAGAGAGTCAGTTCGCCATCAGTAGCATTTTGCTGCAACAAAGGTAAATCAGAGAGATTAGTTAGAGAGACATCTGATAGGTCTATCATCTGCAACATTAGTAATTTGTCTGACTGCGCTACTGTTTTTGCAGAAACGTAAGCACGATTATTTCCCTCTGAAATCCAATCAGAATCACGTGTGTGCGCTCGACACTTGCAAACTGACAATGTTTTGGGGAGTAGAGCGGATTCTAGTAAATTAATTATCAATGTCTTGTGCTTTATAAAGTGTTTATAAAGCACCCCGGTATCATGTAAAGTTCGAAATGCATAATTACTGTCTGTAAGAACAGTAGGAGTCTTGCCTTCTGCCAAGATGCATGCACGTGTGAGTGTAAACAGCTCAGCTGCCTGAGCAGAGAGGGAGGGGGGTAACCTGAAACTCTCCACTACTGAGTGTGAGTAACATATTGCATAGGCAGTTGAGGGAGACCCATCAGATAACCTCAGACTTGATCCATCCACAAAGAAAATACAATCAACATTAATATTTGGTATATCTGTCAAGTCTGGTCTTGGACACAATGTCCAGTACTGTCAAACACTCATGTGGTATTCCGTCATCTGCAGATGGCAACAAAGTTGCTGGATTCAATGTTTTACAGCGGTGTATGGTGACATTTTGCAGTGAAAACAGAATGTTTTGAAAAGTTAAAAGTCTGGCATTAGATAAATGCATTGTTCTTGCTGAAGTGATAATTTTATGCACATCATGTAGAACAAAAACATCCAACTGATGCATAGCCAGTAAATCAGAGGAGGCCAAAACCGCTTCTGTGGTCGCGGCCAAAGATCTTATACATGGTGGGTGACCTTGAATCACTGGATCCAATCGTTTAGAAAAATAAGCCAGAGGTTTCCACTTCTCACCATGTATTTGAGTTAACACACCTGACATAAATCCATTATTTTCATGTACATATGGCCTAAATGATTTACTGTAATCTGGATTAGCAAGACAAGGCGGGG
Source organism: Opsariichthys bidens (assembly GCA_037194245.1). Lineage (NCBI taxonomy): Eukaryota > Metazoa > Chordata > Actinopteri > Cypriniformes > Xenocyprididae > Opsariichthys > Opsariichthys bidens. The sequence continues at coordinate 6,966,508 of CM074279.1, forward strand.
TCTGTAAAGCCGTTTTTAACTTTTCAAATGCAATATCAGCTTCTGGTGTCCAGGAGACCGACTCATGCATCTGAAGAGAATGCATGTGAGCTAAATCAGATAATGGTTGTGACAATTCCGCATAATCGGTTATCCATGCTCTACAATAATTCATCATACCCAAAAAAGACATCACTTGTTTCTTAGTTTTGGGTTTAGGTAATTTTGAAATGGCTGTAACTCGAGATGGATCTATCTGACGGCCGTCATGTGAGATAATGTGACCTAAATAATGAACTGAAGTTCTCACCAATTGTAATTTTTCAAGAGCACATTTATGGCCATTTTCAGCTAAGAAAAGCAGAAGAGCCTTGGTGTCCTATAAACAGGCTTCTTCACCAGGGCTTGCCAGTAGTAAATCATCGACATAGGTCAAAAGTGTGCTTCCAGCTGGTGGTTTAAATACATCGAGGTTAAGCAATAACTCTGCCGTGAAAAAATGGGAGAATTAGTATAGCCTAGAGACATCACATTCCACTGATATCTTTTCCCTTTAAATGAAAAGGAAAACCAATAACGACTATCAGGATGTACAGGAATTGAAAAAATGCATTGGCTAAATCTATAACGGAAAAATATGTTGAATCAGGCAGGATGTTAGAAAGGATGGTTGCAGGATTTGGCACAATTGGAGCTGATGGAAATACAGCTTCATTTACCAACCGCAAATCCTGAACCATTCTATACTTGCCATTTTTCTTTTTGACAGCTAAAAGCGGACTTGACACTGGTGAATATTGACAGGGTGTAATGGCACCTTTTATTAAAAGAGAATCAATTATTTCTGTCAAGCCTGCTTCTGCCTCTTTAGATAATGGGTATTGAGACCTATATGGTCTATGACTTGATTTTGGAACCACTTGCAAGGGTTGTGCATTTTTCATACACCTGATGTCATATGAATCATTCGCCCAAAGAGTTTGGGGAATCTCATCCAAAAATGCATGCACATCTTTGTCAAGATTCCCCTCTGTCTGTGAGCATTCGTCACCCATTTCTTGTCTTGAGCACGGACCACTTTTGCTCTCAAAAAATTTGGGATGCGGGTGATCTGAAGTGAGGGTGAGAAAAATTGGTCCCCCAATTTTTCCCAATCATTGCATTTCAAAGCATTTTGTATTAAATCTCCCACATCCTTCCATTCTCCACACCTTTTTGCCAGTGAAACATGTGGTGTTGTCTCTCTAAAAACACAATGCTGTTCCTGTGAGAGATGTACAACAACACCTATGAATTTAGAACTCAAGTAAATATCACCCAGATTCAAACACTCATCATCTGGTCCAGGAAACCAGCTTTTTTCATGAGACAGGTCTGGACCTGTATGGGAGAACAGACTGGTACAGTGTAAAAATTCTGGAAGTTCCCATTCTATCAAATCCAGTGCTTCATACAGCTGTTTATGAACACGAGACTCGACAACATTCCATGAATAATAACATTGATGGGTCAGCAGTTTGGGGTATAAGCCAATTTCAGGGCTCATAATGTCCAAGCCCTCCTTTGAGCAATTAATTTGTATGTTTAAATGTCCCAACAAGTCTCTGCCCAATAGGATCACCGGACAATAATCTGATAGAAGAATACGTCTCGGTTACGTATGTAACCCTCGTTCCCTGAAGGAGGGAACGGAGACGTACGTCAGAACTGAACCGACGAATTGGGATATCGCACGAGAGCCCTATCATCTTCGAGTGTAAACTAAACAAGCCAATGAAGATTGGCGTGCGAGCTTTCGCGTGCCGCACTCCGCCTCCACGAGCGGGTATAAATACGGAAGCGGCAGCGCTCGCACATTGTTTTTCGCTGAGGAGACTAGCAGTGGTCCGCGCTCAGCGGGGTACAGGAACTGTGGCGACGGGACGTACGTCTCCGTTCCCCCCTTCAGGGAACGAGGGTTACATACGTAACCGAGACATTCCCTTTCAGTCGGTCACGTTCGATGTACGTCAAAACTGAACCGACGAATTGGGATCCCTAATAAAATGCCACAGTTACTGACCCCCTCCAGCGCCCAACGTAAGTCGCAGCATCCCGGCGCGCACTAGGGACGGAGAAGGGACCGGACTCACAGGGGTCACAACATATGGAACCCAGCTTAGCAGAGGCAGTATGCGTGCTTAAGCCTAGGAACGGACACTCCACAATGTCCGAAGCCGCAAGGGATGGCGGAGGACTCAACAGGGTTCGCCAACTGGGGAACTCTACTGGAGCAAATAGACGCACGTATCCGGCCCAGCGGGCGGGAGTGGCGTATGCAAGCGGACACTAGAAAGGATTCTTCGCGCTACCGGCCAGTAGGGGCGAGTACACGGGAAGATACCGATTCTACACGAAGGCTATAGAATCTAGCGAACGTGTTGGGTGTCGCCCAGCCCGCAGCTCTACATATATCTGTCAGCGAGGCGCCGTGAGCCAGCGCCCAGGAAGAAGCTACTCCCCTAGTGGAGTTAGTCCTCAACCTGAGCGGGCAAGGCACACCTTAGGACTGATAAGCCAAGGCGATGGCGTCCACTATCCAGTGGGCCTGGGTCTGCCTCCTCCGAGGGCAGCGCTTACAGATCTCTAAAGGGGGTGGTGGGAACCTTGGGCACATATCCGGGCCGGGGTCTCAAGATAACGTTAGAGTTGGCCGGCCCGAATTCTAGGCACGATTCGTCGACCGAGAAAGCGTGCAGGTCCCCTACCCTCTTGATGGAGGCCAGTGCAGTCAGGAGAACTGTTTTAAGTGACAGAATTTTTAACTCTGCTGACTGCAAAGGCTCGAAGGGAGGTCCCCAGAGAGCTGTAAGCACCAGGGACAAGTCCCAAGAGGGTAAAGAGAGTGGGCAAGGCGGATTCAGTCTCCTCGCCCCCCTCAGGAACCTGACGATAGGTCATGCTTCCCCAGCGACTTATGTTCAACTGCATCGTGATGTGCGGCGATAGCGGCAACATTCACTGTTAGGGTGGAGGGAGACAGCCTTTGCTCCAGGCCCTCTTGCAGGAAGGAAAGCACTGACCTGACCGAGCAAGATCGGGGGTTCTCCTGGTGAGAAGAATACCATTCGACGAACAGGTTCCACTTCAAGGCATAGAGGTGCCTCGTAGAAGGAGCTCTAGCGGAAGTGATGATGTCTACCACTGATTGGGGTAAGCCACCTAGAACCTCGGTGTCCCGTCCAGGGACCAGACATGGAGATTCCAGAGGTCCGGACGTGGGTGCCAGAGGGTGCCCCGTCTCTGAGTCAGAAGGTCCTTCCTCAGAGGAATGGGCTGAGGAAGGTGCTGTCGTGAGGAGCATGAGTTCTGAAAACCAGGTCCGGTTGGGCCAATATGGCGCAACTAGCAGGACCTGCTCCTCGTCCTCCCTGACTTTGCACAATGTCTGTGCAAGAAGGCTCACTGGGGGAAACGCATATTTGCGGAGGCCCTGGGGCCAGCTGTGTGCCAGTGCGTCCGTGCCGAGGGTGCCCTTGGACAGGGAGTAAAACAACTGGCAATGGGTCGAGTCCGGGGCGGCAAACAGATCTATCTGAGCGGTCCCGAAGCGACGCCATATCAGCTGGACCGCCTGGGGATGGAGTCTCCATTCTCCCGGAAGCAGAGGCTGCCGTGAGAGCTTGTCGGCTGCATGGTTGAGCACGCCTGGGATGTGAATGACACGAAGCGACCTCAGATGCTTCTGACTCCATAGAAGGAGATGGCGGGCGAGTTGTGACATGCGACGGGAGTGTAGACCGCCCTGGTGGTTGATGTACGCAACGGTCGCAGTGTTGTCCGTACGGACCAGTGTATGACGTACTGCTAACAACTCGAGGCAATTGATATGCCACTGCAGTTGAGGCCCTGTCCACAGACCTGAAACTGCATGCCCGTTGTACGTGGCCCCCCACCTGGTGGACGAGGCATCCGTGGAGACCACAGCATGCCTGGACACCTGTTCCAGGGGAACTCCAGCCCGCAGGAACGAGGGGTCGGACCACTGAGTGAGGGTACAACGGCAGTTCGGTGTAACGGCCACACGGAACTTACCGCGTTGCCACGCCCATCTCGGGACTCGGCCATGAAGCCAGTGTTGAAGCGGCCTCATATGAAGCAATCCGAGCGGCGTAACTGTGGCTGCGGATGCCATATGCCCAAGGAGCTTCTGAAATAATTTCAGTGGGGCCGCTGTCCTGCTCTTGAGCGTACTCAGGCAGTTCAACACTGACTGGACGCACTCCTCGGTGAGGCGCGCAGTCTGGTTGACCGAGTCCAGTTCCATACCGAGATAAGAGATCCTCTGCCCGGGAGCGAGTTTGCTCTTGTCCCAGTTGACCCGAAGACCCAACCGGCTGAGGTGAGCTAACACCAGGTCCCTGTGTTCGCACAACTGCTCTCGCGAGTGAGCTAGGATCAGTCAGTCGTCGAGATGGATGAGGATGCGAACACCCTGTTCCTTGAGCGGAACAATGGCCGCCTCCGCAATCTTGGTAAAGACACGGGGCGACAGGGCCAGCCCGAAGGGTAGGACTTTGTACTGATATGCCCGACCCTCGAACGAAAACCGTAGAAAGGGTCTGTGTTGAGGAAGAATCGAGACATGAAAGTACGTGTCCTTCAGGTCGATCGCTGCAAACCAATCTTGGGGACAGATGCATTCGAAAATGCGTTTCTGCGTCAGCATCTTGAACGGCAGCCTGTGAAAACTCGCAGGTCCAAGATTGGCCGTAACCCACTGCCTTTCTTGGGTACAATGAAGTAGGGGCTGTAAAACCCTGACCTCATATCGGCTGGAGGGACCGGCTCTATTGCATCCTTCGCCGGTAGGACTGCAACCTCTGCCCGAAGTACAGGAGCATCATTCACATCCACGCGAGTAAAATGGATGCCCCTGAACACCGGGGGACGCCGGGCGAACTGAAACTGAATCGCATAGCCGAGTCTGATCGTGCGGATGAGCCAGCGGGACGGGCTGGGAAGCACTAGCCAGGCTCCCAGACTCCGCACCAGCGGGACCAAAGGCACAACAGACGTACCTGTGGGGGGGCAGCGAGGCGGAGCCAGGGAACCTGACTCGGACGGCAGAGCGGCCCGAAGTGAGGTTTGGCTCCACAGAGTGACCGTGCACGTGGGAGATGGCACGGGGGCGGCCTCGACCAGCACACTGCCCTCTGCTGGCGAAATGAGAGGGGGCTGAGGGTGGCCAGGCATAGCGTGACACACCACCAGACGCGCCCTCTTGTGACACGGAGGAAGTGGAAACAGACTCCAGGGAGCCAGCGGCAGAACAGTAAGAAAAGGAAACAAAAGATTCTCCACCCGGCCCTCCTCTGGGGGAGGGAGTGGTGCCATCACCGTCTCCCGAGAAGCAGCTCCAACCTCCTCCGGGTCGCCCGTCTCAGGACCGCTTTCTGGTTCGTTTGCCACCTGGCTTGGCTGCAGGCTGAGCGGGCTGGGCGCCACGTCAGCGACCGGCTCCCTGCGGTCTGCTGGGTGAAGGCTGCTGCTTTGCAGACTTCGCAGGGGCGGAGAACAACACAGGCGACGAACAGACAAAGAGGCCGCCGCCGGCGGCTGGGTGGAGGCAGCAGCTGCACGCCGGGGCAGGACATGCTTCAGGGCCTTCGTCTACTTCTGTGCAGCCAAGAACTGTTGGGCGAAGCTCTCGACCGCGTCGCCGAATAGCCCAACCTGGGACACAGGGGGGTCCAGGAACCAATATTTATCGGCCTCCCTCATTTCCGCCAGGTTGAGCCAGAGATGGCGCTGCTGAACCACCAGTGTGGCCATCGCTTGACCAACCAAGCGCGCAGTCACCTTCGTCGCCCGGAGCTGTTGGTCAAGACCGCCCTGGGGCATGTCACGAAGTGCCTTGGCCTGGTAGACCTGCAGCAACGCCATGGCATGCAGGGCAGATGCAGCCTGTCCACAGGCTCTGTCAAGTCAAGTCATCTTTATTTATATAGCGCTTTTTACAATGCAAATTGTGGCAAAGCAGCTTTACATTAATAAGAAAATGGGGTCATTGTGCAGCTTATTCTATATATTATTGATTCTTTCCGTTGCAAATATCAATAGTTATTAGTCTAGTTAATTTAGGTATATCAGCACTGCAGAAAACAGTGACGTAATCGTCCGGCTCGGCTCAGTTCACATACAACGGCGCCAATGCAGGCATATCAAAAACACTGCTGATTATCAAGCAAGTGTCCCCAACTTAAGCAAGCCAAAGGCAACAGCGGCAAGGAACCAAAACTCCAACAAATGGAGAAAAAAACCTCGGGAGAAACCAGGCTTAGTCGGGGGGCCAGTTCTCCTCTGGCCAACAGTGAACACTTGTCCGATACTCAGGAAGAGTTACGGGTCATTAAACCGATTTGGAATCGCAACAGTCAAAATATTTAATCTAGTTCCATCTAGTTTAAGATCTTTTTGATCACGCCGGTATGGGACGGTTTGTTGGGATATGTGCCACTGGCTGATGCGTCGGTAAGGTCTTAACAAAGGATGGGCTAGTTAACACAGTCTCCGCCGACACCACAGGCCACATTGCTGCCGCACACAGGCACAGGTTCCCCGTCCGACACGGACACGGCCCAGATCCAGCCAATCACGTTAATTGGTAAACCTCGGGATAAGCAGAGAGACAAAAAGTTAGCGTAGACGCCATTCTTCTTCTGATGTACCGAGAACATCTGGTGTTATAGGAAGTGTTCCTGGTTCCGGCTGACCTGATCTATGCAGCTTAACAATCCTTTAACGGATATGAAGACAAAAGTTTATAGTGCGTCATGTGTATGCCAGGTTAAATAGATGCGTTTTTAGTCTAGATTTAAACTGACAGAGTGTGTCTGCTTCCCGAACAATGCTAGGAAGATCGTTCCAGAGTTTAGGTGCCAAATAGGAAAAGGATCTACCGCCTGCGGTTGATTTTGATATTCTAGGAATTAACAACTGGCCAGAATTCTGAGATCGTAATAGACGCGGAGGACTATAATGCATTAAGAGCTCACTCAGGTACTGGGGAGCTAAGCCATTTAGTGCTTTGTAAGTAATTAGCAAGATTTTAAAATCTATACGATGTTTAATAGGGAGCCAGTGCAGTTTTGACAGAACCGGGCAAATATGTTCATATTTCCTGGTTCTAGTAAGGACTCTAGCTGCTGCGTTTTGGACCAGCTGCAATTTGTTTATCACGCGAGCAGGGCAACCACCCAGTAGAGCGTTACAGTAATCTAGTCTCGAGGTCATAAACGCATGAACTAGCTGTTCCGCATTTGTCATTGAGAGCATATGTCGCAATTTAGATATATTTTTAAGATAGAAGAATGCGGTTTTACATATGCTAGAAATGTGGCTTTCAAATGAAAGATTGGTATCAAAGAGCACACCCAGGTTCCTAACTGACGAAGACGACTTAACAGAGCAGCCATCAAGTGTTAGACAGTATTCTAGGTTTTTATGTGCTGAAGTTTTTGGTCCAATAATTAGAATCTCTGTTTTTTCTGAATTTAGTAGTAGGAAGTTACTAGTCATCCAATTTTTTATATCAGCTATGCATTCTGTTAATTTTGAGAATTGGTAGGTTTCGTCAGGGCGTGAGGAAATATAGAGCTGAGTATCATCAGCGTAACAGTGAAAGCTAATGCTATGCTTCCTAATGACATCTCCCAAGGGTAACATGTACAGAGTGAAAAGCAACGGTCCTAGAACTGAGCCTTGTGGTACTCCATATTTAACTTGTGATTGAAATGACATCTCTTCGTTTACTACTACAAACTGATAACGGTCAGATAAGTATGATTTGAACCATGCCAATGCAATTCCACTAATTCCAACATAATTTTCTAGTCTATTCAAAAGAATATTGTGGTCGATAGTGTCAAAAGCAGCGCTGAGGTCTAGTAACACTAATAGAGAGATACAACCATGATCTAATGATAAGAGCAAATCATTTGTAACTTTAATGAGAGCAGTCTCAGTACTATGGTACGGTCTAAATCCTGACTGGAAATCCTCACAGATACCATTTCTTTCTAAGTAGGAACTAAGCTGAGATGATACTGCCTTTTCTAGTATTTTTGACAGAAAAGGTAGATTGGAAATCGGTCTGTAATTGACTAATTCACCAGGATCAAGTTGTGGTTTTTTAATAAGAGGTTTGATAATAGCCTGCTTAAAATTTTTCGGTACGTAACCTAGTGATAAAGATGAATTAATGATCTTAAGAAGAGGATCTATGACCTCTGGAAGCATCTCTTTCAATAGCTTAGTCGGTATAGGGTCTAACATACATGTTGTAGATTTTGATGATTTAACAAGTTTAGACAATTCTTCCTTTCCTATGGCAGCGAGTGAATGGAATTTTTCCTCAGGGATACAACAATCCACTGTCTGATGTGATACTGTAGTAGACAGTTGCATGGCTATAATTTTCTCTCTAATGTTGTCAATCTTGCAAGTAAAGAAGTTCATAAAGTCATTACTGCTGTGCTGTTTGGAAACATCAGAAGTTGAGGATGTATTTCTTGTTAATTTAGCCACTGTATTAAATAAATACTTAGGTTTGTGTTTATTTTCTTCTAAAAGACCTGAAAAATAAGCAGATCTAGCGGTTTTTACGGCCTTTCTGTACTCCATCATTTTCTCTCTCCATGAAATCCGAAAAACTTCTAGTTTTGAATTCTTCCAGCTGCGCTCCAGTTTTCTGGCTGCTCTCTTAAGGGCCCGAGTGTGCTCGTTATACCATGGCGTTGGACTAATATCCTTAATCTTTTTTAAGCGCAAAGGAGCGACAGGGTCTAGAGTGTTCGAAAAGAGAGCGTCAATAGTTTCTGTTGCAACATCGAGTTCTTCTAAGCTGTCTGGTTTGCTAAGTTGATGAAACTGATCAGAGAGATTATTTATAAAGCAATCTTTAGTGGTAGAAGTGATGGTTCTAACATATTTATGGCAGACAGGCGGTTTTCCAGCCTTGGTTAAATGTAGCACGCATGAGACTAGATAATGATCTGAGACGTCATCGCTCTGCTGCAGAATTTCAACGGCATCAATATCGATTCCATGTGACAATATTAGATCTAGAGTATGATTACGACAATGAGTTGGTCCTGATACGTGTTGTCTAACACGTGTTGTCTCTGTAAGCCTTGTCCGTTATATTGGACGAGAACTTACAGGCCCGGGACGGGAGGCACGGGTTACCCCGCCAGTTGGCGGCCGCCGGACACAGTTGCATCGCAACGGCGCGCTCAACTGGGGGGATCCCCACGTACCCCTTAGCTGCACCGCCATCCAGGACGGTGAAGGCGGAGGATGGACCCGACCAGTTTCGGACAGAAAAAGGTGTCCTCCACGATCTAGTCACCTCCTCATGCACTTCCGGAAAGAAAGGAACCGGGGCAGAGTGCTGAGAACCAGCACGGGCTGCCCCGAGAAACCAATCGTCCAACCGGGAGGGTTCAGGACACGGTGGAGGGTTCCACTCGAGCCCGACACTCCCGGCGGCCCGGGCAAGCATGGCCGTCAACTCTGGATCGGGCTCAGAATACGCCACTCTCCCAGAAGGAGGCAGCGCATCCGAGAGTTCATCCCCAGAGGACTCAAACCCGCCTTCCGATGCCGCGATCGACATCTGATCATCAGCCGGCGCAACAAAAGAGACGGCTGGTCGCTCATGAGAGGGACCAACGCGCTACTCTGGCATCACCATGGGTTGCGGCGTGTATGAGGGACCAGGGGCCCACGGAGACTGGCTCGGCGGGGAAGTCCTGACCGTGATCCTCAGATCTCCCAGTCTATCCGCGGAAGTAGCGACCCTCTGGGGGGCGCTAGATCGGGGGATAGGGACGGGGGCTTGGCCTTGAGAAACAAGGTAAGCAAGCCGCGATCTCAACACCACGATAGTCATGTTCCCACAATGAGAACATGAACTATCCACAAAAGCTGCTTCAGCGTGCTGAACGCCCAAACACGTGATGCAGCGATTGTGCCCGTCAGCTGGTGACAGGGAACGACCGCATCCAGCAGCGGACATCAGCAGCGGAATGACATCTTGAAAAAGACGCACTCAACGCTCGTGGAGGAAATTGAAGCTCTTTTAGAATGTGCTGAAGCACACAGGGAGTCACCGCGGCACTGCTGCAGGTATCAGCAGACCAGCAGAGCGCACTCAAATCCGGCCCCAATCGCAACCCTTCCTTTCTCTCTCTGCTCAGGTTGCTGTGACAACAGCAGTTTGTTTTGGCCGTTGAGATCGCGGGATCACTGAAGCGCCTTCACACCAACACAATTCTTCACCAGCTTTCTCGTACACTCTCAGATGCTGCAGCTTGAGAACTGCACGGCTCCGAAGCGAAAGACAAAGTGCGAGCGCTGCCGCTTCCGTATTTATACCCGCTCGCGGGGGCGGAGTGCGGCACGCGAAAGCTCGCACGCCAATCTTCATTGGCTCGTTTAGTTTACACTCGAAGATGATAGGGCTCTCGTGCGATATCCCAAATCGTCGGTTCAGTTCTGACATACGTCGAACGTGACCGACTGAAAGGGAACAATGTTTAATCATTTTATCTGCAAATTATCTGCTCACCAGTCCACTCTCCCTCCTTATCCTGTTTCTGTTTTGGACAATTCACAGAGAACTGAGAATTGAACTCCCATGCTGCAGTCTCTTGCAAAATGGCCCATCTGACCACAAGTATAACAGGCACCTGAGGCGCCCCTACCTTGACCTTGGCCTCTGCCGCCCCCCTGTCCTCGTCCTCCTCGTCCGCCCGTCCTGTTCTGTGCTCTCCCTTGATAAAAATGGAGTTGAGCAATCTGAAGTGTGTTCTGTGTTTTAGTTTGTTTGTCACACAAAATGTGTTCAGCATGTTTGGCGTGGTCAACGAATTCCTGTAGATTCTTGTTCTGCTATCCGATGCAGCTACTCTTTGCCATGTCCGCAATCTTCTTTTGTAGTCCTTGAGCAATCACTTGTCTCGCATACTGTGAGCTGTCTCCTTCGTCGTTCAATCCAGAATAATCCTTTACGGCCTTCATCACCCGTTCCACATAATCATCCACCGACTCACCATTTTTCTGTTTGGAGTTGTTGATTTTGTCCCAGTCCTTAATCATAGGATATTCTGCTTTTATCCGTGCCATCAACTCAGTCCAATTTGTAGGACGATGATCAGGGAGTCGATCAGTTTGTGGATCCCATGCATGTGTCAGGTGTCGACGTAGCCGTTCCTATTTCAGTCCGAAAACCTTAGTTCATTCCGGGTTGGTCAGTTTGACCATATCATCCAAGCTCTCTAAATCATGAATGCATTGTTCAGCATTGATCTTTGGGCTTGTAATATCTTTAACCATAGAATCCAGTTCAGCCAGCTCCAAAGGACGATAAATGTGGATTGTGGCTGGTTGATTTCCTTGAGGATTAGGAAACTGGATCAGTGGCATTTGTGTCTCCTGTCCGATGTCCTGTTTCTTCTTGGGTCGTTTTTTACTCTTTGACCTGGTCACTGGCCATTCTGCTTCTTTCTCTTCTTGTTTCGTTGACCCTACTGCTACTTCAGGGATCAAAGCTGATGGGAGCTCTCTGGGGGGGACATAAGGAGGAGGGGGAGCAGGGGCAGCAGTGCCTGTGGACAGAGAGAGACTCACAGTATCAAAATCATCTTGTTTTTTCCCTTTGTAATATTGTCCACATTTTTTTCTTTCCTCTAATTCTTTTCTCTTTTTGCCTCGGTTTCCCATTTGTCAAATTCATTCCAATTCACCCCACCTCTTTAGTTTTTTTTGTTCTAGAATGTCTCTATATTCATGTAATTTAAAAACACTCAGTGTGCCATTTTATACCACATTTGTATTTGTTTTTTATCTATTTCTCCATAAATTCTTTCCATTTCTCTTAAAGGTCCCTTTGGAGTCTCTTTACTTTTACATGACCCCATTACTTAGTCTAAACTAACACAATAGCGGTTAACGAAATAAAAGATAGGAAGGAAAAAGTAGGAAAAGGAAAGGGTTTTTTTTCTTTTCTTATGCTCCCAGAGCGTCCTTATGACTTAGTACGTCTACTAAGAAGGTTGCATTTATACCAAAAATGTTGATAGTTATATACCAGACCTCTTATCTAGTACAGTCCCAGACTTTAAAACTAAAACAACACTGAACCCCTGTTCAATTGAGTCCCCAGGACTCTTTTCTTGGTACAGTTTTCTAACCTTAGATGCAACTGTGAACCCAGTTCACTTGGAGTCCCAGACTCCTTTTATTTTTTGCACAGGTTAAATTTTACTATGAAAAGCCAAAAAAAAAAAAATCAACTCACTTACCAAGTGGTAATGCTCCGTCACTCAGCGTGAGGGACCGCTGTAACTAGGTGAGTGTCTCGTTTTCTGAGGTATCCACTCTTCAAATTGTCAGAGCTCTTCAAATTTAGTCTAGTCTTTTGTCAGCCAGTCACTCCGCTGAGATGTTGGAGCCTACCCAGGGATGCCAAAATTGTGGTGGAAATTCACCTATAAGATTAAAATCAGCCCACTCAATAGTAAAATAGGCAAGCTATTTATTTAGTGTGTCCGCGCTTGCGCGGAAGCGTTCAGCCGTTGTGTTCAGCCTCCTTGTGTTCAGCCTCCTTGTGTGAAGACCGACTTGGGTAAAGACCTACGACTCTACCTGCGCGACTCCACCGAGCAAGGACACCGACAGGACACTTAAGTATCCCCCTCCCCCCCCCTTTTTTTTTCTTTGCTCCCATACTCAACATCTGCTTTCAATATATTCCTGTTGTCACTCGTAAACGCTCCACTATCACCCGTAGAAGGCAGCGCAACACTACTAACCTGCGTCCTATTTACTCCTCCCCTAACCAACCTCTATCTGTTTCTGTAGGCCTATGGAATTGTCAGTCAGCTGTTAACAAAGCTGACTTCATTCCAGCCTTTGCCACTCTTTTCTCAATATCTTAGGCTTGACTGAGACATGGATTCGTCCAGAGGACTCCTCAACCCCCGCTGCTCTTTCTAACAACTACACCTTTACCCATACCCCTCGACAGTCAGGAAGAGGAGGGGGCACAGGTTTCCTCATTTCTAACAATTGGAAATACTTAGCTCACCCTGCTCTATACAGCAACTATTCGTTTGAATCACATGCCATTACAATTACATACCCTGTCAAAATTCATCTTGTTCTCATCTACTGCCCCCAGGTCAATTGGGTACCTTTGTCGAAGAATTGGACATCCTGCTGTCCTCATTCCCAGACGATGGTAGTCCACTTGTACTACTGGGCGATTTCAACATTCACCTCGATAAACCTTATGCTTCTGACTTCCTCTCTCTCCTAGCTTCATTTGATTTCAACCGACTCATCACCACAAGCACCCACAAATCTGGCAACCAATTGGACCTGATCTACACACGTAACTGTATCACTGACAACATTCTGGTCACACCTCTGCATGTCTCTGACCATTTCTTCATCACTTTCAATCTGCAACTTATTTGTGCACCACCAACCACTTCAAATGTTTCCTTCAGAAGAAACCTGCGCTCTCTTTCCCTTCTCATCTCTCCTCTGTTGTGTCATCCTCCCTTCCCACACAAACACAATTCTCCTCTTTGGATGTAAATACTGCAACACACACGTTATGCTCCACTTTATCTTCTTCCCTAGACAGTATCTGTCCTCTGTCATCAAGACCAGCTCAAGCAACTCCCTCCAACCCCTGGATATCTGATGCGCTTCGTGATGACCGGACCAAACTCAGGGCAGCAGAGAGGAAATGGCGCAAATCACAAGACCCATCTGACCTAGGGTCGTACCAAGATCTGCTATCATCTTTTTCTGGTGGAGTCCATGCAGCTAAGTCCTCATACTTCCACGAAAAGATCAACGGCGCTACAAACACACGCTCACTCTTCAAGACATTCAACGCACTCCTCTGTCCCCCTCCACCACCACCCACCACGTCTTTAACTGCTGATCAATTCGCCAATTTCTTCACCGACAAGAGATCTTCAATCAGGAGCCAGTTCTCTGCTCCACCCACACAGGAACTCATCCCCTCCTCATCCACTAATCTTCTCTCTTCCTTCTCCCTTCTCACGGAGGCGGAAGTATCAAAACTTCTCCTCTCCACTCATCCCACCACCTGCCCTCTAGACCCCATCCCCTCACACCTTCTACAAGCAATCTCTCCCACTCTCTTACCAGCACTTACACACATTATTAACTCGTCTCTCCACACAGGCACTTTTCCTACCACATTCAAGCAGGCTCGAGTAACCCCACTGCTTAAAAAACCCACGCTAAACACATCACTCGTGGACAACTACAGACCTGTCTCTCTCCTACCATTCATATCAAAAACACTTGAACGAGTTGTGTTCAACCAGGTGTCATCCTTCCTCACACAGAACAACCATCTGGACGTCAACCAATCTGGTTTCAAGAGCGGGCATTCCACAGAGACTGCACTATTGTCCGTCACGGAATCCCTGCGAATTGCAAATGCTGGTTCCAAATCATCCGTTCTCATTCTGCTGGATCTATCTGCTGCCTTCGACACCGTAAACCATCAAATTCTTCTGTCCACCCTCTCATCACTGGGTATCTCAGGTACTGCACTTCAGTGGTTTGAGTCCTATCTCACAGGTAGGTCTTTCAGAGTCTCCTGGGGAGGAGAGGTATCCAAACCTCATGAACTGATCACTGGGGTCCCTCAGGGTTCAGTTCTTGGTCCCCTCCTTTTCTCTATTTATACTACATCACTGGGTCCCATCATACAGGCACATGGTTTCTCCTACCACTGCTATGCTGATGATACACAACTCTACCTGTCCTTCCAACTAGATGATTCCACCGTAGCTGCACGGATCTCAAGCTGTCTGGCGGATATCTCCACGTGGATGGAAGAACACCACCTGCAGCTCAACCTGGCAAAGACTGAGCTTTTAGTCTTCCCTGCCACTCCTACTCTACAACACGACATCAACATACAGCTTGGTACAACCACCATTACCCCATCTAAGTCGGCCAGAAATCTTGGAGTTATCTTCGATGACCAACTGACCTTCAGAGACCACATCTCAAAGACGGCACGGTCATGCAGATTTGCACTTCGCAACATCAGGAAAATCCGTCCCTTCCTGACTGAGCACGCAACACAACTGCTTGTCCAGGCCCTGGTCATTTCAAGGCTTGATTACTGCAATGCTCTTCTGGCTGGTCTGCCGTCAAGTGCAATCAAACCTCTTCAAATGATCCAGAACGCTGCTGCTCGTCTTGTCTTCAATGAGCCTAAGAGAGCCCACGTCACGCCCCTCTTCATCTCTCTGCACTGGCTACTCCTCACCGCTCGCATCAAGTTCAAAGCGCTGATGCTTGCTTACAGATCCACCACAGGCTCTGCACCTTCCTACCTCCACACACTGCTACAACGCTACGTCCCTACCAGAAGCCTGCGATCACTAAAGGAGCGTAGGCTTGTGGTACCGTCACAGAGAGGCACAAAATCACTCTCCAGAACATTCTCCTTCACTGCTCCCTGCTGGTTGAATGATCTCCCTACTTTCATCAGGAACGCAGAATCCCTGGCAATATTCAAGAGACAGCTGAAAACTCATCTCTTCCGTGAACACTTGATCCCCTCATTAAAAAAAAAAAAACCCTTTCCTTCCCTTTTCCCTTCCTACTCTAGCTTATGATATTGAGCGATGTATGAAACTTGTATTGTGAGCACTTCCTGTGCTATTTGCCAATTCTTGAAGAATCGCTTGTTTGTTTTCCTCACTTGTAAGTCACTTTGGATAAAAGCGTCTGCTAAATGACTAAATGTAAATGTAAATGTAAAATTATCAAACCAAATTTATTTCAGAAAATCGAAATTCAGGGTAGTCTATCTTACAACCAAAGCATACCTCAGAGAGCTACAAAGTGAACTCCAGACAAAACAGAATATTTATTTAGTCAAACCATACATATTAATTCTTTTTCTAACAAAGACCCTCAAAATTGATTGGATAACCAAATAAGTAAATTATCATAAAACCATCCTACTTCCTTTTACCATATAAGTACAACTTACAATCCATCGACATTCGATAATAGTTATCCGCTTAACGTAGGTAAATAATTATTAGTTAAAGGCACCTAAACCCCTAACTTCTTCCCAGCTAACTGACCTTAAAAAAGAGAAAAGTCATTATCCTTAAGTCATTGTTCGGAGAAACTATTTGCTAACCTTGCAACGTATAAGGTAAATGGTAACCTATTTACTTAGCCATAAAACTAACAGATAACACATCCCTTCGTGCTCACCGATCAGGATCTGACCCCTACATATGTGGGTTAACATCCACTGGGTAAAAATCTTCAGCAAACTTTCTTTAACCTTCAGTTCATCTCCTCATATTCTCAAACCATCAACACTCTTTTGAAAACATCATAAACAACAAAATATCTGATATATGTCTGATATATGCTAGTGGTTACACACATGTATCTATATGTCACCAATCAAATTTCATTTTTCTCATGATTTAAAGATTAATGAAACTCATATAAGATTAACAAAGATTAATCATGTATAAACAACAACATTGATTAGATATGCAGAAAAGAATATTTCCCTTGCATTGGTGGACAACTAAACACAAAAATGAATTTCAGTAAAAGAGAATTGTCTCTGATTCTTGATACTCGTAGTGAGATATCTCCTATTGAGGCTCAGGTGTGTCGCTAGGATACACGGAGCAGGGAAGAGGTAAGAAAAGGAAGAAAATAAAAATAAATGGATAAAATAAGAAACAAAAGGAAATTAACTAAAGAGGTTAATGAATAAATAAAAATAGAGTGGCTATGTGTATAGCCAGAAGAGGAAAGAAAACTGAGGATACAACGCAATAAAATAATGAGCAAGTGTGAGTCTCAAACCATTTTAGTTAAAAAGGAAAAACTTTGGTGGAATAAGTTACATAAACTTTAAAGTTCAAGGCTTATTCATACGTCTAAGTGATTAGTTCTAGAGAAGAAATTTGACAAATTATGAAGATTATGAAATTTGAAATAAATTAGAAATCTATTTAATCTATTCTAATTGATAAATCTATTATCAATTCAAATTTGACAACTAATAATTGTAAACCAATATTTTCCCTTTCACGTAAAATACAGTGAAAGTTGAAAGTGAAAGTTGTGACGTATTGTCAAGTATGGTGATCCATACTCGAAATTGGTGCTCTGCATTTAACCCATCCCAAGTGCACACACACAGCAGTGAGTAGTGAACACACACACACAGTGAACACACACCCGGAGCAGTGGGCAGCTATTGCGACAGCGCCCGGGGAGCAATTGGGGGTTAGGTGCCTTGCTCAAGGGCACTCTTTTTAGTCATGGTATCGAAGGTGGAGAGAGTGTTGTTTATTCACAATCCCCACCTTCAATTCCTGTCGGCGTGGGAATCGAACCGGCAACCTTCACGTTACAAGCCCAACTCCCTCACCATTAGGCCACGACTACGCCCCCAGGTGTAGAAACAAATGAGAAAAGAAAGTGGAAAAGAAGAGGAAAAGACCAACAGGTGTATATAAAGCTGAAGTGTTTAAATGGTTAAATCACTTTCAAACAGACACTGTATTCACTAATGAATGATGTTAGATAGCTTATCTTTGGGGCTTTAGCATACGAACTTTAATGTAAACAAACTGCTGCGGTTAGCTTAGCATCACGTAGGCTTTGTTTACAAATGACGTCTATACACCGTCCCCCTTACAAAAAATTACTGCAGTATTTTAGAAGTAATACTGCAGTTTTTGTTACATATAGAAAAATGCAGTTTTTTGGACACGAAAATATTGCAGTATTGCAGTATAACCTAAAATTTCTGTAGTTTTACTGGAGTACAACTACTGCAATACATCTAAAGTACTAGAAAAATAAAACTGCAATACAACTGCAGTTATACTGTTTTTATACTTCATGCAACTTTCAGTTGTACTTCATTTTACTGCAGCTGTACTTATACTACAGTTTTACTGCAGTTGTACTGTGACTATACTTCATTATACTGCAAATCTATGGCTGTGCTTAATTAAACTGCAGTGAAACTACATGGTACTGCAGTTTTAATGCAGTTCTACTTCAATATACGCCAGTTCTTTTTTGTAAGGGCCATGCGCAGCGCACTCGGAAATGTTGGTTAAGACTTCCGTGCCATGATCGTAACTATGGCGATCAAACGACGATAGTGGCGGGCACATGAATTGCAAGGAATTTACTTACAGTGAGGCATGTTACATTAAATGTTGGTGCGTTTCAACACTAAACAAATAACAGACACATGCGCGTACAGTCGAGCCTATTACGTGAAATGTCGGCGCATTTCAACACTGTACAAATAAGATTCACCACTTGTAGATGGTTTATGATGTGGGGCTTAAACTTTAAGGGACAGCTTTGAGCTGTAATAGATGGAACAATAGCGATCTCGGCGGATTGTCTATATGTGCAAGTTCCTTTAGGCAAGCAAAACACAACAGGGTTTCTTCACTGTTGGTCCACAGTTTTAAAACAGATTTCATTCAAGCCATCTTTTGAGTTATGGGAGAGGATTCATTTTCATTATATATTCGGGTTTATAACTATATAATCGTGTTCATAACTATATATTCAAGATTTACATTTATATATTCGGGTCTATAACTATTGTTAGAGATCGGTCAGGCTCACTCACTCACCAACCAATCACGACACACCCCTTCACCAGAGTACTGATCATCATCACCTGTTCACAATCACCTCATCACCAGTGCCCCTTCATAAGCACACACTTCAGATCAGCACTTCGTCCGGTCTCAACTTTAGAATATGGACTCACTTACCTGCTCTTCATGCTGGACTCTTACGCCATTCCCTGTCTTCGTCTGCTTCTGCCCGTTGGAACTCACCTGTCTCGTCCCATCTGTCCCGAAGTGTGTTCTCTGTTCTTCGTCATCTTCATCTGTCATCTGCACGTAACAAACAAACTGTCAATATCACTGTTTACCATTGTTCTCCATATCCGTTGTGTTCTAATAAAAGACAAACTACTAACCTGATCCTCTGTGAGTCTGTCTTCCGTAACAGAAGACCGGAGCAAAAAACAGCGATCATGGACATAACGGATTCCTTCTGCAGTGCTCACTTGCCCTAGAGATGCAATCTACCTGGTTTAAAACTGAGAGAGCTAAGATTTCTGCGCGGTCAAGCACTATAGTGGGCCAATACAATTTGGGAACAAAAACCCTGACTAATTTTCTCGCTTATTTCCGTGAAGTTTTCGGAATTCCTGATGGGGATTTATCTGTCAGTGAGAAACTATACCATCTAACTCAAAATAACAGGTCTGTTTCAGAATGTGCTCTTCATTTCAGAACGCTAGCCGCAGCAAGTGGTTGGAATGAACCATCCCTCATAACCACCTATCGTCAAGGTCTCAATCCCCGGGTACGATTGCATCTGACTGCATACGACGATTCCTATGGACTGGAAAAATTATTTCAACTCTATTCGAACTGATCATCGTATGCAGCCCTGTATCGATCATCTACAGGGCCAGTCTTCTCATCTCTGCCAGCCAGACTATACCACTCCTCCAGAAGCTTTGCAAACGTTTAATTATCATCTTTCCCAAGCAGAGACTGCTGACCCAGGGTCTTTGCCTCTACTGTGGCAATGGGGGACATGTGATCACTACATGTCCCATTCGTCCTTCATGATCCCGGGTGAGACTTTACTATTCTCATATTTTCAGTCACACTCCACTCACTGCTGAGTTAATCCTTACTACCTCTGATGTTTTTATTCCATTCCGTGCCCTCCTTGACTCTAGGTCAGCCGGGAACTTCATATCAGGACAACTCTGCCGCCAGCTCGAACTCAAGAAGATTCCCATCGAGAAGCAATACCATATACAGTCCATCAACGGGAGGCCGATAAGTCATTGCAATATACAGCATGAGGTCGGTCCTCTTCAAATTCAACTCGGAAATTTACACACAGAGGAGATCACCTTTCTGGTTCTGGAGAGTTCTACTGTTGGTAGAGTGTTGGGGCGCCCATGGCTGGAGCAACACAACCCCAAAATCTCCTGAAGAAATGGAGAAATTCTGAAGTGGGGGGACAAATGCTTTCCTGGATCTTTCCCTAACCTTCCCTGTCCAGTCTCGTCAATACCAGTAAACACCACCTCCATTGAAAGTCCAAAGGAGAAACAATCCATCTCCATACCTGACTGCTACTCTCACTTCAGTGATGTTTTCTGTCCCCTACGGGTGTCATCGTTGCCTCCACACCAGCCATGGGACTGTGCCATCGACCTCATTCCGGATGAGCCAGTGCCCCATGGTAAGATCTACCCTCTTTCACTTCCTGAGCAGAAGGCCATGGAGGAGTACATCGATAAGGCCCTTAAACAGGGAAACATCCGACCTTCAACGTCCCCTGCTGCTTCCAGCTTCTTCATGGCTAAAAAGGATGGCGGTCTTCATCCTTGTGTCGACTACCAAGCCCTCAACAAGATAACTGTCAAGTTCTGCTTTACTCTTCCTCTCGTCCCAGCAGCTCTGGAGAAACTTCGGGGAGCTACGATTTTCTCCAAACTGGACCTCCGCAGTGCGTACAACCTCGTGCGAATACGGGAGGGGGATGAGTGGAAGACCGCCTTCGTGACACCTACTGGCCACTACGAGTATCTCGTCATGCCGTATGGCCTGGTCAACCCCTCTGTGTTCCAGGACTTCATGCACGAGGTGCTCCAGGAGTTCCTTCACAAGTTTGTCCTGGTCTACATCGATGATATACTCATCTACTCCCGGAGCGAGTACACCGAACATCGCCAGCACGTTGCGGAGGTCCTCCAGAGACTCAGAGATTTACAGCTGTATCTAAAAGCTGAGAAATGCTCCTTCCATCAATCTTCCACTCAGTTCTTAGGACATAATATCAGCCAGCAAGGTTTCCAGATGGACGAGAGGAAGGTGGATGCTGTCCGAGATTGGCCACAACCATAAAAGAACTTCAACGATTCCTAGGATTCTCCGATTTCTACAGACCATTTATCAAGAATTAGAGAATCTCTTCTCATTCTCTTTCCCTGATCAGGAGAGTCCTCCAATGTACCTGCTGTGGAAAATTGATTCCGAGAGAGGGAGAGGGTTTGGGACTCAGCTCACCATCATCTCCAAATGGCAATGTGCAGGCAACAGGAGTATGCTAATGCTCGTCGTCTGGATTCCCCACCTTATCAACCTGGTCAACTCCTATGGTTATCTACAAGGGATATCAAACTGCGCCTGTCCTGCAAGAAGTTGAGTCCCAAATATGTTGGTCTCTTCCCCATCTTGGAACAAGTCAACCCAGTCACGTACAAGTTACAGCTACCACCACAGTATCGCATTCACCCCACCTTTCATGTATCTCTACTCAAGCCACATCACTTACCTGTTTCTGTTCCCTCCACAGAGCCTGATCCAGTAGAGGAACCTCATCTCAGAAGAAGGCACCGTTTATGCAGTGAGAGAGATTCTGGATTCCCGGCATCGTAATGGTCAGTTGGAATACTTTGTGGACTGGGAAGGATACGGTCCAGAGGAGCAGTCCTGGGTAGCTAGAAGAGACATCCTAGACCCTGAGTTACTTACCACTTTCCACCAAGACCATCCAGATCGTCCTGCACCTCGAGGAAGAGGTAGACCACCATGACGCCGGGGTCCTCGGCCCTCTGGACCGGGCCGTGGGGGGGGTACTGTTAGAGATCGGTCAGGCTCACTCACCAACCAATCACGACGCACCCCTTCACCAGAGTACTGATCATCATCACCTGTTCACAATCACCTCATCACCAGCACCCCTTCATAAGCACACACTTCAGATCAGCACTTCGTCCAGTCTCAACTTTGGAATACGGACTCACTTACCTGCTCTTCATGCTGGACTCTATTGTTCACCTGTCGTTGCTGGTTTCTTCTGTCTGTCATGGATTACGCCATTCCCTGTCTTCGTCTGCTTCTACACGTTGGAACTCACCTGTCTCATCCCATCTGTCCCGAAATGTGTGCTCTGTTCTTCGTCATCTTCATCAGCCATCTGCACGTAACAAACAAACTGTCAATATCACTGTTTATCATTTTTCTCCATATCCGTTGTGTTACGTTGATGACGTAGTGAATACTTGGGTGTAGTTCCTGGTGTTTTTTTTTTTTTCTTTTTCCCTGACAGGATTGGTCCTGGACATAATGAGCGGCTGCTGGTGGTTGGACCGGTGCCGAGACCCGAATTATAAATTCCTCAGGACTTCGCTGGAGGGCGCTCTCTGCCTTTTTAATTGATCATGCTTGATTTGTTGATACTGTGTATAATCGCTGTTGAATACTGTTGTTTGTGACTTAGACTCCAACCGAGTTCAGTTATCCATTCTTTCTTTCTTGTGAGAGCCTTGTGTGTGTTAAAACAGCAATGATCTTCTGACTATACCTGTAATTCCTTAAGCACTTTGGGAAAACCGTAAGGGGTGAGTGCCTTGTTTGTTTGTAGGCCAATAGGCCATTTTCTCCTGTTTTTTGAGTAGACAGGGAGGTAGGTTATGTTTATGTGTTTTGTTTCTTTATTTCTTTTTAAAGGTAAGTTAGCTTTGTTTGTGGGAGAGTTAGTTTTCTGTTTTGTTTGTTGTTTTGGCACATGTTGTTGTTTGGTCCCACTATCCTGTTTCCTGTCTGTAAATTGTCTATTTACAACAAGACAGTTTGATTGCATTGAAAAGATGAGCAATAGAACATTTAAGAAAATAAATGAATACTTAATGAGTAACCATTGTTGTTTCATTTATGTTGCGCCCTGACCTAGACCAGGGATCGTAACATAAATTGGGGGCTCGTCCACTGCGTATCAATGAAGGTAATTGGTATAGTTAAACGCGTTTGTTTGGTCATTCCTCTGGTGTGGAACGAGTTTATGGACAAATATGGAATTTGATTTGACGTCATTTACGCTGTTTCCTACTAAGGAGGAATTTAATAAATGTTCGCAAAGCTGATTTGTTGCAAATTGCCGATTTCTTTAATGTTCTTGTTCCTAGGGAGGTGCCAAAACACGTTGTTAAAGAGAAGTTGTATAGCAAATTGGTAGCGGCTGGAATTTTGCCGGATGAGTCTGTGGAAGGGTTAGAGGGGAAGAGTGTTGAAACTGCGGTAGGTGAGGGTACCCTTCCCATCCTCGTTTTGATCCAATGC
This sequence comes from Opsariichthys bidens, assembly GCA_037194245.1. Classification (NCBI taxonomy): domain Eukaryota; kingdom Metazoa; phylum Chordata; class Actinopteri; order Cypriniformes; family Xenocyprididae; genus Opsariichthys; species Opsariichthys bidens. The sequence continues at coordinate 6,989,775 of CM074279.1, forward strand.
TTGCTATCAAGTTGAAAGAGCTGGATTTGCAGTTAAAGAAACAGGATTATGATGCACAGCTTCTTCATTTTCGAACTCTGGAGTTAGAGGCTGATAGTAAAATTAAATTACGCAGTTTGGAACTACAAGCCAAATCACCATCTAATGTGCCCATGCCTAGATCTAGACCGCCATCTCCTCTTTTACCAGAGAATGTGTAGCAAATTAGCTCAAGAGGGAAATATTAATAATTATTCATAACTAATTATGATTATTCATTACGATCAATTATGAATATTTGAATCAGTTAATCAGGTTAACTTAATGTAGCTGCATTCAGACTACAATCAATCGATCTGTTCATCCTGTGAACACTCAATGTTGATTATAATTGATTCTAAGAGAAGGATATTTCCCCTGACAGAAGAATTATCTTTCTGTCCCGTTTCCGGTACTTTTAAAAACATGTATAGGGTCAGAATCATTTAAGTGACAATTCACCTGCGTAGGCAGAGTCAGAACCAAACATGTATTGTGCACAAATTTTATTAACTACATCACGAACACATAATTAACTAACAAACACTTACATACAAACAAATCACACGTACAGGGGTAAAAGGGGAAGTGAGAGTGAAACCGAAAGTGCGAACAGGAAATGGAGTTAAGTCAACAAACCGGAAGGAATCATTAGCATTCAATACAAAGTTCCTCTGTTGACAAAGGAGGTTCACAACTTTAGCTAACTAGCAGCAATTTAGTATATCGTACGATACTTGCATTCTGCCTCAGAGATGGAAGACCGTCTGAATATACGGTTGCAGTAGAAAGTTCTGAGTTCGGTCCGATGGTGCTGAAGTTGCAATCGATGTCTTCTGGGTTGAATGAAGGAACGATAACAAGCTTGCATTGTTGCTGTCTTCTCTTTCTCATGTGAGCACATGGCCGGGCAGGGCCGAGGCCTGTCTTTGGAACAGTCGACGATAAGAGAGGGAGGGAGGAGAGTTTGTGCTCCCTTTTAGCCTCGGGGTTCTGGCACACTCCCCAAAGTGAACCTGACCAATGAGGAAAGAGGAATTGCTGAGCGGGAACTTCCTCTCTGGAGGAATTTATGGCTTTTCTTCCAGCGCATGATAAAACTAGGCCTATTAGTTTCGTGTATATTAATGCTCCAATTAATACAACAAACACACACTGCATCTGATGAGGAAGTCACATACATGAAAATGTAAATCGAGAAATGAACATTAATTTGATAGGAGACACGATATATGTGAGGTAGTTTGTTCGTAGTTTTTATCATGAAATATGCATTAAACCCAGAACCGTACAAAAGACACTCACACAACATTCATACCTATAAACACAATGTCCTGGGATGCATGTTCATTTATAGATCAGTTCATCTATAAATTAATGCAGGAGAGTCAGTTTTTCAACAGGCTTTGTGGCTTCCCTGTAGCCTGCAGAGGTCTGCATACCTTCAGGTCGTAAAAGGCTTGCAGTCCTATTACCTCGGGGGTTGGGTGGACCCTTTGGTTAGCAGTCTGAAAGGGGTTTTAAGGATATTTGTTAAATATAACAAATATTTGTGTCTGATTTATCTCAGTCGTTACAAATGTGTCGATTTCATCTGTTCCAGTTCAAGGTTTGCCACCTGCTGCCTCTTTGTCTGTTGGTGAGTCTGTAACCAGCTTTGATGTGAGTAAATACGTTACACTTGTTCCTCACTTTAGAGAGACTGAGGTAGACTCTTATTTCGTCACGTTCGAATGAATAGCAGCTACGTTGCGCTGGCCAAAAGAGCTGTGGTCGTTGCTTTTGCAATACAAGTTAGAGGGCAAAGCTCAAGAAGTATGTACTGCCTTACCGATTGAGCAAAGTCTGAATTATGATACTGTTAAAGCCGCTGTTTTGAGAGCATACGAATTGGTACCTGAAGCATATCGCCAAAAGTTCAGGAACCATCAGAAGAGTGCCAATCAAACGTTTGGTGAGTTTGCTTGTGAAAAAAACTGTATTGTTTGACAAGTGGTGTACCGCCAGCAGAGTTTCAACATTTGAGCAATTATGAGAACTATTGTTGTTAGAGGATTTTAAAACTTGTGTTTCAGAGGACATCGTTGAGTATCTAAACGAGCAAAAGGTATTATCTGTGTCCAATGCCGCTGTTTTGGCAGATGAATTTGTGCTTATGCACAAAACAGTTTTTACTCAGTCTGTGTGTCGAGAGAAATCTGGCTCGTCTGTGGAATTTCTGAAAAATGGTTTGAGAGTTTTTAATAAGAGCAAGGGAAAAGGGGAGAGTAGAGAGATGGCTTCTAATGTGTTTCGTGGTACCAATGTGTCTCGTGAGGGAGAAAGACGTGTGTGTTTTTTCTGTCGTGAGTCAGGACATTTGATTGCAGACTGTAAGCGCTGGAATCAGGGTAACGTTAAGTCCTCCGAGAAGCCAAAGGGAGTCGCTTTAGTTCATACTGCTCCCATGGTGTTTGATTCTTTTAGTGCGCATAACAACTTATACTGCCCATTTATTATGATTGGTTCGGTATCCCTTTCAGATGAGCAGGAAAATTTGAAGCCCATCACGATCTTACGAGATACTGGTTCTGTGCAGTCCTTTATTTTGGAAAGCGCACTGGAGTTTTCAGAACAGTCATCCTGCGGATCGAGTGTTTTAATCCGTGGCATCGAGCTCGGTAGTGTTAAAGTGCCCTTGCATTCAGTTTACCTTCATTCTGATTTGTTCACAGGAGTTGTGAAGTTGGGGGTACGTTCTCAGCTTCCCATTGAAGGAGTAGGTCTGATACTGGGTAATGATATCGCTGGTGGTAAAGTGTTCCCTCAACCTATTGTTGTGGACCGGCCAGATGTGTCTAGGTTGTGCGAGCAGGTTGATGTGGGCCGACAATTCCCTTCTGTCTTCCCTGCCTGTGCAGTAATCCGAGCTCAGGCTAGGAAGTTTGATGATATTTTAGATATGTCTGAAACATTTATGTCTGAAAAAGTTGATGGAGAAGAGTGTGTGCAGGTGTTTCTCCTAATGTCTGTGTTCTTGACCAGGATGTTTCAGTCCAAGTGGAGTCCATGCTGGGAACCAGGAAAGAACAGCTAGCAGCTGCACAGAAAACCAATCCGTCTTTAGTCAAGTGTGTTGACATGGCTGTACAGAAAGAGGAAGCAGCAGATTACGATGCAGTTTACGTTTGGGAGGATCGAGTACTTATGCGTAAGTGGTCTCCACCAGGGAAGGATCTAAGCTGGAAGTAGTAGTCCCTCACAACTATCGTGAACAGATTTTGTGTTTAGCTCACGATCATGCTCTCTCTGGTCATCTCAGAGTGAACAAAACTTTTAATCGTATTCTTCAGTATTTTTATTGGCCTGGTTTGAAATCAGCAGTTTCAGAGTACTGTCGTTCGTGTCGTGTGCCAGCTAGCAGGTAAACCTAATCAGGGAATTCCTAATGCTCCTCCTCATCCTATTCCCATTCTGTCGGAGCCATTTGAGAGAATTATCATTGATTGCGTTGGTCCGCTACCTAAGACAAAGTCCGGTTATCAGTATCTGTTGACTAATGTTTGCTGCCACTCGCTATCCTGAGGCGATTCCTATGCGTACAATTAGAGCTAAAAATGTGTCGTAGGAACTGATTAAATTTTTCTCTACCTTTAGCATTCCCCGAGTCATACAGTCAGATCAAGGTACAAATTTGACCTCCAAACTGTTTTCTCAAGTTTTGAACTGTTTGTCTGTGAAGCATAAACTTTCTAGTGTTTACCATCCCGAGTCACAGGGAACCCTGTAACGTTTTCATCAGACTTTGAAAAGTATGTTGCGTACATACTGCTTTGAAACAGGGAAAGATTGGGATGAGGGTGTTCCCTTGGTGCTGTTTGCAGTACTTGAGACAATTCAGGAATCTCTGGGTTTTAGTCCTGCTGAATTGATGTTCGGGCACAACGTGTTAGGCCCGTTAAGATTGCTTCGTGAGCAATTGCTGTCTGAGACAAAACCACATATTAGTGTCCTGAAGTACGTCAGTTCTTTCCGTGAGCGCCTACACAGAGCTTGTGAAGTCACACTTTCAGAGTTGGCCCGCACAAAGGTTAAAATGAAGACTTACTTTGACAAAAAGAGCGCTTATAGAAGTTTTCAAGAAGGTGATTACACAGATTATGTCATTAGCACTCCTGACAGAAAACGGAAGGCCAGAGTGTGTCACATTAATATGTTGAAAGCCTATGTCAAGAGCGAGGTAGCTCAGAGGGATGTAGCTCAGAGTGTGTCAAAAAAACATTGCTCCCATCTTTGCCGTTACAGCAGTGTATTGTCCTGAGGAGGACAGGCTTAGGATGCGAGATGTATCATGTGCTCGTTTGGACAATTCGAATTTTTTAGCGGATTTAAAGTCCAATCTGTGTTATTTGAGTGAAGTTCGTCAGAGTGACATTATTGCTCTGATTAACAAGTTCCCTTCTCTTTTTACAGATGTGCCTAGTCAGACTGTAGTGTTGGAGCATGATAGTGACGTTGGTGATTGCTCCCCTATCAAGCAAAATTCGTACAGAGTGAATCCCATTAAGAGAAAGATCATGCAAGATGAGTCTGCATACCTGTTAGAGCATGGTTTTGCTGTGCCAAGTTCCAGTTCCTTGAGTTCACCCTGCCTGCTGGTGCCTAAATCAGATGGGAAATTTCGTTTCTGCACAGATAACCGCAAGGTAAATTCCATCACTAAACCAGATTCCTATCCGTTACCGAGAATGGATGACTGTATTGACAGGGTGGGTGCTGCAAAGTTTGTGACAAAGCTCGACCTGTTAAAAGGTTACTGGCAGGTACCTTTGACCGCTAGGGCTTCAGAAATCTCTGCCTTTGTTACACCTGATCATTTCCTGCAATACAAGCGTATGGCTTTTGGGATGCAAAATGCACCCGCCACATTCCAACGCCTAATGAGAATAGTACTGGCTGGGTTAGAAAACTGTGAGGCATATCTGGATGACATTGTTGTTTATTCTTTTGATTGGGAACAGCATTTATCAAGTCTATATTCAGTGTTTGAACGTTTAAGTGATCGCTTACTTTGAATCTCGCCAAGTGTGAGTTCGGTAAGGTTGTGACCTATCTTGGGAAATGTGTGGGTCAGAGACAAGTGAGTCCTGTGCAAAAAATGAGAGCATTGTTGATTTTCCAGCTCCAAAAACGAAACGGGAGTTGCGTCGTTTTCTGGGAATGACTGGATATTACCGTGCTTTTTGCAAGAACTTTGCTGAGGTTGCAGCACCACTTACCAACTTGTTGAGTCAATCTAAAGTTTTTGAATGGACTTCAGAGTGTCAGTTAGCTTTTGATGCTATTAAAACACTGTTATGCAGTGCTCCAGTTTTATCAGCTCCAGATTTTGCACAGGCATTCATTGGAAGTGGATGCGAGCGAAGTGAGAGCGCGAGCAGTGCTTATTCAGGAGGATGCTGTGGGATTTGACCACCCAATATGTCATTTTTGTCATTACAAAATCACAGCAGCATTATAGCACCATCGAAAAAGAAGCCCTTGCGCTGTTGCTGGCACTCCAGCACTTTGAGATTTACCTTGATGCTTGCAATGTTCCCATTCTGGTGTACACTGACCATAATCCCCTTGTCTTTCTGTTCTGAATGTCAAATTCAAATCAAAGACTAATGCGTTGATCTCTTTTGATTCAAGGATATAACTTGAAGAATCGGCACAAAAAGGGGTGTGAGAATGTACTTGCTGATGCCTTGTCGTGTGCCCCAAGTAAGCTTGAGGATTGAGTGTCGTTTTATAACAAATTATGTGTAATTTTCAGGGTGGGGGTGTTGCGTTGATGACGTAGTGAATACTTGGGTGTGGTTCCTGGTGGTTTTTTTCTCTTTCCCTCACAGGATTGGTCCTGGACATAATGAGCAGCTGCTGGTGGTTGGACCGGTGCCGAGACCCGAATTATAAATTCCTCAGGACTTCGCTGGAGGGCACTCTCTGCCTTTTTAATTGCTCATGCTTGATTTGTTGATACTGTGTGTAATCGCTGGTGAATACTGTTGTTTGTGACTTAGACTCCAACCGAGTGCAGTTATCCATTCTTTCTTTCTTGTGAGAGCCTTGTGTGTGTTAAAACAGCAATGATCTTCTGACTATACCTGTAATTCCTTAAGCACTTTGGGAAAACCGTAAGGAGTGAGTGCCTTGTTTGTTTGTAGGCCAATAGGCCATTTTCTCCTGTTTTTTTTAGTAGACAGGGAGGTAGGTTATGTTTATGTGTGTTTTGTTTCTTTATTTCTTTTTATAGGTAAGTTAGCTTTGTTTGTGGGAGAGTTAGTTTTCTGTTTTATTTGTTGTTTTGGCACATGCTCACCCCTGATGATTTTGTCCCACTATCCGGTTTCCTGTCTGTAAATTGTCTATTTACAACAAGACAGTTTGATTGCATTGAAAATAAAGAAAAGATGAGCAATGGAACAATTAAGAAAATAAATGAGTACTTAATGAGTAACCATTGTTGTGTCATTTATGTTGTGCCCTGACCTAGACCAGGGGGGTATTCCAAAAAGCAGGTTATGTGACATACCTGGGTAAGTTTAAGGGTAAGTAGGCGGATAACCTCAGCTTTCGGTTCCAAAAACGGAGGTAAGTTTCAAGGTATGTAAGTAGCCATAGCAACTTAAGCTCTGAACATAACCTGCTCCGGGGCAGGTTTAGTTTCAGGGTTAGTTTGTTTCAGAGAGGTGACGGAGCATGGCATGCCCTTTTGAAGACGATCCAGTGGATGTGGAAGCACAGATTATACGGAATCTTTTCCGCCGTGAGAGGGTGATAAGTTTTCGTATCCAAATGGATATTTGCCGGAGCGTTACCATTTTTCAAAAGACTTGTTAATATACTTAACAAATCTTTTGAAACCTTACATATCAAACGTGACACATCAGCACTTGACACAGAGCACATTTTGTGCATCGCCCTTCGTTTTTTTTGCGACGGGGAGTTTTTTGTATAACGTTGGCGATGCAGAGCATGTGGGAAAGGCAACTACGTGTAGGGCTGTTCAGACAGTATGCCTCGCATTCAAACGGTTCCTACACACTTTTGTGCAGTTCCCTGCCCATAAACCATCGAGAGTCATTAAAGAGGAATTCCACAGAGTGGCGGGTTTGTCCTTTCTATGATATTCTGTGAGACCATTTTAGTTACATAGCACTACTTAATTATCCATATATCAATACCCTTACAAAAGATTACTGCAGTTTTTTAGAAGTAATACTACAGTTTTTGTTACATATAGAAAAATGCAGTTTTTTGGACACGAAAAAACTGCAGTATTGCAGTATAACCTAAAATGTCTGTAGTTTTACTGGAGTACAACTATACTGCAATACATCTAAAGTACTAGTAAAATAAAACTGCAATACAACTGCAGTTCTACTGTTTTTATACTTCATGCAACTTTCAGTTGTACTTCATTTTACTGCAGCTGTACTTATACTACAGTTTTACTGCAGTTCTACTTCAATATACTGCAGTTCTTTTTTGTAAGGGTACTGTATACAGTCACAGTCATTTTAAAATGTTTCTTACATAACTTTCATTTTCAGGGTTCTGTGCATTGATGGAACTCACATTCCTATTAAAGCTGCTTCAGTCAATGAAGGAGATTGTGTTAAGAAGTCAATCCGTGTGCAGGTAACAATATATTTTTGGGTGCTAAATCTTTAGGTGTTTAAACCATTAAATCGCCCTCATTACTGGTCCCCACGACACTGTAAAATCTACTTACTTAAAAAAAAAGCATGCAAACAGATTGCCTCAAAAAAACTAAGTAAAGTGAAATAGGAATAGTATGTTGTACTGACAAAAGCTTAGGAAGTAAAGTTGACTCACACTTGAGTTCTAGTGACTAAAAAAGAGTGTATTTGATAATTTACTTTAAATCAAATTTAACTGTTACCACTGTTGTGTTTAGCATGCTGAATGTTGAAGTCTGTGTGACTCAAATAGATTCAATTTCAAAATATTGTCACAAATTTAGAAGAATTGTATCGACCCACTTAAAAGTTTCACCAACAGTTTGTGTTTATATGTGCTACCATTAACTTTATAAATAATCATTATTCAGCATAAAATAAGATGGTTTTGTAAGTCATATACATAATTTTATATATGATTTGTGAAATTCAATTACATATGAATATATGACCTGTGATTTCTTGTTGCATCACTGCATCAAATCAGAAATACAAGAATATAAATCTAGTGCCCAAAGGAAACACCATTCACCATAATTGTAAGGTCAATATTTTAGAAAACAACATTTTAGGAAAATCAATGCCAATTTATGAAGTAAGCTTATGTGATGTTCTCTCAAGATTTTGGACCCCCACCTGTTTCATGGGCCTCGGCCTTCTTCCTATTGGCTGCATAGAAAACTAAATGATATTAAACACTAAATTTACACTTCATTAACAGTTTAGTAAATTTAGAAAATATCATCTTGTTGGAGAACGTTTTTATGTTTCATTTTAACTTTGCTCAGAGTTCTTCTGGCTCCAGAAGGATTACACCTGATAAAACAAGCCAATAAATTACACTTTTTTTGTCAACATATTACCAGCCAATTATGTACATCACTACAGTGATATTAAGAAATTTATGAAGGCCAAAAAGTAAATGCTTGTCTATTTTTACAACATGCCCAAAAGAATTTTGCATTACAATGAAAGGGGACAAATAACCACGTACCTATAATTTTATAAACTCATGCATTTACTGTTTTTTTTTTTTTTTTTGCCATGCCAAGCTCTCTCTCTCTCTCTCGCTGATGCTGCAGTATTGCTTTTTTAGTTAAAATGTGCTTATATTCTTCATAAGCAAGCATTAAAACCGCCAACTCCGTCTCGCTGAAGTATGTCGCACGCCTTTTTTCTCCACGCGTTTCCATGGTGACTCCTGAAATCGGCGATCCATTGAAAATGCCTTCATGTGCTCGTCGTTCGCGCGCATTAACTCTCGGTTACCAACTGGCGGTTGTTTGAACTAACTCCACACAGGTATTTTGGAACCAACATACCCAGAGTAAGCAAGTTCTGGGTTAATCAACCGAGAGTTCAAGGTATATGTGACGGTAAGTTAACCTTCCTTTCTGGAATACCGCCCAGGGATCGTAACAGTTGTGTTCTAATAAAAGTCAAACTACTAACCTGATCCTCTGTGAGTCTGTCTTCCGTAACAACTATATATTCAGATTTACATATTCAGGTTTGTAACTATATATTCAGATTTACATACAATTATTTCCTGTTTGGCCCACATATATATAATAATACATTTATTTATTTTTAGTGTAATTCACTTAAAGGGTTTTTTTAAGTTCCAATGATTGTAGTAGTTTCCTATTAGTACTACTGACTTACTGCAGCTGAAATAATACCTCCCTGTATGTATTGTCAAAATAGTGACAATTTTTTAACCACTTGGTGGAATTGGCAGACGTTCCCTTCATCATACGCCGTGGTAGCGCATCAAATCATTCACAGGAATAAATATGAAGGTATTGTGCACAAATGTGATTTTTAATTAATATTTCATGTCGATATACAATGTTTACATATTTAAAACTAATCATGGTATTGTAATAGTAATTGTAATTAGAACAGTGGCAAGGAACTCTAAATTACTGAGCACTGAGAGCATTTCCGTTGTGTTGCAGCTCGTTTCCATTGTGTTGTGGCTTTATTTCGTTGTGCTGTGGCGATTCCATTGTGTTGCTGTTAGAGATCGGTCAGGCTCTGCAGTCAGCCAACCACAACGATCGTCATCTCTGGGGTACTAATCATCCACACCTGAAGCTCATCACCTCATCACCAGCTCTAGTTATAAGCACACACTTCACCTTTGCACTTCCTCCAGTCTCAACTTTGGTTATGGACTCTGTGATTCTGTGATCTGTACCTGTGATTACCAACCTTGATATGTTCCTGCTCCCTCGTCTTCGTACTTATCCTGTGTTCCAGTTCCATTGCCATCTGTCTGAGTCTCCTTTCATCTGCTCTCCCAGGAATCCCTCATCACTTCAGCCCCGGACGCAAAGTGTGTGCCCTGTACCTCGCAAACCTCGGATCTTCCATTCATCTATCAAACAGAAAGACTGTCAGTATATTGCTCTGTCATCTTCTACTTGTTTACTTACCTGAGTTTGTGGATCCCGCAGTGTTCAATGAACCTACTGATTTGATATACTTCTCTGTGAGTCTGTGTTCCGTTACAGTTGCGGCTTGTTTCCGTTGTGTTGTGGCTTTATTTCGTTGTGTAGTGAACTTATGTTTGCTTTTTAAACTTTGTTGTGTTGTGCACTACTTGGCCACTGTAGCTCAGGGATAGTGTAAAACGGAAAGTTCTTTTTTTGCTTGCCAAAAAATAAACAAAAAAAATTCAGATTTTTGTTTCCTTCAGGAGTGTCATTCTACGATAGATGATTACAAATGCTGGAAATCTCAGGGGGGTAATGATATATGGAGTTCACATGGCACTGAACATTCTGCTGGAGTTAGCATTTTGAGAAAAACTTTTAATGGGGATCTATTAGGATCAGGTTCAGATAGTTTGGGCCACCTTAATTTATTAGTGATTTTGCTTAACCAACAAACAGTAATTCTGGGAAATATATATGGGTACAATACTTCTGTCATAATCATGTCCATGTCTTTCTGTTTATTCTGTTCCCCAGTCCTGTCATCATCAGTCATGTGTTCTTTGTTTTTGTTTCTATCAGTCCTGTCATTTTGTCACATGGTCTTTGTTTTGGTTCGTCATCATTATTAGTTCATCGTCACCACCTGTGTCTCGTAATCGTTATGTCTATCACCTGTGCCCTACCAATTATCCTCTTGTGCTGCTCTGTATAAATTCCCTCTGTGTCAGTCCTGTCCTCGTTCTTCATTAAAGTTACCTACTCGTGTACTTTGGTCTTGTTATCCTGTCTTGTTTAAATAAATACTTTAATATTCATCGGTCCTCTGTCTCAGTGCTTCCTAGCACTATTCATGAGCGTGACAACTTCTCTAGACGATAAATTTTTTTTTGACAAGTTAGATGAGAAACTCGTATATTGGTTGAATAAATTTCCTGTTGCTTTTTTATATACTAGGAGGAGATTTTAATGTATCAATTAATAATTCTTTGTATAGGTGTAATGATGAGGAGGCAGCGGGTAAAATCCAAATGCTGCTTAAATAAAGAACGTGGTCGTACAGGCAGAGGTCAACACAACAGCAAACAACAATGTAAGAGGGCAAACAGGATCAGGGTGATTTCCAGGCAGGAGGTCAGAGGCAGGCAGATAAACATCAACAGAACGAGGAACAGGCAGGATCGAAAACGGACAAAGGAAACAAGGCTCGGAAATTGTGATGATGAAATCAAAAAATACTTCGCGGAGTGCAAGTAGGTGAGTGATCTATTTATAGTGCAGTGATGACACTAATGAGTAGTGATGATGAGAAACAGCTGGCGGATAATCAGTGACCGAGTGAGGGATTCTGGTAAGTGTAGTGTTGTGCGGGAGAAGCATGGTGCGAGCGGGTGACCTCTAGTGGTGAGTGGGTGTAAAGATGGACTGATTTCATGATAGTCAGACGGAACGGGCTGTGTACATGTCCAGGGCGGAACGGGCTGTGCAGGTGGCCAGGGCAGAACGGGGAGGTAAGGGTTGTGTAAGTGACCAGGGTGGAACGGGGTCTGAAACACAGAGTGGGACATATAATGTTAAGGTAACAACAGAGTGAAACAGGCATTCAGATGGGTTGAGACTGACAGACAGAACAGGGCCAAAAGACAAAGCGGGGTTGACCAAGAGTTCTGGGATGGCAGAGGGTTTAGGGATGACTGGTACTTCAGGGGCGACAGACAGTTCAGGGATGATGGAGATCTCAGAGGAGACGGGTGGATCAGGACTGACGGATAGCTCAGGGTGGACAGGTGGGTCTGGGTTGATAGACAGACTGGGGCTGACAGACAGAACAGGACAGACAGACACAGCGGAGCAGACAGATGGAGTGGAGCAGACAGACAGAGTGGGACCGGCAGACAGAACAGGGCTGACAGGGGATTCAGGGAGTGGTGGAAGGACGGAGCGTTGTGGGATGACAGGTATCTCAGGGGGGACTCTTCAGTTCAAGGATGACGGAGGTTTCAGTGGGGGCCATACGGGCCATAACAGAGTAGGCCAGGCTCTCAGGTGGTGGAAGGTCAGGTGCAGGCTCTGGTGTTGGATCATGGAGCTCTAGCGGCTCTGGAGGGTCATGGAGCTCTGGAGACGGCTCAGGGGCAGAGAGCACTGGAGCGACCTTCTCATGGTGCTGCTTGCTCCTACCTCGAGGTTGACTTGAATCACCATTACCTGTGACGACCTGGTTAGATACACTATGAATGTGAATTGTGATGACTTGGCTAGATTCGCTGTGAACGGTGATGGCTTGACTTGAATCATGATGAACTGTAGGGACTTGACTTGGCTCATGATGATTTGTGATGGCTTCGTGGTGCGCTGGGGCGGGTTCGTGGTGCATGGTGACTTGGCTCGACTCACTGTGATCTACGATAGTGTGGTTCGACTCACAGTGATCTACGATAACCAAGCTTGTCTCTTGAAGAATTTGGATGACTTGACTTGAATCCTGAAGATCTTGGGTGACTTGACCTGACTCACGAAGTGCTTGAGTGACTTGACTTGGCTCAGGAGGGTCGCGGACGACTTGACTTGGCTCAGGAGGGTCGCGGACGACTTGACTTGGCTCAGGAGGGTCGCGGACGACTTGACTTGGCTCAGGAGGGTCGCGGACGACTTGACTTGGCTCAGGAGGGTCGCGGACGACTTGACTTGGCTCAGGAGAGTCACGGACGACTTGACTTGGCTCAGGAGGGTCGCGGACGACTTGACTTGGCTCAGGAGGGTCACGGACGACTTGACTTGGCTCAGGAAGATCAGCAGCGGCTGCTTGCTGGGAGTCTGGACGAGCAGCGGCGGTGTACTGTGACTCTAAATCGGGTCCGAGGAGTTCTGGGAGTTCATCGTCATCATCCATATACTGGCAAGACAGATAGGCCGGTAACACTCCAGAGAAGAAGCATGTAGGGGCAACCGGCGTTAACTGGGCTGGCAGAACAGCTGCGGTATGCTCTGACTCAGGAATGGTGGCCATTTTGTGTGCCGGTTTAGTGGCAGCCACCATGTTGTAACTGAGCTCGGGCTCCGCTTCTCCCACAGTAAATGATGACCCAGACAACAGTAGTGCATAGTCCATCAAATCCCTGAGACTACAATTAAAGTCCGCGTCGGGTAGCCAGGATATCAAGGGTTCATTTAAGCCTTGGCGAAACAAATGTTTAAACAAGAATTCGTCATAGGAGACACAATCAGATACCTTGATGAAGTCCAGTATGTAATCCTCAATTGATAATCCTCCCTGTCAAAGTTGCAAAAGTTGACCAAAGTAATCCATTGTGACCAGGATGCTGATAGACGCTACTGGATCTTGGTATGGCGAAGTATTCTGTAATGATGAGGAGGCAGCGGGTAAAATCCAAATGCAGCTTTAACCCTTTCACACGTAAGTTTAAAATATTATGGCTGAGCGCTCAGCGTAAGTTTTTCAAGGCAACCGTTATTTAGAACGTGTCACTATACTGTTTCCATGGTGACGCGTCATTGCTTGTCACGTGACACAAGGCAACCTCAAAAGCGCTGAATGACTGATGATCTGCTTTTATTTAATTTTTCCTTTTTTATTCAAAATATTAACAAATTTGATGACTATAGCATGAAATATCTGATATTCCGATTGTCAAATATGTGCAAGTGGATGTGTTTTTTCTGTTTAAACACCTTTATAATGATCGCGTTAGTTGAGATAAACGCGCGAAGGGTGCTGCCATGTTAGTTTGCCCCGCAGTACAGAGAATCGCGTCTGTTGGATTTACAGCACGTGAATTCATCCTTCTCCTGAAATACATGAAAGTAAGTGAGCCGGTGAACTGAGAGAAGAAGAGAGTAAACTTTAAAGTTGCTTACACAATGTGTATCTGATATGAATAAAACGTGCTGTCTAATTATTATGGAAATGATTGTTTTTGCCGCTTCCATAGACATCAGTGTGTATTTTACAAACTCTAAATGTATTGATTTGTAAGTACTTATGTGCATTTAAATGTCTGAAACCTAAAATAAACATTATGTGGTTGAAAACACTGCATATTTGTGATATATTGACAGCGCTGAGCGCGTCTGTCACTGGCTCAGCGCCAGAGAACGCACGCAAAGCACTTTTGAATTTGGCAGTTAATCACGTGATGCACTGAACGTTCTAATGACACCGGTGTGATCGTACGCTCCAGGGACCAGCCAAGACTGATCACACCGGTGTGATCGTACGCGTCAAAGGGTTAATAAAGAACGTGGTCGTACAGGCAGAGGTCAACACAACAGCAAATGTAACAGGGTCAAAAAGGTGTTTCCACATTTTGGCCCCTTTAATAACACTCCACCCGGATATTGAACTGGTTCCGGTAGACTAACTTAGATTCGCGCCAGCCAAGAGAGTGAATGGCTGCGTACATGCACGAGGGTGAATGTAAAGCTGATCACCATTCATGTGTTATTAACAGAATAAACTCTTCCGAGTGCGAATTGGTGTGCATGATGAATGAAAGCACAACGCAGAAACAACCCCGTTACACAAACAACAATGTAAGAGGGCAAACAGGATCAGGGTGATTTCCAGGCAGAAGGTCAGAGGCAGGCAGATAAACATCAACAGTAGTGAAAATCCTGTAAGCTTTTAGTGAAGCGCGTATCGAGAGACAGAGATGACATATGAAGCCTCGCTTCTGCCTGAGTGGTTCAGTAAGCAGTTCGAATCTTGCCGCGAAATTTTGACAGCTATATAAACCCAGGGGATCCCATCAAGATGTGTGGTTTGATAGAGGTGAGGTTTGGGTTTTTTGACTTTTGATAGTTTTGCTTGTTGTTTCAATGGAGCCAGCAAGAAAGAGAAAGACTTCCCCTGTATGGGAATTTTTTGATCAGATCTCTTTTAACAAGGTAGGCCTACATACATTTCATATAAATGCATCCAATAGGTTATATATACATATATAAATTATAATAATCTTTTATTTAAAGGTGAAGTGTATGTTGTGCTCCAAGGAATTGGGATACAATAATAACACTTCATCTATGTTAAGGCATTATCGGGCCTTGCATGAAAATAAGGAGGGAAATGGAGGTGGGCCCATCCAAGGTGTGTCATTGCAAATATTACAAAATAATAATATATTCTTCACTTTTGTAAATCAATACAATTAAAGCAAAGTGTGTTTAATTTACACAGCTTCTCTTATTTCTAGCTACCAGAAAACAAGAGCTGAATGAGGCCCTGGTCATAATGATTGTGAAGGACACACAGCCATTTATTGGGCGATTGGAGGATCCACTTCAGTACTGGGAGAGACATTAAGTTATATTTCCACATCTGTATAGGCTTGCTGTCAAGTATTTATGTACCCTGACTTCATCTGTGCCTTGTGAAAGGGTGTTTTCAAAGGCAGGAGAAGTTGTGTCAAAAAAAAGAAATCGCCTTAGCCCTAAAACAGTTGAAAAAATAATATTCTTGAATAAAAATTCCTAAAGTATATCCTCTTCATTATTTTACTTGTTTCCATAAATCACAGTCCAAGATACACAAGCACATTCACTGCCATCTGCCCAGTTAAACCCAGACACTTATACAATTATAATTTTGCCCCGTCTGCCTATGACCAAACAATTGATTTACATACATTTGATAGTCCCATAAATTTCAAGACAATACATTTATTACAAAGTTATGTTAATACAATCATTATATACCACAAGAAAATACACATTATATATACACAGTCAGGGGCAGACTGGCCATCGGGAGCACCGGGACATTTCCCGGTGGCCTGATGGTCATTCTGGCCTGCCGGCTGCCGCTGTGCTCTCGATCAGACTGACGTGCAATAGGCTGGTATGCAACTGCGAATTTATTGACGCACTTATGAGTCTACGAATCAGGCGATCGCGGAGTGAAAATGACACCACCACATGACCTACCATCAGCAAAGCACTGCCCAATTGGCTATATCCAGAGGCAGGCTTTATCTTGGAAAATAGTGCAAAAAAATGGAGCGTAAATGCAAAGGAGGAGCAGAGAGGGAACACATAAAAAGGAGAAAAGCCCTGGCCACAGACGCAGCAAGTTGCTGCAAAATCCCAGCCATGTTCGCCGGTAAGGGAACAGGTCGGTCAGAATTACATTTACATAATATTTACAGGGGGTGGAAAAAAAAAAAATCGATCCGTTCGGTTCTCCACACTCGGTCCTCCACGCGCTCGGACGGTCCGCTGTTCAACTTAAATCTGACAAAGCATCTGTAATATGGTTTACTATAAATAACTAGGGCTGGGTACCGAAACCCGGTGCCAATACGGCACCGGTACCTATATAACCAGTATGTAGCGGATCAAATCAGAATGCGAATGTCGGTGCCTCATTTCGGTGCCGCTTAAATGCCTGAAGTGATTGAAATAGCCTATTTGTTTTCTGGTGCTATGGCACGGACGTAAGAAGCATCAGTTTAATCAACACGCCTGATCGTTAGTTAAATTTAAATACTGCTTTCATGGGGTGTCAGAATGCTCGGAAAAATTATTTCCCGAATGAGAAAACTCATGTGAACGTTGGAAAGCTTTGATGATTCAAATCACAAATCGTCGGGAACTGAGACCATCCAACTACACTTGCGCTGACTGCAGTGCAGTAGGTGGTCTACCGTTAGCTTAGCTAGCTAAATTAAAAGCGCTAAAAATTAAAAAGCTTAAAACTAAACACACCAAATTGCGGGTATATTTCACGAGAAAGGATTCTGACACCGCGACGTGCAGCAAATGTTTTACAACAGTTGCGTGTAAAGGGGGAAACACGTCAAACCTAGTTAAACATTTGAGGGCACATGGAATATGCACCGTGTTTGACAGCTTGCGGACATCAGCTGGCACTATCAGTGTGGATGTAATCGGGACAGTCTTCCCTTATTGTCTGTGTCAGGGTAGTACAACATCCACCCGTTAGGGGGCCTCAGGGAGACATACAACATAGAGTCAGAGAACCGAGGAAGTCGTTGTTCGCACAGATATACTTGCACGTGTACTGCGCAATGTTACACTGTTAAAAATTACCTGTAAATTTTACAGTATAATACTGGCAGCAGGGTTGCCAGCCAGTTACTGTAATTTTTACAGTAGGCTACCATTACTATAATTTAATTTACAGAATTTTACTGTATTCTTTGATTGACAATTTTTTTTAAATTTGCTGTATTGTTTTTAATTAAATAAGTCACTTACCACAGTTGTAGACCACTCTCTCTTGCTGCTACCAGAATCTCAACCGTTGAAAATCCTAAAATGCCTCTTTATGCTTGAAATTTACAGTAATATCCTGTAATTTTGAGTCAAACCGCCACGCCCCCCAGAATGCATTGCAGTTTACAGCAATATGCTGTATTATTAAGAATACAGCCATCTGCTGTAAAATATTGCTGTAATTTTTACAGCAATTCATTACAGTGTATGGTGTTCCACAACCTCGAAATAAAAGAAACCGAACAGGTTAATGCCTCCGTGTACATCTATACACACAAGACATGGTGTCAGAAGTAAACAAATAAGAAAAGTAAGATGGCCAAGTTTAATCCGCCAGAAAATTTCGGCTTTTATCGTCCAGAAGAATGGCCAGTGTGGCGACAGAGATTCTCGCGCTACAGGACCGCTACAAAACTGAGCAAAGAGGATAAAGAGGTACAGATAAGTACCCTAATATATGCTATGGGCGTAGAAGCGGAGAACGTTTTCAAATCGTTTACATTTGCGGAGGAGGAAATTGCTGAGGATTACGAGACTGTCCTTGGAAAGTTTGACGAATATTTCATGCCGAAAAGAAATGTTATACACGAACGGGCTTGTTTCTATCAGAGAGTACAAAAGCCTGGGGAAAATGCAGAGTGCTACATCAGAGCGCTCTACGAGCTTAGTGAGTACTGCGAATTTGGTGCAGGCCGAAACGAACACATAAGAGACAGACTCGTTGTAGGAATCAGGGATAAAGAGCTTTCTAGAAGAATGCAGATAATGACAGCACTTACCCTGGAAACAGCGGTGCAGATGACATGACAGGCCGAGGATGTTGCAAAACAGATCAGCCAGCAGGAAGGCCAGTCAACGAGCAGCGTGCAAGAAGTGACCTCCAAACAGTCAACGAGGACAGCAAATAGGCCCTGGACAAGAGAGAAATACAAAAGAGGTAGTGAGAACAGAAAAGAAGATATAGAGTGTGGCCGGTGCGGTAAAACAGGACACAAAGATATCAGAAAATGTTCAGCAGCAAGCACAGAATGCAGAAAGTGTAAAAGGAAAGGACACTGGGCAAGAATGTGTAAATCAAAAACTGTGAGACAAGTGACAATGAAAGAAGAGAGTGATGAGAGCTTTTACCTTTTTACTCGGTGAGTAACAAAAACAAAACTGAAGAAGCCAAGTGGACTGTGTTGCTTAAGATAGGCGATACACCGGTCAGTTTCAAGATAGACACTGGGGCTGATGTTAATGTAATAAATACAGAGACATTTAAAAAGCTTCAGCCAAGCAACTTGCTCCAGCGCTCAAACATAATACTAGATAGCCCAGGGGGACCACTGAAGTGCAGAGGACAGTTTACTTTAAAAGCTGAACACAAAGGCAAAATGTATGACATTACTGTGTGCGTGATTGCAGGAGAAACTGTTGGTAACCTTCTGAGTAGAGAAACTGCTGCTGAAATGAAACTAGTTAAAAGAGTAGAGCAAATAAGCACAGTTTTTGAGGCAGGCAGCCCTATGAAAACAGAGCCTGTGAAAATTCACTTGAAAGAAGGGGCTGAGCCATATGCAATACATACTGCAAGGAGGGTGCCGTTACCCCTAATGCCTAAAGTTAAAGCAGAACTGAAAAGAATGGAAGAACAAGGCGTAGTGGAGAGAGTCACGCAGCCTACAGACTGGTGTGCACCCATGGTACCACTTATGAAACCCAATGGAGCGGTAAGAATCTGTGTGGGACTGAACAAACTGAATGATAACATAAAAAGAGAGAGATATATGCAACCCACAACAGAAGAAATTCTAGCTAAATTAGCGGGTGCAAGCGTCTTTACATCCTTAGATGCAGCATCTGGATTTTGGCAGATTCCATTGAGTAATGAAAGCAGCCTTTTGACAACATTCATCACCCCTATGGGGCGATACTGTTTTAAAAGACTACCATTTGGAATTAGCATAGCTCCAGAAATCTTTCAAAGGAAAATGAGTGAGCTTCTGGGAGACCTAAATGGAGTGGCTGTGTACATGGACGATGTAATCGTGTATGGAAAGGACGAAGCAGAGCATGATAAGCACCTAAAAGAAGTGTTGAAAAGGATGGAAAGTGTGGATCTCAAACTGAACAAGGAGAAATGTGTGTTCAGGAAAACAGAGTTGAGTTTTCTGGGGCACATAGCGGATGTGCAGGGTGTCAGGGCAGACCCTGAGAAGGTACGTGCAATAAGAGACTTGCAAGAGCCCAAAAATGTAAACGAACTGAGGAGAGCGTTAGGCCTTATAAACTACATGGGCAAATACATTCCAAACCTGGCAACGGAAGGTGGGCCCTTGTATGAACTGCTCAAGAAAAGTAATGCATGGACATGGGACCAGTCACAGAAAAGCGCATCCAGAAACCTCAAGAACGCACTCATTAAAGCTCCAGTTCTAGCACACTATGATCCTGGAAAAGAAACAGTGGTATCTGCAGATGCTAGCAGTTACGGAGTCGGTGGCGTGTTGCTACAAAAGGACCATAACAACTGGAAACCGGTTGCATATTGCTCAAGAAGACTCACAAGTTCAGAAACAAGGTACGTTCAAATCGAGAAGGAATGCCTTGCAGGTGTATGGGCATGCGAGAAGTTCTACAAATACCTAGTAGGTATGGACACATTCAAACTGATCACTGACCATAAACCACTGATACCGCTAATCAATAGTAAAGACCTGGACACAGTACCAGTGAGATGTCAAAGACTTTTGATGAGACTCATGAGGTTCAATGTAAAAGCAGAGTACGCACCTGGTAAATCTTGGTCGTGGCGGACGCGCTGTCCCGCAGTCTGTTGAATGTCACAGAGGACTTTTTGGCAGCCGATGTGTGTTGTCATGTGAATGCAGTCATCAGAGGTGTGCCTGTATCACAGCGGAAGCTGACAGAAATAAAAACAGAGACAAAGAAGGATGCACAGTTACTGAGCGTGGAGAAATTTGTAAAGGAAGGATGGCCAGAAAATACAAAAAGCATTCCTAACAGCAAACAGTGCTTTTACAAATGGAAAGACGCCTTATCAGTGAGTGATGGACTGTTAGTGCTGGGAAATCGCATAGTCATTCCTAAAGTTATGAGACAGGAGATCCTTAACAGAATTCACGAGGGACACCAAGGACTGTCAAAGTTCAGGGCAATGGCCAAAGAGACTGTGTAGTGGCCCGGGATTTCTGACGATCTCAGGAAAAACATAGAAACATGCAAATTTTGTATTGAAAATAAACATACACAGCACAAAGAACCACTACAGCCTACACCACTGCCAGAGAGGCCGTGGCAGCGAATAGCCATAGACTTATGTATGCATCGAGGAAAACAATGTCTAGTAGTGTCGGACTATTATTCATGCTACTTAGAAATCCTTCTGTTACATACCACAACATCGGAGCACGTTATTCAGAAACTTAAAGCATTATTCGCGAGGTTTGGCATACCTAAACAAATCGTTAGTGACAATGGACCACAGTTCACCAGTGAAGTCTGGAGAAACTTTTGTGTTTTGTGTGACATCCAGCACATTACTTCGAGCCCCCACAATCCACATGGAAATGGACATGCAGAACGGGCAGTACAGACAGCAAAACGCATACTAAAGCGGGATGGCCTGCTATTAGCGCTTATGAGTTTTCGCGCTACACCTGCCACATCTACAGGTGTAAACCCCGCAGAATTACTAATGGGAAGAAAAATATGCACTACTCTACCTACCCTACAGAAAAACCTCAAACCAAAGTGGCCAAACAAAACAAAGGTAAAAGAGAACGACAAGAATGCAAAAGAAAAACAAGCATACTATTTCAACAGGCGACATGGTTTGAAAGACTTACCTGTTCTGAGACCTGGAGACTCGGTGATGTTAAAACTGGATGATGAATCACAATGGAAAGGACCAGCAACAGTGATGGCAGAGAGCACCACTCCAAGATCTTATGTGGTCTTCAACGAAAAGGAGGGGGAGAAAAGGAGAAACCGCAGACATATTCAGTTGTTGCCTGAAGGAGTTCCTGAAAAGACTAAAACACTGACTAGTTCAGAGCAGTCCACACAGAAAGAGTACCAGCACATGGATTCAGTTTTACCTTTTGAAACTGTTGAAACAAACACTTTTGTTACAAGGTCAGGCCGGGTAAGCAAGCCTGCTGTCCATCTTGACTTGTAAAAGCCAAGGATAACAAACACTGCGTAGCAGCTAATGTTTATCTTGTGTAGAATGTTTAATCTTGCCAATTTGGTTAAAATCTAAACATAGTAAAGCATATCTAAGTTTTGATGTGAAGCCATAGAAACAGTAACATGCACTTTTAATGTAATGCTGTTTTAAAGTTTAAGGTAACAAGTTATGTTATGTTGGTGGTACAAATATTGTGTTGTAAAGTTATTTGAAAACAAAAGGAAAAGAATGTAAATGATGTTAGGTATATTGTTAACAGTAATGTTACGACAATATTCAATGCCCTGAAGTGTTTGACTAAAAGGGGGAGGTGTCAGGGTAGTACAACATCCACCCGTTAGGGGGCCTCAGGGAGACATACAACATAGAGTCAGAGAACCGAGGAAGTTGTTGTTCGCACAGATATACTTGCACGTGTACTGCGCAATGTTATGGGCTGCGTCCGATATCGCCTACTTCTCTACTATTGAGTAGGCAAAAAGCAGTAGGCGAGCGAATAAGTATGTCCGAAACATTAGTAGTCATAAAAGAGTAGGCGAGAATTACCTCGGTGACGTACTATTTCTCGCGAGATTGGGATGTACGTCTACTTTAAGTTCGTCCAAAATCGCCTACTTCTATACTATATAGTAGGGGAAAAGCAGTAGGTGAGCAAATAAGTATGTCCGAAATCTTAGTAGTCACATAGGAGTAGTCGAAAAGTTTTCGGATGGCCTATTGCTTCTGCCCAGATTCTTGAGCGCTTTGCGAAAAGTACTTTTCTATCCCAGGAGGCCACGGGAGATGATACGTCAATCAAACACGGAGGAGAAAGAGGCGTTTTCAAATGTGAGTATTGAAAACATTCCTTGTGTTAAAATCGCATTTGTTTAACTACTGTAAACTGTTGAAGTGTTGAAGGTGTAAAGACGCTAGGTAGTATAGTTGTGATTTTGCTGAAAAAACACGTTTTATTACATACACCTAACAGGAGCTCTAGTCACCACGTCACCAAAGTGGATTTACATGACTTCTGAACCATATACATCATAAACACGCTTACTAAATGTTTATTTAACATCTGACTGGGAAATATTCAATAAGTATTGCAGATGATGATTTATGTAGAATTCAACACGGCTTACATTACATGAATGTAAGTAATATAAATAAACAAATGTAAAAGTAACTCGACATTAGTTATCTGTTTCATTTGACCGTTTGTACTGTTGATAAATGAAGGAACATTTGTATTGTATAAGAAGTCAGTTAACACGAGTGACTTGCTCAAGGACGCATTGGTGGTGACACTGCAGAGATCGAACCAGCAACCTTCTGCTTACCAGTTTAGTGGTTCAGCCCACTACACCACAAAAGTAGTAAAACTTCATCAATAATTTGCATGAAAAAATGGCAAGAAAAGGAATGCTGACATGGATTGTTAAATGTTTTAATCTTTAAATGTTTTTTTAACAGGTAGTGATGTTCTTGGAGAGCAGGCACACAAATGTTTGGAGCAGACACAGCGGCAGCCAGATTGTCTCGCACATCTTCTCCGACTCTTGCTTCAAGGTTGTGGGGTTCAGGGGTCCATCGTCATGGTCTTCCTCATCCTCTGGATCAATTATGTCCCCATTGAGAAGAGCAGCAATGAGGGACATGATGGACGGCAAAGACAGGTGAAGATGTTCACGGTGATCAGCTGCTTCATCAAAATAAAGCTGCAGAATTGGCACAGCTGATGGCAGAAGGATGGACAGTAGGAGAGTTCAACGCCTGTAAATATGTGATTATTAGTACAATAAGTGTGAATAAAGCTTTGTTTCATGTGTTGTTGACTTGCATATGTATTTTGCAATACAATTCATTCTGGGGTAATCTTATTTTTAGTAGTAATACTTACATTTTCTGAGTACAAAATCAGCATTCTTCTCCAAAGGCGGGATCTTCGAGCAGCTGCGAAAAACCGTACGAGGTAGAGTTACTGATGCTGTGAGGTGATAGTGCAGCTGTGACTTGTGTCTTTTTTATTGTTATCGATTGCAGAACTTATAATTACATACAAGATCAGGGAAAATACCATGGTTGTATCTTTAACAATAAACAAACAAAAAAGACAAAAAAAATATTTGTGTTCATCATAATATGAGATTAATTGCAGAGCACAAAAAAGCAATAATAAGGTTAAATATCTGAATAATTCATCATAATTCATTATATATATAAGCCTGATGAATGAAACAAATTCTTAAATTCAAGAAAAAGGGAAACGGAAGATTTAATTCACTTTTGCTTGTGGATGAAAATGTTTGCATATAAAATAAATTAACATATTCAAGAGATCGCGATTTTGGGTTTTTATAATAATAAAAAATATCTTTAAGGATAAAACTGGGTCACATTAGGGTTGAAAATATAAGAACTGAAATTAACCGCAAATTTATTGCAACAATCACAAAATAAATGGGGAGCCGTTTTGTCAACTAGACCAGAAAATTAGCAAGTTTAATCAATATCAATATATTTAAAGATAGATGAATTAAACCTGTCACTCAAATCTTTTAAGTTGTTGCGCTTGCGGTAGCGTCGTAGGTCACATGATAACGTCAACATGGCGCATGATTTTCGGATCGCATTCTTACTCAACGAGATTTCATTCATACTCTTTTAGCACTCGTTAAGTACCTACTCATTGAAATTAAGTACCTACTCACTGAGAAGGCGATTTCGAACGCAGCCATGGTGTTCCACAACCTCGTAAAGAAACCGAACAGGTTAATGCCTCCGTGTATATCTATACACACAAGACAGTCTGCACTTTCAAACACGCCTCATCGACACTGCCTGAGACAGTTTTCTCCTGTGCAGGACATGCAATAATTCAGGAGAGGTGTCATATTATGCCAGAGAAGGCAAACATGGTCATATTTCTGCAAAAAAAAAAAAGGTTTGCTTAGGTTTTACTGTTGTTGTGTTTTGTATTTACTCATATATTTATGTGTACTTTAAACTTTTAACATTGTTCAATTTAAATAACTTTTTTTTTTTTTTTCCAATAAAAAGGTTTTCTTGACCGAGTCATCCACCATCATTTTGTGGCTTTTTTTAAAGTATCGGTTCAGGCACCGTTTCGGCACCGGTATCGAAAAACCCCCAAACGATACCCAACCCTATAAATAACACGTAAAACAATCAGGGTTCAGTTAATATGTTTCTGTTGATGGATGAACATTCTGGGTTCCCAGACATTACAACAACAGCGATGAGAGAGGGAAAAAAAAAAAAAAAAAACGAACCGTGAAAAAGTTGAACTGTTCCACCCCTAATATTTACTTAATCAAGCGTGACAAGCGTGAGATCACTGAAGACGGCGAGAGCGCGTGAGTGTTTACCTAATACCCGTTTCGGCTCTATTGCGAAGTTATTATTTGCTGCTAGGAAGGATTCGTTTCGATTCTTTGCTTATTTGTATGTTTTCGCTTGGATTTGTATCTGTTGGTAATTGTATTCGCTGCCATTTAGAAGAACTGTAGCGGTTGTTAGTTTTTGGCATTGCTGGGCTGTGAACTTAAGTGCTGTACGTGCGCTTCCTGCAGTAGTTTCGATTTGGCCCATTCACGGCGAAACTCTTTTGCTGAGCTAATTGTTAGGGCGGGCCCAGCTGTTTTCACTTATACGTTATTAGTCAAGCTATTTAGTCAGTGTGTCCGCGCTTGCGCGGAAGCGTTAGCGGAAGCGTTCAGCCTCCTTGTGTGAAGACCGACTTGGGTAAAGACCTGCGACTCTACCTGCGCGACTCCACCGAGCAAGGACACCGACAGGACACTTAAGTATCCCCCCCCCCCCCATTTTTCTTTGCTACCATACTCAACATGTGCTTTCAATATATTCCTGTTGTCACTCGTACACGCTCCACTATCACCCGTAGAAGGCAGCGCAACACTACTAACCTGCGTCCGATTTACTCCTCTCCTAACCAACCTCTATCTGTTTCTGTAGGCCTATGGAACTGTCAGTCAGCTGTTAACAAAGCTGACTTCATTCCAGCCTTTGCCACTAACTCTTTTCTCAATATCTTAGGCTTGACTGAGACATGGATTCGTCCAGAGGACTCCTCAACCGCCGCTGCTCTTTCTAACAACTACACCTTTACTCATACCCCTCGACAGTCAGGAAGAGGAGGGGGCACAGGTTTTCTCATTTCCAATAATTGGAAATACTTTGCTCACCCTGCTCTATACAGCAACTATTTGTTTGAATCACATGCCATTACAATTACATACCCTGTCAAAATTCATCTTGTTCTCATCTACCGCCCCCCAGGTCAATTGGGTACCTTTGTCGAGGAATTGGACATGCTGCTGTCCTCATTCCCAGACGATGGTAGTCCACTTGTACTACTGGGCGACTTCAACATTCACCTCGATAAACCTTATGCTTCTGACTTCCTCTCTCTCCTAGCTTCATTTGATTTCAGCCGACTCATCACTACAAGCACCCACAAATCTGGCAACCAATTGGACCTGATCTACACACGTAACTGTATCACTGACAACATTCTGGTCACACCTCTGCACGTCTCTGACCATTTCTGCATCACTTTCAATCTGCAACTTATTTGTGCACCACCAACCACTTCACATGTTTCCTTCAGAAGAAACCTGCGCTCTCTTTCCCCTTCTCATCTATCCTCTGTTGTGTTATCCTCCCTTCCCACACAAACACAGTTCTCATCTTTGGATGTAAATACTGCAACACACACGTTATGCTCCACTTTATCTACTTCTCTAGACAGTATCTGTCCTCTGGCATCCAGACCAGCTCAAGCAACTCCATCCAACCCCTGGATATCTGATGCGCTTCGTGATGACCGGACCAAACTCAGGGCAGCAGAAAGGAAATGGCGCAAATCACAAGACCCATCTGACCTAGGTTTGTACCAAGATCTGCTATCATCTTTTTCTGGGGGAGTCCATGCAGCTAAGTCCTCATACTTCCACGATAAGATCAACGGCGCTACAAACACACGCTCACTCTTCAAGACATTCAACGCACTCCTCTGTCCCCCTCCACCACCACCCACCACGTCTCTAACTGCTGATCAATTCGCCAATTTCTTCACCGACAAGACATCTGCCATCAGGAGCCAGTTCTCTGCACCACCCACACAGGAACTCATCCCCTCCTCATCCACTATTCTTCTCTCTTCCTTCTCCCTTCTCACGGAGGCGGAAGTATCAAAACTTCTCCTCTCCACTCATCCCACCACCTGCCCTCTAGACCCCATCCCCTCACACCTTCTACAAGCCATCTCTCCCACTCTCTTACCAGCACTTACACACATTATTAACTCGTCTCTCCACTCTGGCACTTTTCCTACCACATTCAAGCAGGCTCGAGTAACCCCACTGCTTAAAAAACCCACGCTAAACACATCACTCATGGACAACTACAGACCTGTCTCTCTCCTACCATTCTTATCAAAAACACTTGAACGAGTTGTTTTCAACCAGGTGTCATCCTTCCTCACACAGAACAACCATCTGGATGTCAACCAATCTGGTTTCAAGAGCGGGCATTCCACAGAGACTGGCTACTGTCCGTTACGGAATCCCTGCGAATTGCAAAGGCTGGTTCCAAATCATCTGTTCTCATTCTGCTGGATCTATCTGCTGCCTTCGACACCGTAAACCATCAAATTCTTCTGTCCACCCTCTCGTCACTGGGTATCTCAGGTCCTGCACTTCAGTGGTTTGAGTCCTATCTCACAGGTAGGTCTTTCAGAGTTGCCTGGGGAGGGGAGGTATCCAAACCTCATGAACTGATCACTGGGGTCCCTCAGGGTTCAGTTCTTGGTCCCCTCCTATTCTCCATTTATACTACATCACTGGGTCCCATCATACAGGCACAAGGTTTCTCCTACCACTGCTATGCTGATGACACACAACTCTACCTGTCCTTCCAGCCAGATGATTCCACAGTAGCTGCACGGATCTCAAGCTGTCTGGCGGATATCTCCACCTGGATGGAAGAACACCACCTGCAGCTCAACCTGGCAAAGACTGAGCTTTTAGTCTTCCCTGCCACTCCTACCCTACAACACGACATCAACTTACAGCTTGGTACAACCACCATCACCCCATCTAAGTCGGCCAGAAATCTTGGAGTTATCTTCGATGACCAACTGACCTTCAGAGACCACATCTCAAAGACGGCGCGGTCATGCAGATTTGCACTACGCAACATCAGGAAAATCCGTCCCTTCCTGACTGAGCACGCAACACAACTGCTGGTCCAGGCCCTGGTCATTTCAAGGCTTGACTACTGCAATGCTCTTCTGGCTGGTCTGCCGTCAAGTGCAATCAAACCTCTTCAAATGATCCAGAACGCTGCTGCTCGTCTTGTCTTCAACGAGCCTAAGAGAGCCCACGTCACGCCCCTCTTCATCTCTCTGCACTGGCTACCCCTCGCTGCTCGCATCAAGTTCAAAGCGCTGATGCTTGCTTACAGATCCACCACAGGCTCTGCACCTTCCTACCTCCACACACTGCTACAACGCTACGTCCCCACCAGAAGCCTGCGATCACTAAAGGAGCGTAGGCTTGTGGTACCGTCACAGAGAGGCACAAAATCACTCTCCAGATCATTCTCCTTCACTGCTCCCTGCTGGTGGAATGATCTCCCTACTTTCATCAGGAACGCAGAATCCCTGGCAATATTCAAGAGACAGCTGAAAACTCACCTCTTCCGTGAACACTTGATCCCCTCATAAAAAAAAATAAATAAAAAAAAACACCTTTCCTTCCCTTTTCCCTTCCTACTCTAGCTTATGGTACTGAGCAATGTATGGAACTTGTATTGTGAGCACTTCCTGTGTTATTTGCCAATTCATGAAGAATCGCTTGTTTGTTTTCCTCACTTGTAAGTCGCTTTGGATAAAAGCGTCTGCTAAATGACTAAAATGTAAAATGTAAATGTAATCATTTGGCAGCTGGACGCTTTCATCTGAAGCAACTTACAATAGATAAAATCTATTCTTTATAAAAAATAATACAAATATATATTTATAATGACAGAAGTTTTAAAAGCGCATCTTAATGACAAACTAGCACATTGTTTTATATACTGTATGGGATACATAGAGCATTGGAAATATATAAAATATAAATATTTTAACATGTGAATATGTGTCTTTTATTATCCCTTTTTTAAAATGTGTTAGCCAATTTTATATTTGTCTTTGGTGTGGTAGTATAGATGGTCTATTCCTAGTGAGTTTTTGAGGGTTTATTTATTCATCCATTCATATTATGAATGGTAGTCTACCTGTTACATCAACTAACAGGGTTACCCAATACGTTTAGAAGGCTGGTGGACACATGAATTTGGTGGTGGTGACTGCAGCAGCAGAGGTGGCCTGGGGTGGAGTCAAATTCCCGCCCTGATTTACTGTCCCAGTCCGCCACTGTACACAGTGTATCACACACCACATCAGGCACATCTGTAATGTCTCTGATTGTTTTATACTCTTTGGCCTCTAGATGGTTTTGTGAGCAAATGAGGCTTCGAAAAATGAACCCTTTTGTGAACCACTTGGCTGAAAAGGTTCAATGCTTCATAAGGCTTCATCTCGCCATCACTAATCAACAGAACGAGGAACAGGCAGGATCGAAAACCGGATAAACAGACAAGGGAAACAAGGCTCGGAATTTGTGATGATGAAATCAAACAATACTTCTCGGAGTGCAAGTAGGTGAGTGATCTATTTATAGTGCAGTGATGACGCTAATGAGTAGTGATGACGAGAAACCTCTAGTGGTGAGTGGGTGTAAAGATGGACTGAATTCATGACAATAGGTATCCGCCAAAGAGGACAGTGTGTTTTAGCCCTGCGTTGCTTGGGCTAATGGATAAATTTCAATTGGTGGACATTTGGTGAAAAAGACACCCAAACAATTTGGAGTTTACCTGTGACAACAAAAATGGATCAAGACAATCTCGAATTGACTATCAGCTCATATCAAAATGTATGTCCAAATTTGATCTACATGTTGACATTCAATGTACCCCTTTGACTGACCACATAGTTATCTTTATTAATACCCCTTTGACGGCAGACTATGCACCAGGCCATAGCAAAGCCTCTTTGTGGAAACATAACAGTTTGCTCTTAGAATTACCAGAAGTAAAGGATACAATTAAATAATTAATTGCTAACTATTGGAAAGCAACTCAAAATTCTTTTTGTACCAATTGGGAGGTTCTAAAATTTGAGATTGGAGTTTACTTAAGGAAAGTTGGAGCAGTTTTAACCAAAAAGAGAAGAGCACTCAAACCCGTAACTTTACTTGTATGTCTTTGGAGGAAAAATCTGAAATTGCAGCTTTGCAAATTAAATTAGATGATTTATACTTATTGAAACCTAAGGGTGTGGGATCCAGGAGAAGATGGCTTGAAGAAGGAAAACTTAATTCTGCATATTTCTTTAAGCTTGAAAGACGGAATTTTACCCTTTCAACAATCGAGCAATTATGTATTGATGGCAAATTGTAAAAGATCCAAAGGTTATAGCTAATATCAGTGCCAATTTTTATAAAAATCTTTATAGTTCAAAATGTTCAGAGCAGAAAACAACTTTGTTTCTGCATTCAGTAAAGAATTTTAAAGTTATCTTCGAAAGTGATAGAATGTGTTGTAATGACATTGTTATTCATGAGGAAGTACAAAGTGCAATTAAGAGCTTAAAAAACAAGAAATCCCCAGGATGCGATGGGCTTACAGCTGAGCTGTAAAAATTATTTGCTGATAAGCTTTCTCCTTTTTTAACTAATGTTCTTAAAGAGAGTGTTGATAAAGAAGCTTTACCTCCTATGTTGGCGCAGGGTGTCATCACTCTAATTCCTAAACCAAAGAAAGATCTTACCTATTCGGACAACTGGTGGCCCATCACGCTCCTTAACAACGATTATAAAATTTTTGCCATAGTTTTTTCTAGAAGACTTAAAGAATGCTTGGATAGAATTATAGATGACTCTTTGTTTTAGATTTACTTGATTATAGCGATTTGGTGGAACATGATAATAGTTTTATTCTTTTCCTGAATTTTTATAAAGCCTTTAATTCAGTAGAACATTTTATTTTTAAATCATTGCAAAAGTTTGGCTTTGGTGATTATCTTTGTAAGGCAGTAAGAACTCTTTATTACAGCTGTAATAGTACAATCAAGTAAAATATGGTACTTCTCGTAGGTTTAACTTGTCACATGGAATTAGACAAGGGTGTCCAATATCCAATGTAATAGTTTCCCAGATATTTGCTTCTTATATTTCTAATGGTAATCTTCATGGTATCGCTATTGCTAATAAAAAGATTCTCATCAGTCAGTTGGCTGATGATACCACACTTTTTTTTACACGATGCTAACCAAGTTTCGTTAGTGCTGGAGAATATCCAGCATTTCTCCAAAACTTCAGGGTTATCCTTGAATCAAATTGATGAATTGATGTCTATCAAAGAGTGTAATTTATCAGAATCAGAAATTTGTAATATTAAAGTTAAAGATCAGGTATCATATTTAGGTATTATTATAACAAAAAATGAATTGGGAAGATGCTCAATAAATTTAAATTCATGGATTGAGAGTACACAGAAAAAAACTTTGTATATGGCTCCAGCTGTAACGCAGGGGGTAACTGGAGACGCAGGTGTATAATAAACAAACAGGTTTATTCCAACGAATAACAGGAACAGATGAAACAAGCACGCCACAGTGCGCAAAGCACAAACAAACACCGACAAAGGGAGAACAGAACAGGAAGTATAAATACACAGACGGAACTAATGAACACAGGTGGAGGAAGTTAAATTAATCAGTGGCAATAGAAGACAGGTGCAGACATGACGATACTAAACAAGACTGAACTAAACAAGACAAGACAGAACTGAATACATGTTACACCAGCGAGATCTGTCGTTAAAGGGCAAAATTTTACTAGCCAAAGCGGAGGCTTGTCAAGATTAACATACGCTGCTCTTTCTTTGAGTGTCGACACTGGTATTCTTAAAAAAATTTATACAATGCTCCTCAACTTTGTTTGGAAGAATAAAACTCATTTTGTCAGGAGGTCTGTACTTATGAACACCGTAGAGAAGGGGGGATTAAACTTTCTTGACTTTACCACTTTAAACAACACCTTTAAAATAAATTGGATAAAGAACTTTATATATAAGCCCACATCTATCTGGAATCTGATCCCGAATGTCATTTTTTAAAAACTAGGTGGTTTAAAATTCTTATTAACCTTTAATTATAGCATAATGAAAATCTCTGTCAAATTATCCCTTTTTCATAGGCAAATGCTATTAGCTTGGTCCCTCATTTTTAAACACAACTTCACACCTCACTCATATATCATTTGGAATAATAAGGACCTACTGTATAAACATAAATCTCTTTTCTTTGATAGTGAGTTTAAAAATGGAATTATTTTTGTATCTCAACTTTTCAATCAGAATGGTTCAATGTGCAATTATTTTTAGTAAAGTTTTTAGTAAAGCATGGAATTCCTGTTAATCCAAAAGAATTTGCGATTGTAGCTGATGCAGTGCCGCAAGGAGTTCTCATGCTTTTTAAAGACTTTTCCTTTTCTTCTTTTTGTTACTCAAGATCTCTGTAAAACATTTGTAGGTATAACAATACCTTTCTTCATCTAAATCAAAAAACAATAAGAAAATGAGAATCTTGTTTCAGGAGGAATCTGTTTCTATGCCATATGTAATTTCTTACTGGAATGGGCTTGTAAGTGACATTCCCTGGTAAAAAAGTTTGTACATTACCTCCCAAGTATCTGATAACTAACAAAATGAGAAAAATAACCTTTAAGTTAATTCATAACTTTTACCCAGATAAGTGCTCTCTCAAAAGACTCAAGAATGATATTAATACCCTCTGTTCCTTCTGTTTAAAGAAATCTGAAACTACTTTGCATTTATTTTGGAGTTGTTCTCACACACTGACATTTTGGTGTGACATTTGTGATTTTATTAAATGTTACATTAATCCTTATTTTAAATTTACATAAAGAAACATATTTTTTTTGGTTTTCATGAATGTGAAAAGAAAAATGATATTTTCTTTATAAACCTTGTTTTTCTGTTAGCCAAATATCATATTCATAAATGTAAATTTTATAAATGCAAACCTCTTTTTTTAAGATTTAAAAATAAAACGAAAATGTAATTTGAATCTATTGAGTCTTCAAAAAAACCTGAAAGCTATGAGAACAGTAGCTGTGTTTAAGGACTTGGCACTTAATCTGGACTGAAAGACTGTTGGACTCTGGCATATCGTTTTATTGTTATGACATTATATTGATGACAATTGTTGTTACTGTTGTTTTTTTTTTGTTCTTGTTTTTTTCAAGCATTTAATAATTTAAAAATAAAATAAAATAAAAACAATGTATCCTAACGTTGCACGAAATGGATACCTGTCATTCAGTTATGGACGACTGCATACTGCATTTTAAACTTGTATGAAAAGGTTTTAGATTAGTCATGAACTGAAACTAGTTAACGTTACCTTTATGATAATAATCATTTAAACGTGCTGCGACACAATGAGCGCAAACTAAGCACTCGCAATTTTAAATGTCTAGTGTCCGCCTCAATCAGCTCAGTAGTCAGGGCAGTCGTAGAGTCGGCCACATTTATTTACACGATACAAGTTACTTATTCACGACCTAGGAAGCTAGGCAACTGATTGAGACGCCGAGTAGATCTAGGAAGCTCGTGAATATTCTCCGCCCACGGAAATCGAAAATCTCTTTAACACCGGAACTCGTTCATCAGCCAATCAGCGAGCACGATACAAGCATGTGGCTTATAACTGTAATGTAATATGGAGGCTGGAAGGCGTACATGACATTTGAGAACGAGCAGTGTGGCTGGGTGTATTTGTAAGACATTGTATTTGTTTTTATGTTGTTAAGTGTCTTACATGCTTAGATCTAAAATCACCTTAGGTTTTCTGTCACTGGTATGTCCTCTGGAGGGTTTAGCAAGTAAAGAATTACATGTACTTTTAGTCTCTCTTTTTTGAGTGGTGCTAAGGAGAAGTCAGAGTGTAGTTTGAGCAAAGTGTAGAAGCACAGTTTTTGTGTCTTTTAATCTTAATGTCTTCATGAATTGTGCCTTATAAGATCGGAATCACACTCAAGGAAGTGTTGTGCATTATAAAAGGATGCGATGCTTAAACCTGGAGGAAATTTCCAGAAGATATGAAATTTTGACTAATGCACAACCCAAGACGAACCCATTTCTTGATCGAAATTATTAGCACAGTTGTTTCTTTATTATTAATTGAAATCGACTGATTTGGGTTAAAAGATCATTGCATGTTGGGTAGGGTCATGTACTGAGTTAGTTTGAGTGTTAGCTTTGTAGAGATTTGAGTTTTCCAGCCAAAATGCTGCTGTCTCTAGTCGTACACACATACTCGTTGCGGTACTGGCTTCCAGCGGCGGTGATGCTGGGCACCGCTCCGGCTTACCTGCTGTCCTGGAGCGTCTGGCGTCTGCTGTCCACTGTGCTGCCGACAAGATTCTATCACACTGTGGATGACCGTGGATACTCATTGTATCAGAGTATGGTCCTGTTCTTTTTTGAAAATTACACGGGCGTGGAGGTTAGTATGACTTTTTGTCTTTTCTGTTTACTTGTATTAAGCTCATATATATATATATAATATATATATATATATATATATATATATATATATATATATATTTATACACACACACATACATAATTATTTATATATACATAATTATTTATTATATATATATATATATATATATATATATATATATATATATGTGTGTGTATATCTATATATATGTATATGTGTGTGTATATATATGTGTATATATATTAGGGATGTGACGAGACCACTATCCCACGAGACGAGACACGAGATTGGGTTCATGAGACGAGATTTTTATAGTATTTTTAAGAAATCCTCAATAATGAAACGTATGAAGGGAAAATAGTCTTTTATTCAACTGAAAATCATAAAATGCAAAAATGTTGGTGCATTTGGAAATCAACTTGTAATGCATGTCATTTTACTTCTATTTTAATGAATTATTTGCAGTAAAACAACATGCAAACACTGCTAAATGTAGCTACAAAATCAACCAATTGTTTTCTGCCCTGTATAATTTCACATGAGAAATCGCACTGAACTTCTTTCTATAGATTGAACATAAAATAAACAATATAAATAAAATAAACATAAAAATAAAAAATTCAAATTACACTTTAAGTGTCACTTTAACTGCAGTACAAAGTTGACCATTTCCCAGTCACTATTGATTGTGTGGCTGTAACTGTTATATAGCTCAGCGTACACCGAGAAGTCCAACCGTTGGCAATAATAGCGATGCTTTCTGCCTCTTTAGGGGCAGTTCACATATCGCGCCTAAAAAAGTGTGTAAAGCGCGGCCGCGTCGCTTCCTCCTTCTTTTGCAAGCATTCGGGAGCTCGCACTTCTGTAGCGTCTGTCGTTGCTATGCAACCATGAACTGTGCTCTCCACGACCATCGCTTGGTTCTTGTCACATGACAAGACATTCTGAAAAGTTGAGATGTTTTCATCTCGCTGCGGCACAGGCGCGCCAGGAAAAAAAACGAGCGTGCCGTACCATATGCGCGTCGCGACCGCGTCGCTTCCATTTTGCGAATGAAAATGCGCGCGATATGTGAACTGCCCCTAAGAGTCTGTACAACCTTGGCCGAGGTGTACGGCATAGTTTTCTTACAATGTTTACACATTGTTTGTGTCTTGTGTGTTATTCTTGCGCCAAAAAACAAAATGTTTCCACACAAACGATTTGAAAGTGGCGGGGGCATCTTGAATAATAATTTCACCCTCACACTGATAGCACGACGAGACAACTTTTCAACTCGACGAGAAATCTCGTCACGTTTTAGTCTCGCAAGATCAGATCTCGTCACACCCCTAATAAATATATATATATATATATATATATATAAATAATTGTGTGTGTGTGTATATATATTATAACAAAAACAAAAGTCAAAAAGTCTGACAAAAGTCTTTTCGCTTATCCATTTTGTAGAAACACCTGCTATTAACCTGACTTTTAATTAATCAATTGGTGTTAGAAATAGCTAATATGAAAAGCTAAAACCCTCCCAAATGATGTTTAATGCACTGAAATAAATTAGTTTCAGTGAAAAAAAAGATTTATTATTTAATCAAGACAGAAAGGTAAAATTGTCAAGACAAAAGTTTTGTTGCCTATACAGAAATTGAACAAATTTACTGCAAATACAAAAATATATCAGCAAATTAAGTAGTGGTGCTATGAGATCCAAATTAAATATCTTGTATGACTTCCATGAGCTTGAAGGACTGCATCCATGCGGTTTGGCAAGGATTCATACAATTTATTGAAGTCATCAGGAATGGCAAAGAAAGCAGTCTTGCATGCCTCCCAGAGTTCATCAATATTCTTTGGTTTTGTCTTCCATGCTTCCTCTTTCATCCTACCCCACATAAGCTCAATGATGTTCATGTCTGGTAACTGGGCTGACCAATCCTGGAGCATCTTGATCTTCTTCGTCTTGAGGAACTTTGCTGTGGAGATGGAAGTATGTGATGGAGCACCATCCTGCTGCAGAACATGGCCTCTTTTATGGTTGGGAATATACGAGGTGGGCTAAGATTTCTTGGTATTTTAGACTATTGATGTTGCCTTCCACCCTGCCGATCTCTCGCACACCCCCATTCTGGATGTAACCTCAGACCATGATTTTTCCGCCACAAAACTTCTCTGTTTTCTGGGTGAATCTCGGATCCATGCGGGCTCCAGTAGGTCTCCTGCAATATTTGCAGCAACTGTGGTGTAATTCAACTGAAGATTCATCTGAAAAATCCTCCTTCTGGCACTTTTTACAGCATCTATCCTTTTAGCAGGCTGTGGGCCTTGGCAAATGCCACACGGTTTTTCAATTGTCTTTTGTTTAGTGCTGGCTTCTGGGCACTGATTTGACCATGGATGCCATTTCGAGACGGAATCCAACAAACTGTTCTGGTTGACACTGGGACTTCAGGTGACCAGGTCTCGTGGAGCTCTGCTGCAGTGGAAAATGGGCTGGCCTTGGATTTTTGAGCCAACAAACGGTGCTCTTGAGCAGTTGTCTTGCGGGGTCTGCCTGACCTGGGCTTGTCAAAAACGTCTCCAGTCTCTTCAAATTTTTTTTTTATAAATCCTCTGTACTTGACACTGAGACACATTGAAGGTGTCTGCCAGATCAGCAGTGGATCTGGTCTTCAGCCTCTTGATAATCTCAATTTTAGTCTCAGGGTGAATCTTAGGCATGTTTGCAGAGGTCTAGTTGCAGTTGATTTGAAGGTCTGGGGTTCTTTTTATACACGCCTGAGACCTAATTGATCCATTATTAGTCACAGGTGAAGCTCATTTGACAAGGTGATATCACTTATATCGTGGCAAAAATTGACTCAATGGGCTTTACCAAGCTGTGAATATTAGAATATTTTTTGACGGTTTCGTTTTGCTCTGAAACATTACAAAAGCTGTTGGGATTAAAATGAGCCATTTCTTGTAAAAAATTAAAAATATATTTCAGCAGCACTTCAGTTCAATTTGTACACAAGCGACAAAACTTTTATCAGGGACTACATTTACATATACACACATACAGTGGGTCACTCTGTTATTTTGCAGCCATTTGCTAAAATCATTTAAGTTAATTTTTTTCCTCATTAATGTACACCCAGCACCCTA
Source organism: Opsariichthys bidens (assembly GCA_037194245.1). NCBI lineage: Eukaryota > Metazoa > Chordata > Actinopteri > Cypriniformes > Xenocyprididae > Opsariichthys > Opsariichthys bidens. Next base: position 7,027,221 of record CM074279.1, read on the forward strand.
TATTGACAGAAAAACACAGAATTCTTGAATTCTTGATTTTTTGCGAATTTATTAAAAAAGAAAAACGGAAATATCGCATTTATACGAAGTACACCAAGTTGGCTAAGTATCAGACCCTTTGCTCAGTATTTAGTAGAAGCATCCTTTTGATCTAATACAGCCAGGAGTCTTTTTCGGAAAGATGCAAAAAGTTTTTCACACCTGGATTTGGGGATCCTCTGCCATTCCTCCTTGCAGATGCTCTCCAGTTCTGTCAGGTTGGATGGTAAACGTTGGTGGACAGCCATTTTTAGGTCTCTCCAGAGATGCTCAATTTGGTTTAAGTCAGGGCTCTGGCTGGGCCATTCAAGAACAGTCAGAGAGTTGTTGTGAAGCCACTCCTTCGTTATTTTAGCTGTGTGCTTAGGGTCATTGTCTTGTTGGAAGGTAAACCTTCGGCCCAGTCTGAGGTCCTGAGCACTCTGGAGAAGGTTTTAGTCCAGGATATCCCTGTACTTGGCCAGCATTCATCTTTCCCTTGATTGCAACCAGTCGTCCTGTCCTTGCAGCTGAAAAACACCCCCACAGCATGATGCTGCCACCACCATGCTTGACTGTTGGGACTGTGTTGGACAGGTGATGAGCAGTGCCTGGTTTTCTCCACACATACCGCTTAGAATTGAGGCCAAAAAGTTCTATCTTGGTCTCATCAGACCAGAGAATCTTGTTTCTCACCATTTTGGAGTCGTTCAGGTTTTTTTTTAGCAAACTCCATGTGGGCTTTCATATGTCTTGCACTGAGGAGAGGTTTCCGTCTGGCCACTCTGCCATAAAGCCCCGACTGGTGGAGGGCTGCAGTGATTGTTGACTTCCTACAACTTTCTCCCATCTCCCGACTGCATCTCTGGAGCTCGGCCACAGTGATCTTTTGTTTCTTCTTTAACTCTCTCACCACGGCTCTTCTCCCCCTATAGCTCAGTTTGGCCGGACGGCCAGCTCTAGGAAGGGTTGTGGTCATCCCAAACGTCTTCCATTTAAGGATTATGGTGGCCACTGTGCTTTTAGGAACCTTAAGTGCAGCAGAAATGGTTTTTGTAACCTTGGCCAGATCTGGACCTTGCCACAATTCTGTCTCTGAACTCTTCAGGCAGTTCCTTTGACCTCATAATTCTCATTTGCTCTGACATGCACTGTGAGCTGTAAGGTCTTATATAGACAGGTGTGTGGCTTTCCTAATCAAGTCCAATCAGTATAATCAAACACAGTTGGACTGAAATGGTGTAGAACCATCTGAAGAAGAAATGGACAGCACCTGAGTTAAATATGAGTGTTACAGATGTCTGAAAACTTAGGACCATGTGATCTTTAAGTTTTTCTTTTTTAATAAATCTGCAAAAATATCAACAATTCTATGTTTTTCTCTCAATATGGGGTGCTGTGTGTACACTGAGGGAAAAAAAATGAACTTAAATGATTTTAGCAAATGGCTGCAATATAACAAAGTGAAAAATTTTAGGGGGTCTGAATACTTTCCGTATACATACATGGATATATACACACACACACACACACACACACACACATATATATTAGCGAAACTAAGACCGTATACAAACCATAAACAAAGCAGCGGTTGCTTACCATTTTGAATATCAGTCATGCTAATCACATTCTTTATTCCACTCCGCTCATGTTATTATGAAAATATTTGTGCATTCAAGTGCTCAGGTAAGATGTCGTAAAATTAGAACAACATTCTGTCTGTGCTGTCATAACTTCTTTGCATGATTTCATAACTTTTGAATATATATTCGCGTGAACTGACTCGTTGGCTATACTGAACAGCTAATTCTCGCTCTCACTGACGGCCAGACGCCGATTCAATATGTCAAACAAAAACTGCCCGACGGCCAACAATCGGCTTGGTGTGGTCCTACTTTAATGGATGGAGTGTGTGGCTTTTCGTGTCTTCATTAACCATGTAGGAAAACACAACATGGCCATATACTGGATGAAAATGCCCGTATTCATCAGTGTTAAAATTGTGAAAAAATGGTTCGGTGAACATGAAGAATCATTTTGACACATGAATTGGCGCCTCTGAGACCTAAACCTCAGTGTAAGTCTTTGGGATATGCTGGAGTTGTGCTCACCTCTGGCATTGTCAATACAAGATCTAGACCAAAAGCTGATGCACTTCTAATGGAAATGACGTTACAACATTTCTCTCCATCAAAAGGTGAATTCATTTTGATCAAGATCTTGTGAATATTGCAATTGTGAAATTTTTTTTTTTTCAATGTAGCTTTTTCAGACATGCTAAACAGACATTCAGACATTCTAAACGCATTCAGTGCACAAGAAACATAACAAAATATTTCACAAGGACAACTGTATTAACAGCTTGATAAACTAAACTGTCTTTAAAACAGACAACATAAAACAAATTAGGGTTATTCAAATTAATTAATTAATTTAGATACAGCACCGTACTACTGGGCCACATATCTCTGGTCTTGGCATATTATTTCACCTGCTTAATCTTGTATTAAACACCCGCCTTTTATTTCTCATACATTGTGAATTGAGTGTGAGATGCCAGCTAGTATTGTCAAGTGTTTGTATTAGTCTTCGGAAGCCGTCTTTACTGACAATGTACATGAGTCATGATTGATTGTTTGTCAAATTCCAATGACGTTTTAGTAATTATAGGTATGAGTGAATATAATTTGTTGATTTGTTAATCTGATGAATGATTTAATGCCCTGAGCACTGCTGTAGTTTACATCACAACACTCTCCAACAGCAGAATGCTACTTTTATTTCTTAAGTCTAAATTCCTAGGTAGATTAGCGGGATATCTTAAATACAATCACAAATGACTTATAAATCTTTTAAATGTATATCCAGATGTGCAGTCTACCAATAACAGCACTGGAAATGCCCAAACCTAGCAAACGCATACTTCCTTGTTGAAGTCATAAAAATGCATACTGTGTTGCTGATGGTGGCAGTTGTCCTTGATGTTGACAACCAGTTTTTCCCTTTCTTCTGTTGGCTGTTGCTTGGTCTTCAACTTCTCCAGCTTTGAGATTAAGATGCGTTAGTGCAGTCTTCCCTTGTGGGTGTCTCTTTGGGAGGATTCTCAGGTTCATCTTGGTGATGAGTCTGTGGTCAGTCCATTAGTTGGCTCCACATGGATTTTGTCACCCATACAACCTGTCTATCCCTCTTTCTGATGATGACCAAGTTGTTGAGATGCCAGTGCTTAGAGTGTGGATGCATCCATGACGTCTTGTTGCGATTAGGGCAAAAGGTTGTGTTGGTGATGACCAGTTCATGTTCAGTGCAGAACCGTAGTAAAAGGAGACCATTGGGCTTCCCTTTTCCAGTTGCGTGCCTACTCGGGCTTTGAAGTCGCTAAGGATGATGAGCTTTTCTGATTGGTTTCATCAAACCCGCAATCTGTGGAGGTCCTTGTAGAACTTCTCCCTGGCATTTTGGTTGGTCAGGGTGGGGGCATATACACTGATCCTGGGGGGTATTCCAAAAAGCAGGTTATGTGACATACCTGGGTAAGTTTAAGGGTAAGTAGGCGGATACCTCCGTTTTTGGAACCAAAAGCTGAGGTTAAGTTTCAAGGTATGTAAGTAGCCATAGCAACTTAAGCTCTGAACATAACCTGCTCCGGGGCAGGTTTAGTTTCAGGGTTAGTTTGTTTCAGAGAGGTGACAGAGCATGGCATGCCCTTTTGAAGACGATCCAGTGGATGTGGAAGCACAGATTATACGGAATCTTTTCCGCTGTGAGAGGGTGATAAGTTTTCGTATTCAAATGGATATTTGCCGGAGCGTTACCATTTTTCGAAAGACTTGTTAAATTATTTAACAAATCTTTTGAAACCTTACATATCAAACGTGACACATCAGCACTTGACACAGAGCACATTTTGTGCATTGCCCTTCGTTTTTTTGCGACGGGGAGTTTTTTGTATAACGTTGGCGATGCAGAGCATGTGGGAAAGGCAACTGTGTGTAGGGCTGTTTGTACAGTATGCATTGCATTTAGTTTCTGCACACTTTTGTGCAGTTCCCTGGCCATAAACCACCGAGAGTCATTAAAGAGGAATTCCACAGAGTGGCGAGTTTGTCCTTTCTATGATATTCTGTGAGACCATTTTAGTTGCATAGCACTACTTAATTATCCATATATCAATACTGTATACAGTCACAGTCATTTTAAAATGTTTCTTACATAACTTTCAATTTTAGGGTTCTGTGCATTGATGGAACTCACATTCCTATTAAAGCTCCTTCAGTCAATGAAGGAGATTATGTTAATTGTAAATCAATCCATGTGCCGGTAACAATATATTTTTGGGTGCTAAATCTAATCGTGTTTAAACCGTTAAATCGCCCTCATTACAGGTCCCCACTACACTGTAAAATCTACTTGCTTAAAAAAAAAGCATGCAAACAGATTGCCTTAAAAAAACTAAGTAAAGCGAAATAGGAATAGTATGTTGTACTGACAAAAGCTTAGGAAGTAAAGTTGACTCACACTTGAGTTCTAATGACTAAAAAAAGTGCATTTGATAATTTACTTTAAATCAAATTTAATTGTTACCACTACAACAGTGCTGCAACCAACCATGATTTGGCTTCATACTCAGGGCAGGAGCAGATTCCTTTGCACCCCTGAAAAGACCTGTATTCTATGGGCACTTCATATTAAGCTGAAGTGCTGTTTTTTTTTTGTTTAAAATACCCTGTTTCCAGAAGATTATTGAAGTTTAAGGCTTCATTATATTTCTATCAGGATCAGTGAATCAGGATATACTCAGGATTCTAAACAGAATTTGCTCTCCTGCTTGTGATTATAGGCAGTATGTAGTTGCAAAAGACATTGTTCCATTCACCATGATGCAAGAATCAATACCTTTATTTCAGACAGTAATGTTGTTTTAAGTCATGTTCATTCTAACTATGGCTTTGTTGTTTAATGTATTGAAAAGTTCATGGAAATCTCTGTCCAGGTTGTCATTTATGGGGATATACCAAAGAAGGAGAATGTGGTTTATCTGTCAAACCATCAATCCACAGGTTAGTCTCGATGTTTTGCAGTCAATGCATGCTCTTATCTATAAACATTCCAAAATATTTGATGCATACCATGAAGGCAAAACCATCATTTTTTTTATATGTACCATGTTAGTAAGTACTCTGGTACCACAGTGTATATCTGCATATTATTGTATATGATACATCACTGCACCATTTGTAAGATTTGTGTTTTCCATTGTAGCTGATTGGATTATTGCTGACATGTTAGCCATTCGACAAAATGCACTTGGACACGTAAGATATGTCCTGAAAGATGGTCTGAAGTGGCTTCCTTTGTATGGATGGTATTTCTCACAGGTATTGTAAATAACTCATTCAAGGAAACAGTCCCTTATTCATAAGACGAGCACAAATTGTGTAAATATTGCAAAAATCCATCGTTATATAAATTAGGCTTGAATTGAATGATTTATTAACAATTTACCCAGAAGTTCATTCTGCTTGTGTTTTATAAATGAGACTGTTTGTTTCTGGCTATATAACTTTGTCATTCACAGCATGGAGGCGTGTATGTGAAGAGAAGTGCCAACTTTGATGAGAAAGCCATGAAGAAGAAACTATCATCTCAGACCAAACTGGGTACACCTGTGAGTATATATCCATAGCACTTTATGAATGAAGATCTAGAAACTGTTTTTTGCTTGGTCTTAAAAAAAAAAAAGCAAGCAGTAGGAAGAATTTAAAAGCCCATGTTGTTATTTAGGGAAGTTATAGGCATAACACAGATCAGTTAATGCATTGGTTCTCAACCGGTGGGGCGCGCGGACACTCTCCCCAGGGGGCGCGAGTAGGCTTGTGGGAGGGGAAAAAAAATCTGAATTTTTTTTTTTTTTAAACACTAAACTACTGTCTTAAGTTATAGTTTTGTATATACAAAACTCCTGAATAAAAAAGTTAATGTGTTTGGACTGATTTAAATAAAGTTTTGAACAAATTTGATTGGTTTGTCGATAGTGAGCGCAAATGCAGGTGATAATGACTCGCTTGAGTCGTTCATTCAAACGATTCCTTCAAATGGCGATTCATCAAGAATGAGACAGATGTTTGTGCATGGGTCATTGAATCTTTGACTCAACCGATTCGTTCCAAACACTGAATCATTCAAAATACGATTGAGTGTTGCTGTGAGATGCGCTATGCTGTGATCTTTGTTTGGATTCATCGGTTTGCATTCATCATGCTAAAATAGACCAAGATTATTATCATTATTTTGTCTAAAATGTTAGTGACTTAATATTATTAACTTGTTTGTGGAACTGTCATATGAAATCAGTGTCACATTTTCAATCGTGAGCTGATAGTAAATTAAGTGATGGTCAATTGTCAGCTCTCTTGGTCGTCAGGTCGTGTGATGTATGTTGCTGAACTGTATTCAAATGTTATAAATATTATAAAAACAAATTTTGAAATTTAACTGCAGTAATTTAACTTCAATTTAGTTTATTTGTGTGTGCTGCGCTCATAGACTTTAGAAAACCGTGGTCATGTTTGATTTCTTCTCGAGAAGCTGCACAAGCCTCAAAAGTTTAAGGTCCTTGCTCCCTGACTGAGTCTGAAACTGTCATATTCGTTTTTCCATATTTGTCATTTGGTGGCTCTCAGTTGTCAAAAACACCCATCAAATATTTGCTACGGATGCGAAAAATGCAGCAAATCCATGCAGCAAAGTTTGAGAGTCTGCAAACGTATAAAACGTGAGGTCGTATTTAGTTTTTTACACGTATAACTATGCGGCACGTTTTCTTAAATGCCATGGAATATATGGGATGTTTTTGTAATGTTATGCAATGAAATTGCGGGAACTTGCAAAAACTGCGGTTTGATGCAAAAGAGGAAAAAAAGGTGATTCACCCCACTCCTTGTTCTCACTAGGCTACTACCTTAATGTAAAGAGTCATTTCTTATTACTTCCAATGATAAGGAGGCATACTAAATCACAGAAAGTGTGTTTTATTTCAGATCTTAATGTTTTGTAGGTTTGAGCCATGTGTCAATTGAGTCAAACAAGTTCTGTAGCTTTACAAAAGGAATATTCAACAACTTCTGTAAAAATGAATAAATAAAATAAAAAAAATAAATCTAAAAAAAAATAAAATGTGTTCTTCCTGTTTACAGAGGTAGCTATACAAAACAGACATCTTCTGTTAAATTAAGTGCTTCCAATGCACAAAGTGCAATCTCTTACCGCAACGTAAATTATTTTACATACTACTAATATACAGCGTCGTCTGTGGTCCAACATGCAGTTTCACAGAGTGCAAAATAATTTGCCCCCATTGTCATGTAACACACCAGGAAACACACTTTTTTTTTTTTTTTTTTTTTAAAGACACATTTGTATAATTACTCTGATATTATGCCGTAAATATGAAGACATTTCATGAGTCCTCACATTTGAAATCACTTCGTAAAAATGCACAATTTTCTGTCATGGGTAGGTTTAGGGCTATGGGTAGTGTAGGAGCATAGAATGTACAGTATACAAACCATTACGTCTATGGAATGTCCTCACTTTGCCTGATGAAGGTGGCAGCACCCAGAGGTGTCTCTCACACACACACACACCAAAGTTTACAGATTAAAGGGTCAGCTCATTAAAGGGTTTACTCATTAAAGGGTCATGAAACCCTAGAACATATTTTATTTATTTTTATTTTTAGTTATGAACAAATGTAATGGTAGCATGTCACTGAAAACACGCATAACACTGAAATTGGTTATTTTTGCATTTTTCAGAGCAATTTCTTACTTCTGTTTTGAAAAATGGTGATTGCTCTGCTGCGACAGCACGGCCTGTACTTTGTCTTTGGCATTTACATTTATTCATTTGGCAGATGCTTTTATCCAAAGCGACTTACAAGTGAGGAATACAACAAGCGAGTCATCACGAAGAGGCAAATAAACACAGGAAGTTCTCACAATACAAGTTTCAGACATTGCTCAGATGAGCATAAGATAGAATAGGGGAGGGATTAGAGGAAATGGAAGGAGATTATTTTTTTTTTAATTGAGGTTAAGCGCTCACAAAAGATGAGTTTTCAGCTGTCTTAAGTATTGCCAGGGATTCTGCATTCCTGATGAATGGAGGGAGATCATTCCACCATCATTGAGCAGTGAACAAAAATGTTCTTGGGAGCGATTTTGTGCCTCTCTCTGATGCTACCACAAGCATACGCTCCTTTAGTGTTCGCAGGCTTCTGGTAGGGACGTAGACTCGTCAAAGTGAATGGAGGTTGGAGCGTGCTGAGCCTGTGGTAGATCTGCAAGCACGTGTCAACGCCTTGAACTTGATGCAAGCAGCAAGTTGTAGCCAGTGCAGAAAGACAAAGAGTGACAGGATGTGGGCTCTTTTGGACTCTTTAAAGACGCGACGTGCTGCAGCTTTCTGAATCCTTTTGTAGAAGTTTGATTGCACAATATGGCAGTCCAGCCAGAAGAGCATTGCAGTAGTCAAGCCTAGAAATGACCAGGGCCTGGGCGAGAAGTTGTTGCATGCTCAGTTAAAAAAGGCCTGAATAATGTTGTGTAAAAATTTGATGGGTAATTGATGTACCTAGCTGGATGTGAAATTGTGCTTTAGTGTCGGATAGACAAGAAGCTCAGTCTTTGCCAGGTTGAGCTGTAGATGATGCTCTTTCATCCATGCCAAGATGTCCGCCAGACAGCTTTAGATTTGTGCAGCTACTGTGGAATCATCTGGTTTGAATGAAAGGTAGAGCTGTGTGTCATTAGCATAGCAATGGTAGGAGAAACCCTGTTTGCCTGTATGATGGGACCCAGTGATGTAGTGTATATGGAGAAGAGGAGGGGCTACTCTGGGGCTACTCCCCTCCCTGAGCTGCTCTGAAAAACCTACTTGTGAGGTAGGATTTAAGCCAGTGAAGTGGAGTACCTGAGATCCCAAGTGATGAGTGGGTGGACAGAAGAATTTGATGATGCACAGTGTCAAAAGCAGCCGATAGATCCAGTAAAATGAGAACTGATGATATGCAATCAGCCTTTCCAATCCGCAGGGATTCCGTGACCGGCAGTAGTGCAGTCTCGGTTAAATGGAGAGAATGAGAGAGCAGCAGGGTTGCTGAGTCCTCTGCTACCAATTCTACTCCCAATATTTGTCTGGATTCTTCCAAAGGCTGGAATGAAGTCTGATTTGTTAACTGCTGACTGACAATTCGATAGAAACAAACAGAGGTGTATTAGAAGAGGAGTGTTTAGCTTGTACGAGTGATAGTGGAGCGTTGTCGAGCGACAACAGGAATGTACTTGAAACATGCTGATATGAAGGAAAAGAAGTTGTAGGAAGGAAGATCTGTGAGTGCCTTATTGGTGTCCTTTCTCGGTGGCGTCGCGCAGGTAGAGTCGCAGGTCTTTACCTGAGTTGGTCTGCTAACGATCCCGGTGCTCCGCTGTTCATTCTGGGGGACTTTTAGAAACTGCAAGCTGGACTGTGTATTGCCATCATTCCAACAGTTTGTGGACATCCCCACTAGGTGGGCAAACTTCTTGAATATGTTATGGTAATGTAGCTGATACATTTCGTACCTGTTCCTATCCATCGCTGGGAGCTGGTCATCATAACTTCATCTCCCTATTCCCACTGTACAAACAACAATTTAAACGACATAGTCCACAACACTATCGCCCTACAGTGGTCAGGGAATGCCATCACCCACTTACAGGGTTCCTTGGCATGCACCATTGGGACATTTTTGATGGGGATCTGAATGACAAAGTTTGTTATTATTAATCATATAAACTTTTGGATTAGCACGTCCATCCCTGTTAAAACCATGAGGAAATATCCCAACTCCAAGCCATGGATTACTTTGCAAATAAAATAATGTCTTAATGAAAAACACAAAGCCTTCAGAGAAAAAAAAATGGTTAGTCTGAAATTTGCAAACTGTAACATCAAGAAGTCTAGACCTCTTCATTTATATATTTTTCACAATACAGATTGTTTCAAAGCACCTTCACCGTGATGATAGGACAATGAATGGACATTGTTTTGGCTTTACAGCAGCTCTAAGAAAATATTATCGAGTTAAACTAGGTTTTTGATTGAATCACTTCCATTGTAGAAATTGTTAACTTAGGGGCCCACTTAAATTACACCTTTCCAACTAAAAACCGAAAACCTTTAATGCATTCTTGTCGTTCATTTATGTATATCTATAGGTTTGCGCATTTGAATGTGTACATGACCAAGCAGCATAGAAACCTCACATGAGCGTAACCGCATCAGAGACGACAGTCCAAAAGCTCTACTGGTTGACAAATTTTCACCAGCTAATTGCGTCTACCATTTTATCTCCCACCCCAACTTATTGTGCTCAATAATATTTTATCATCGAGCACATCCCTATTCGCTATCACCTTAGTCCATGACAGTTCCTTTTCAGGATATATTGTGCTTATGACTCTTATCAAGCACGTCCACTAATTCTGAGATCGCAATGGACGTGAAGGAATATAATGCATTAAGATGGTCACATGTAACCATCTCTAGGATTGCTTTACAGAGAATGGTCCGAGAAGGAGAAAATGACCTGTAAGCGGCAGTTCTGTGTAGTGAAAATGGCTGGTTGATGCCAGGGATCAGAGGAGAATGGCCAGACTAGTTTGAACTGATAGAAAGGCAACAGTAGGAAAGCTCTCAAGTGGAAACACATCAGTATTTTTTTCAGAAACTGTTTAAATTTTCCTTTCACCACAAGCGTTGCTGGATTTCGTTTTGTTCTAAAGGGATTGGAACGACAGGACGATTAATTCATCAGTAATAATCAAATGGTAATAAGTAAAGCTGAGAACCAGAAATTGCTCCACGCTCTTGAATGCAAATCGTTCAGATACTTTGCAATCTTTGTTTTCATCTTTGCAATCATACTAAGCAATCTTTGTTTGCTGCTTGTATTCGTTTTTTTTGTTTCTCTTTATTTACTATTTGATTATTTTGACGTTATAGATGGTTAGCTGAACAGTTCTTGACAGTACTATTATTAACAAGTAGTATTACACAGTAAATTAAAATGTACAAATAAATGTAAAATTAAGTGAGTAAATTAATTGGTTAATAAGAGAAAAAAATGAAGATCAAGAATTGTTTTGGAATCAAATCGTGAGATGCTGAAAGATTTAAACCTGTAGTGGTCATACTGAAAAAAGAGATCCTGTGTGTATATATAATATAATATAAAATAATATATATATATATAGTGGCTGTATCCATTTTGCACAACCTTAGATGTTTTAGAGTTTAACTTCTTCACTGCTGTGTGCCTTCCTGTACTGTGAGTTATTGAATTTTTTTTTTTAACACATTTGTAAAAATGTTCTCCTTTACAGTCACACCAGTTTGTGTGTGTGTATATACAGTGGATATGGAAAGTATTCAGACCCCCTTAAATTTCACTTTTTGTTAAATGATTATGGCAAATGGCTGCAATATAAGTTCACTTTTTTTTCTTCATTAATGTGCACACAGCACCCCATATTTACAGAAGAACACAGAAGTGTTGTCATTTTTGCAGATTTATTAAAAAAGAAAAAGTGAAATCTCATCTAATTTATACTGATTTGATTAATAGAAATTGATAATGTGTTGTGTATGCCAGGATAAAAGGGATGTTTTTTTGTCTAGATTTAAACTGTGTCTGGAACAGTCTTCCCAACCTTGTTCAGGAAACACTGTCAGAGTTTGGGTGCTACCACCTGCAGTTGATTTTGATATACTGGGTATTATCAAATGGCCATAATTGAGATTGCAATAGACGTGAAGGACAATAAAGCGTTAAGTGCTCAGTCGCTTTCTGAGGAATTAAACCATTGAGTGCTTTGTAAATGCTTTGTAAGTGCTTTGCAAGATTTTAAAATGTATGTGTTTTTTATTTAATAAGGGAGCCAATTTTGGTACAGCTGGACTTTTAAGCATGCAGGGAAACCACCCAGTAGAGCATGAAATAATCTAGCCTTTGAGGTCATAAACACATGAACTTTTCTGCATTTGTCAATGAGAGCGTATGTCATATTTTGATATTTTTAAGATGGAAAAAAATGTGGTTTTAAAGATGCTAGAAATGTTGCTTTCAAATGAGAAATTCGTATCAAAGAGCACGGCCAGCTTCCTTACTGGTAACAAAGACTTGACAGACCAGTCATAAAGTGTTAGACAATATTCTAGGTTATTACTTACAGAGATATTTGGTACAATAATTAAAATCTCTTTTTTCAGAATTTAGTAGGAATTCACTTGTCACCCAATTTATCAACTATGCATTCCATTAATTTTGTTTCGTCAGGGTGCGACGAAATACAGAAACAGAAATCTAGGTTATAACCTGTGATCATATCATTTTACAAAAAGTGTTTTTGTAGAACGGGATCTAATATTCATCAAACCAAGCTTTATCATTTGTTGGGAGTTTTTTTTTGTTTCTTTTCTCAGGGAACAGTCACTTTTATGATGATATCTAGGTGAAAAAGTCTCTGGTGTTAAAAAGTTTTAACTTTAAGACTATGCACCATATTTCAAAAAGAGAAGAAATGTAGCACCTCAGGCGGGATAAAGAACATCTCTTTTCAACAGGTCAGGTCTGCCCAAAAAGTTTTCCAATAAACAGGGGCAAGAGCATATTACATATTACAGTTATCATACTTGCAAGTTCACACAACTATTTAATGTTATTAATCGAAGTCAAACATCATTAGTGCCGATGTGAATAACCAACAAGTATTTATGATTGGCATTTGCCAGCACTTTTAAATTTGCTTTGCTGCCAGGCACTCTGGCTCCAGACAAACGTGACTATAGTGGCTGCTAGGGGTGTAACTAATCGTAATCGTTTCATCAAGATATCGAAGTAAAAATGTGACTATGTATCTCTAATGTAATTGTGATTCGTGATATACAGTTTTATCCAAGACTCAGCTCACTGTATTTATATGGTGTAATTCACGCATAAAATCATGTTCTCACTGATGTCATTTCAAACCTCGTTCAACTTATAAACACACGAAGATATTTTTATGAAACCTGGGAGATTTCTGTTCCTCCATTTAAAGTCTATTCCTTTTAAAACTTAAAAGATCAAAAAATACAAACACCAAATATAATTAATGCAATGAGAGCAATGAAAATGTTACAATGATTTCATGCATTTGTTCTGTACGTGAATGTTATCTTAGTCCAGTTATCATTTGCTCATGGACAGTGGTGACTAGGCTACTATTGTTTATTTGGCTGGTACTGTGTTTGCACTTGCGTTTTATATAAACGGATTTTGCAGCAACCGCTGTCAAAATGAGTGAATGACCATTGAAACTAATGTTACGCTTGTTAAAGATTGTATCTATTACACGGTTGAGCCTGTAGGTGGCGACCAGTAACTGTTAAAATGTATTTGATAAAATTCATGAAACTCTCAATGAAAAGATCATTCCAAATGATTTTTTTTTTTTTACATAAAGAATTCATTTAAATTAGTTTTTTTTTTTTTTTTTTACTGTTTTATTATCAAAATGGAAGAGGTGTGATCTCTAGGCCTATATCTCTCTTAAAAATAGATTATCCGGAGTCATAAATTAACCTTAAAAGAAAATATAATCTGGTATCTAAATTATGGATGCACAATATTTATCGGACCGATAAATTATCGGCTGATATGGGTAAAAATTATGTTATTTTTATCGCTCCGATAAATGCATGAAATCAAATTGCTAGATCCGATAAAGTAAGCTGGCTGGTAAATCAATCAGTCTCATTTATCCGAGATTCATCCACTTTTCCGATTGCAATTGTGTTGGAGAGGCTTTGGACTGTTAGGGTCTGATGTTAGAATGGTTGAGTAACCACGTCTGGGTGCCGGTCAGGGCACAAATGATGAGGAGACAGGTGATCAGTTTAACACTTTGTATTGAGGGGCCACAGATGCCCATTCAAGGAAGGACATAGTCTGAAAAATAAGTACAATAAAGATAATGAATAAACTAAATATATATAACCAATAATAAGCATTCACTATTGCTTAATGAGACAAAAGTATTTATAGTTCACTTCAGTGACATTTCTCGATTAAACATAGAAATAAACAAACTATGTATTTTACAGAAAAAATACAAGCCAGAAGTGATCATTTGTCATTAACAACTTCAATGCCCATATATGGTTCGACTAGTGGCGTATATGAACAGCATTCTAACAAACGTGACACTAATCATTCAATTAGTATTATAAACGGCTCAACAGATCAACAATGCATCATCAAAACATCATAAATAAACAGTAACAAGGATCTACACTTTGATAAAGAATGAATAATAACTCATCTAATACCATTACCGATCTGTATAACGCAGAACAATCACTACGGGACATGTCGAGGCATGAACGCATTATACAGAGGCATATGATGATATTCAGGCCGTTATTAAAACAAATACTATCAAAGAGGCTTACTTTATGGTCATTGACTAACATCTTGATATTACATCTGCAGCGATTATTGTGAACAAACAGGAGCCAGCATTCTCACAGCTAACAGATCGCACACACACAACAGATAGCGGCAGCTCAACTCACTACACAGCTCAATATCAGAACAACAACGACTCCTGTTTCAAAATGAAAGTCCCTCTTAAAGGAGCCTTTTAATACAGCCGCCCCCAAAGATGTAGAGCATCATTGCTTTCAGTAAAGGGGACTCAACTAATCAGGGTTGGGGGTATTAAGTCCATCCTTTGGTAAGGCTGGCAGGATGACCAGGCAGGCTACCGGTCTAGTATAAACTTGTCCCTTTATCTCTACATCAGCTGACCTGATATGACCATCTGGGCTTAGGTGAGTCTTGACAACTTGTCTTATAGGCCATAAGCTCCGAGGTAGTTGGGGGTCTACAATTAAAACCAATATTTTTTCCTTCAAGTCAGGAGGAGAGGCTTGCCATTTCTGTCGCGTTTGGAGGCCAGGAAGATAGTCCCTTATGAACCTGGACCAGAATCGGTCAGCTAGGACCAGGGAATGCCTCCAGTGTCTGCGACTTAACATCTCCGATTCGGGATAAACGACCTGAGGCAGAGATCCATCAAGCTGCTTCATGAGGAGACTGTTTGCTGTCATTGGGTCAGCATCTGCAAAGTCTGACAAAACATACCCCAAAGGTTTTGAGTTCAGAATGGCCTCCACTTCCAGCAAGACTGTCATTAGGACTTCCTCAGGAACTGACTGTGAACCCAACACTGTGTACAAGGCAGATTTAACTGATCTCCCTCTCCCAAACCCCACCAAAATGAGGGGCCGACGGAGGATTAAAGTGAAAGTGGCTGCTCTGGTGGGCAAGCTGACACTGTAGCTCAGGAACCATTGCACCATAAGCTTCCCGTAACTCCCTTTCACCCCCACGGAAGTTTGTACCTCGATCTGACCATAACTCAGCTGGTGTCGCTCTCCTTGCCATAAACCTTCTAAGATCCATGAGGGAATGAATCTGTACTCATGCTAGGAAGTAGGTCTAAATGGACTGCTCTGGTGGTCAGACATTTAAAGAGACTACCCCAATGCTTCTCTGTCCGTCTTCAAATTTTGATCAACAGGGGGCCAAAGCAGTCCACTCCACTAGAATGGAAGGCAAGTTTGTAGAGTCGAAGGTGTGCAGAAGGTAGATCCGCCATCTTAGGTATTGTTGGTTTGGCCCTCCACCGTTGAAATTTTGGGCAGTCATGTTGAAACCGTCGTACAGCTTCGCTGCCACGTGGAATCCAGTAGTATCTCCGTATTTCCGTGAACAGCCGTTCCGATCCAGAATGATGTAACTGGTGGTCATAATGATGAATGATCAAACGGGTGACTGGGTGATTAGGATCCAGGACCACAGGATGTAACACAGAGACGTCAAGGCCTGCAACTCTCCTCAATCAACCTCCCACTCTCATCAGACAATGGGAAGAATCCACTTCAGGGGATACGAGCCTCAAACTGGCGGTAATCCTCAGCCTCTGGAGAAGTCCCTGGAGCAAGGCTAGTTTAAGCACTTGAGCAGTAGCATCCAAAAGCTTCTGCCAGGTGTTGTAGTTCCATCCATTAGGGTGGACAGAAGGAGGAGGTAGAGTATTGGTCCCACAGGGAAATGGACTTAATGCATTTGGTCAACTATTTCTCAAGTAACTTTGCCAACTGTGTTGCGATTAGACTTTCGCTGAGTTCCAGTCTCGGAATGGAGTGGGCTCGTTTAGGAGTGACATGGGGCTGTGCCATAATAAAGGACAGGTAGGTCCGAACTTCCTGGTCGGTAGTCCGGAGGTTAGCCACAGCTCCATATGCCTGCTCTGAGGCATCTGAGAAGATATGTACCTCATGGGTCGCTCCATTCATCCCAACTTCAGGAGTGACATAAGGCTGGGGAAAAGACTTCTCCTGCGTTAACCACAGTTCCACACTCGCAGCTCGGGCATTGGAAGGTAGGTGACTTGGCACATCAGGATCATTGGAGGCCCACTGGTGAATTTCAAATCCCGCTCCAGAGAGAATGTTTCATAGTTGATCGATCAAGCTTCGAGCTGCATCAACAGTAAGCAGGCTTTTCAGGCAGTTATCAACATAAAAACATCTCTCCACCTAAAACTGAATCGCCTCGTCTGTCTGAGGATGTTGCTGCACATGGTGTTGTAGTGTGTAGGCAGCACAACATGGGCTGGAAGTTGTGCCAAAGGGAAATACCTGCCATTTGAAAATCGCTTATGTAGCTGGGACAGCAAAAGGATACTCTCTAGGCCCAGGCACCATAGGCTGATAAATAGTGGCACCCACGTCGGCCAGCGTAAGGTTGCCTATCCATGTATTCAGATCAACGTCCGGCTCAGGCCATGGTGGTGGGGGAAGCTCAGCGAAGTTCCCATCAACTAAGGTTGTAGATTCATACGGCTTCACAGGAGGACTGGATAACTGTGACGCCGATGTCTGTGCTGGTGAGAGGTTCTGGCCTCTGACTTAAGGTCAGCTCGAAGGGACTGAGCTACCTGAACTAATTCTCTAACTTCTGAACGGACTTCTCTCAACTCCCTCAAGTCTGCCTGGAAGGCCTGATGTGTCTGCATTAACTGTGCGTGTCACTGCGCAAATGCTGTAACTCACTGTCGTGGGCAGAGGTAGTGAAATCAACTGCTTGAGGTGAAGAGAAGGATGGCTTAGGGAATGTAGCATACCGTGGAGGCTTATAACTCGAGGACATGATCTTTGAGTCATCAGAACATACCAGGTCACCAACAGGGGGTTTAAGGCTGGAAGGATGTGGGAGGTGTCCGGTGGACAGGTGCCTCCCAGGTTCGTGGAACATCATGCCCAGTAACAGGTCTGCCTCATGTATATTGTACCTCATATTGCTGGAGGACGAATATGGTGCTTGGGACGAGCTCCTCATCAGAGTCCATAATGTCTGATGGGAATACTCCATACGGCTCGAAGGACCAATTTGTTGGAGGGGCTTTGGACTGTTAGGTTCTGATTTTAGAATGGTTGAGTAACCACGTCTGGGTGTTGGTGATCGGGTGATCAGTATAGCATTTTGTATTGAGGGGCCACAGATGCCCATTCAAGAATGTACATAGTCTGAAAAATAAGTACAATAAATATAATGAATAAACTAAGTATTAGGGGTGTGACGAGACCCCTATTCCACGAGACGAGACGCGAGGCGAGATTGGGTTCACGAGACAAGATTTTTATAGTATTTTTAAGAAATCCTCAATAATGAAACGTATGAAGCGAAAATAGTCTTTTATTCAACTGAAAATCAAAAAAACTGCAAAAATGTTGGTGCATTTTGAAATCAACTTGTAATGCATGTCATTTTACTTCTATTTTAATGAATTATTTGCAGTAAAACAACATGAAAACACTGCTAAATGTTTTGCCACAAAATCAACCAATTGTTTTCTGCCCTGTATAATTTCACATGAGAAATCTCACTGAACTTCTTTCTACAGATTGAACATAAATTAAACAGTATAAATAAAATAAACATATAAATAAAAAATTCAAATAACACTTTAAGTGTCACTTTAACTGCAGTACAAAGTTGACCATCTCTAACTGTTATATTGCTCTGCGTACACCGAGAAGTCCAACCGTTAGCAGTAATAGCGACGCTTTCTGCCTCTTGAGAGGCCATTCACATATCGCGCCTAAAAAAAGCGTGTAAAGCGCGGCCGCGTTGCTTCCTCCTCCTTTTGCAAGCGTTCGGGAGCTCGCGCTTCTGTAGCACCTGTCGTTGCTATGCAACCATGAACTGTGCTCTCCACAACCATGAGGAAGGCGCGCCAGGAAAAAATTAGTGCGTCGCACCGCACGCGCTTCAATTTTGCGCGAATGAAAATGCGCGCGATAAGTGAACGGCCCCCAAGAGTCTGTACAACCTTGGCCGAGGTGTACAGCATAGTTTTCTTACAATGTTTACATATTGTTTGTGTCTTCTGTGTTATTCTTTCTCCGTTTATTATTTCTACTGGAAAACCAAAATGTTTCCACACAAACGATTTGAAAGTGGCGGGGGCATCTTCAATAATAATTTCACCCTCACTGATAGCACGACGAGACAACTTTTCACCTCGACGAGAAATCTCGTCACACCCCTACTAAATATATATAACCAATAATAAGCATTCACTGTTGCTTAATGAGAAAAAAGTACTTATAGTTCACTTCAGTGACATTTATCGATTAAACATAGTTAAATAAACAAACTATGTATTTAACAGAAAAAATACAAACCAGAAGCGATCATTTGTCATTAACAACTTTAATGCCCATATATGGTTCGACTAGTGGCGCATATGAACAGCATTCTAACAAACGTGACACTAATCACTCGATTAGTATTATAAACGGCTCAACAGATCAACAATGCATCAAAACCTCATAAATAAACCGTAACAATGAGCTACACTTTGATAAATAATGAATAATCACACATCTAATGCCATTACCGATCTGTATAACACAGAAAAATCAATACGGGACATGTCAGGGCATGAACGCATTATACAGAGGCATATGACGATATTTAGGTCATTATTAAAACAAACACTATCAAAGAGGCTTACTTTGACTAACATCTAGGCGCTTAATCCGATCACCACCAAACTCGGTCCGCATGAAGTCAAGACATTGATGATGCAAATTTGCCAGGGGATTTTTGATATCTCACACGGTTTGCCCATGGCGAGGCAACGAATTTATGGCGAGAAAAGAGAAACAGGAAGTGTGTTATAACGTCTGCATACATTTATTGATTTTTATGAAACTTCACCTGTGTGTTCGTTGTAGGAGGCCGAGTACATGGATGTGACTATTATGAGTCAAAGATATAGCGCCACCAATTGGCAGCAGGAAATGTCACTTTCAAAATGCTTTGAGATCACCCTCTTATTTTTACCCGATTTGCTTTAAACTTCTTCATTATAATGTAAAAACATTTCAGATGTAGACATATGAATATCTTTGTGATATCTTAAATATTGTTGCCATGGCAAGACGTCAAACTTTAATAATATTCTTGGGTGTTTTTGAGGCTCTTAACATGTTTCAAATTGCATGAAACTCCACACACATCAATATTGCCAACCAGTAGACATGGGAAAAGCCATAAAAACGGGCGTGGAGGAGGGGCTCTATAGCGCCATCTTTTGACAAAAGTTGGGGGGTTAGTTTAACCTACAGTCACCAAACTCCGTAAACATATTCTGCTCATTAAGCCAGACAACTTTCTAATTCATAGTCATTATCTCCGACCAACAGGAAGTCAGATATTTTGGTTTGAATGTAGATATTTTGAATAATCAAGCTCTGAAATTTTAGCTATTCCTCTTGGGGTATTCATGCTATTGACACCAAACTTTCTGAATATGATGACAATATACTGAAAATAATAAATTGCAAACGATTATAGTATATCTCGAATGGTGTTGCCATGGCGAGGCTTCAATTTTTGAAAAAAAAAAGGTCTTATTTGAATGATCACAGAATGAGCACTAGAGGGCAGCAAATACCTATTTTTAACCTGGGTTGAGAAGACAAAACATTGTTTTAGAGACATTGTTAATAGACATTGTTTTAACAATACTTTAAAAAAGAATGTATGTTTGGTAATGAACCTGGATGAATTTAAAATAATACAATTTTCGAATCAATATATTTGTTTTCTTTAATATGTTGTATTTTGAGATGACACTCAATGATAATTCATGATACTAAACAATATTCTCCTCTGAATTATACACTGTTTATTTCTACATACATTAACATTAAAAAAAAAACATTTTCTTATTCAATCAATGTAGTATTTTTACTTAAACAGATCGTTATTGTGATTATTTTTAAGGACAAGAAATAAAAAAGAAATTTAATAATAACCAAAAGATGGCACTATATGGTTATTTTTTATAAGTTTAGATACAATTCCGAACAGATTTAAAGTAATTTGTATTATAATCAATGTTTTCCCCATACTCTATTGGCATGTATATTTAGTTATCAAAGACTACTTTTTGTCACTTTTAAATTTTAGTTTTTGTTTAAAATGTTGGTAAATCTTTTGAATCTGTCTCACTGTATTAAGCATCCCCCATTCCCAGACTGCGAGCAAGCATGGACAAACAAATGCACAACCGCGCTTGATTTCATTTTCTGGGTTGCGTCCGTTACTGGAGAGGCTGAGGAGCGACCTCTAGAGGCACTCTCTGATTAAACTATGACATCATGTGATGTGAGGCTGTACGCTGCACAGAACTGGACACTTGAAAAGCGGATTTAAAACAGACAACAAAGCGGTATGTTCCACAGTACACGACAGTATATGTTTTCATTTCACTAAAGTAAGTAGTTTGTTGACTAAATGCTGTATTAGTGGATGTCTGCGTGTCCGTGTTGAACATACTTTTTGTAGAAAGTGCAGGGACATTTGATTTCCGCGATGCAGAAAACGCGGACAGAATCCATTCATAAAAAGGGAATTTACTGTGTAACGCGGATTGTCAGGATGAATTGCGCAGGCACGCGGATTACTGCTGAACAATTCATTCAGACACTAAACATGCAGGATTCATATTTTTTTATAGTATTTTTACTATTTAATGTTAACATATACTACTCCATATCGCGATTTAATTGAAATGAAGAAAAAAAAGTTCCCCCTTAAACAATAAATTCCTTTTATTATGAATGAATTCCGCAGTTCCGTACGCGTTTTCTGAATCGCAGAAATCATAGGGCCCTTAGTGAACGTTTCATTTGAGAGAAACTTTCATCATACCATACACACACAGAAAAAAAGGCCTTTAAGGCAACCCGTAAAATTAAATGTTTGCTTATACTCATTAACAGTATGTATGTTAACAGTAACAGTTAACAGTATTTATGTATGTCTAATTTCAACAGTAAACCTCTGCTGTGTAGCACTTTGAATATAAAAAACTTCTTTTTTTTAAAAAAATGTATTCCTTCATTTAAAACAAATAATATACATTTTACACACAGGCACACATAATTTTTGATTTAAATAATTCTTTAGCATGTAAATGTACAATTTGTAATTAAAATAAATAAAAGTGATATGTATATGTGTGTGTGTATATATATGTGTGTGTGTATATATGTGTGTATGTATATGTATATATATATATTTATGTATATGTGTATATATATATATATATATATATATAAGTAAACACACTTTAAAGCTTTAAAGTTTAGAATTAGACAGCCCTTCGCTGAGTTAACAATTGTGCAGTGAATATTACCCCAAAGTACCACATAGTGTCCAACCTACTCTAATGCTGTTATAGCCTGTTTACATGTGAACAAGGGATCTACAATATGAAGAAAGACAATATAACATCAACATGAAAAATCTATTAAAAAACAAAACAAAACAACAATTGTGGGACGCATCCGTGTAGCAGCAAGCATAACAAAACCTTCCCCCTGTTTCTATGCCCAACAACCCATGCGCTCTCACGCCACACATCATGTTCTCCCGCAATGAAAACTGGACACTGACAACGTATGAAACGGTTTCATATTTAAAATACTGCAATTTTTTACATTTTAAATAATAAATGGCATATAGTGTCTCTTTAATGTGTCGTGACAGATCGCTGTAGCTCCTTGTGAACCGATCATCTCTTCATACTAGTTCATTTATAGCATCAAATAAACATGAATGAACATCAGAAGGAATATTGTTTCACCGCCCCTGGTGAAAGTATACATAGCCTATAAAATGCCTTTGTGCGCAAAATGGCCATTTTAATCATGATTGTTTGGATTTATATGAAATGGAATCACTTTTCAATACCATTGTAACATTAAAGGTTAATGAAAGTGTTGTTCATTGTTAATTTCAACGTTTACATTTTAAAGTTGCCTCTTACGTTAATCATAATGCACTATGAATTAACATGAATTATCAAGGCATAATTATCCCCTAAAGAGGCAGAAAGCATCGCTATCACTGCTGACGGCTGGACTTCTCAGTGTACATACTAACTATATCACAGTTACAGCCACACAATCAATAGTGACTGGGAAATGGTCAACTTTGTACTGCAGTTAAAGTGACTCTTAAAGTGTAATTTGAATTTTTTATTTTTATGTTTATTTTATTTATATTGTTTATTTTATGTTCAATCTATAGAAAGAAGTTCAGTGAGATTTCTCATGTGAAATTATACAGGGCAGAAAACAACTGGTTGATTTTGTGGCAAAACATTTAGCAGTGTTTGCATGTTTTACTGCAAATAATTCATTAAAATAGAAGTAAAATGACATGCATTACAAGTTGATTTCCAAATACACCACCATTTTTGCATTTTATGATTTTCAGTTCAAAGACTATTTTCCCTTCATACATTTCATTATTGAGGATTTCTTAAAAATACTATAAAAATCTCGTCTCGTGAACCCAATCTCGTGTCTCGTCTCGTCTCGTGGGATAGTGGTCTCGTCACACCCCTAATTAAGACAATGTCAAAGTTTCATTTCTGTCACAGTATAGACTTTATTCTTATTGTTTAAAACAATTGTTATTGTATAATCTGACTCAACTGACTGGTCAGTCTCCAACTGGAGACACCATTTAAATTAATTTTGCCTGCCATGCACAGTTGCCTTGAAGCCACCGATTTGGCGGTGTCACCGAGCTTGGGCCCATCATCGCTGCTTGCAGCTATATTTATTATTATTATTATTTTTATTTTTTTTCAACCGTTCGGGGCTTTTTGGAGCCCTTAACATGCTCAAAAATTCTTTAAACTTTGCACACGCATTGGAACCTGCAGCCACGTCTGAGAAGGATCGCTTCTCGAAGCTCGTTCTTTCTCGCGTCTTTCAGAATCTTATCATTCCTTTTTAATGTTCCTTTGAATTAAAACATTCCAGCGATTACACAAGATTTAATCACAAGAATGTATTAAAAAGCTTAATTTTAGTTTGGAAGGTGTTCTGTGACAATTATAGACGCGTCGCGTCTGAGAACGATCGCTTCTCGAAGCTCGTTCTTTCTCGCGTCTTTCAGAATCTTATCATTCCTTTTTAATGTTCCTTTGAATTAAAACATTCCAGCGATTATACAAGATTTAATCACAAGAATGTATTAAAAAGCTTAATTTTAGTTTGGAAGGTGTTCTCTGACAATTATAGACACGTTGCGTCTGAGAACGATCGCTTCCCAATCGGAAATAGGATAGGAAATCTCATAAAAATAAAGGCATAGAACCAGTTCAGTTGTCGCGAAATGACTATATGTTTCTATATAATTAGTTTAATAATATGGTTAAAAAAAACGTAAAATGCCTTAAGATAAATTTAATGGAACCTTAATGAATTTAAAATGAAAATACTACATTTCAGATCAATATATTTGTTTTCTTTAAAATAATTCTTCTGAATCTCTCTCTCTCTCTCTCTCTCTCTCTCTCTCTCTCTCTCTCTCTCAGGGTCTTCCAGGTTTAACCCTTTCATTGCTGTCTCCTTTTGACTGCATTATAGTATAGGAAATCTCATAAAAATAAAGGCATAGAACCAGTTCAGTTTTGGTGCACTGACCGTATGGTTCTATATAATTAGTTTAATAATATGGTTAAAAATAATGTAAAATATCTTAAGATAAATTCAATGGAACCTGGATTAATTTAAAATGAATATACTATATTTCAGATCAATATACTTATTTCTTCTGAATATCTCTCTCTCTCTCTCTCTCTCTCTCTCTCCCTCTCTCTCAGGGTCTTGCAGGTTTAACCCTTTCATTGCCGTCTCCTTTTGTCTGCATTATAGGATAGGAAATCTCTTTGCCCTTCTCTTCTATAAATTCGTTTAAAGAAATAAAGGCAAAGAACCAGTTCATTTGTATTTCACTGACTATTTAGTGTTATATAATTAGTTTAACAATATAATAAGATAAATTCAGTTGAATATATAACACTTTGAACTGCTAATGATAACTTTGCTATGATATGATCGCTTTTAGTTAGTATTATATTGAATAATCTGACTCAACTAACTGGTCAGTCTCCAACTGGAGACACCGTTTAAATTAATTTTGCCCGCCGTGCCCAGTTGTCCTTAAACCACCGAGGTGGCGGTGCCACCGGCTTGGGCCTGCACACCGCTGCTAGCAGCTATATTTATTATTATTTTTATTTATTTATTTATTTTTTTCATTAGGTCGTGACAGAGGCTGGGACCCGGGCGTGGCAGGGGGGCTCGACAGCGCCCCCTTGAATAGGGTCCGCAATCTTGGTCCATATATCAAACACGCTTGCACATATTGGTATGAAACTCAGAACACATATAGAACTCATCGGGCCTGACAACTTTCATGCTCTAAGTTGTTTGCCGCCTCAACAGGAAGTGAGCTATTATGGGTTGTTTGAAAAGCGCATACTCTGGAATGTGACTATTATGAGTCAAAGATATAGCGCCACCAATTGGCAGCAGGAAATGTATCACTTTCAAATTGCTTTGAGATCACCCTCTTATTTTTACCCGATTTGCTTCAAACTTCTTCATTATAATGTCCAAACATTTCAAATGTAGACATGTGGAAGTCTTTGTGATATCTTAAATACTGTTGCCATGGCAAGACATCAAACTTTAATAATATTCTTGGGTGTTTTTGAGGCTCTTAATAAAAACGGTCTTGTGGCTCCCTCTAGTGGACAGTACTGCACGTGTATCACATTATTTCTGTTCAATCATAGAAGCAGCGCCCCTTGTTTGACAGTTTGATGATGTCTGTGAATGATCTCGAACTCATTTGTGTTTTTTAAACTTATAAGTTAAAATATTCCAGCGATTACACAAGATTTAATCAAGAATGTATTAAAAAGCTTAATTTTAGTTTGGAAGGTGTTGTGTGACAATTATAGACGCGCCGTGTCTGAGAAGGATCCCAGATAGCACACGTACGTCGGGCCGATGTCGACCCAATGCAGAAAGTTGCATCGGCGCGATATCGCTCAGAGAGCTTTTGCTCATTGGGAAAATGTCGCTGAGATGTCGGCATAAGAT
This sequence comes from Opsariichthys bidens, assembly GCA_037194245.1. Classification (NCBI taxonomy): domain Eukaryota; kingdom Metazoa; phylum Chordata; class Actinopteri; order Cypriniformes; family Xenocyprididae; genus Opsariichthys; species Opsariichthys bidens. The sequence goes on from CM074279.1 coordinate 7,052,880, forward strand.
CGCGAATGCTCTCCGGCCGACGATGCAAAGCTGTAAATCCCGGCCGCTTTGCAGGTGCTTTCTGGGACCTGTGTTTATTTAGGCTGAACCTCTCGGGCTCCACACAGGAAGCACCCTGACACAGAATCAACCTAGAACCTTTTACAAAGCACCAGAAACCAACGGAAAATAGACGCAGATGGTTTGCTTACTTTCTGCTGAAACGATCTGATATCAGTTGAATATCGTTACAGAATAAACACGTGTTCCACATGAAATCCATCTGGTTTGATTACCTCACGTTTAAAAGATGTTGATTTCAGTTGGGTAAAAGCTTTACACAAATACATTAATTAATACAGGGGTTCTCAACCTTTTGCAAGCTGGGCCCCCCCAAAGCTGGTTCATTGCAGTTGGGGCCCCAGTACCCCCCCGCCCCACCCCGCCACCTTAGATAGATAAATAGATAGACCTAGGCTATTATTATTAGGCCCACATTATTGTTATTATTATTAATTAGTAGCGGTAGGTAGGCTTATTATCATTACTAGGCTATTGTTATAATTGACAGTAGCACCAGACTTCTACTTCTGCTTTATTGTTGTTGTTGTTATTATTATTACTATCATTATTATTATTATTATTATTATTATTATTATTATTATCATCAGTAGGCCTATTATCTTTATTAGGCTACTGTTATAATTGGCAGTAGCACCAGACTTCTAATGTGAGCTTGCAGGCATTATTATTATTATTATTATTATTATTATGAGTAGTAGTAGGCCTATCATCATTACTAGGCTATTGCTATACAATTAAATGAGGTTACATGCTTTATTGTTGTTGTTGTTATCATTATTATTATTATTATTATTATTATTATGAGTAGTAGTAGGCCTATCATCATTACTAGGCTATTGCTATACAATTATATGAGGTTACATGCTTTATTGTTGTTGTTGTTGTTGTTACTATTATCATTATTATTATTATTATTATCATCAGTAGGCATATTATCATTACTAGGCTATTGCTATAATTGGGAATTGGCACCAGACCTCTGATATTAATTTATGCTTTATTATTGTTATTATTACTAGGCCTAATAGTAGGCATCATCTGCATTTTTTACAGAAGCTTGCAGGTAGGTGATGTTAATGTGAGACCTGAGACTGCTTTGTACGGTGGCCGAGAGAGCTCAAAACGCTTCAAATAATTTAACACATGCAAATTAAAAAAAGCACATGCGAATTAAAAAAAACACATGCGAATTAAAAAAAGCACATGCAAATAAAAAAAAACGTGATCATCAGTTTGACAACACATGTGCTGCAAATCCTCACAACACATGCAAACTCAAAAAAGCGCTACATTTACGAAAGCACAAACCACAACGGAAATGTTTCAAGGGGGACCCCAAAAAGTGACGGACCCTACTTGACAACAGCACAAACTAAAAAATATTAAAATATATTATGTAGGCATTAACTCAATGTAATTTGTTTCACTAACAGAAAAGTGTTTTAATATGTGGCATTGTTGTTAACTCAATCGACTTTAAGAGATGATCATTTAGTGGATGATTTAAAAATATTCGTTAATCATCTGTATCATATTAATGTGACGTAATCGTAACGGCCGCGTGAGGGCGCGCGACGACCGCGTCACCAGTGAGTTTCTAGCAAACTGAAAAACACTTTATGCGAAATAATAAATATATGAAATAATGTACAGTAGTTTATTTTTGTTTGCAGTTTTTATAGTATTTCATGATTGTGCACACATTGTATACTCAAATGCCGTACACTATATAGGGATCAGTGAATAAGTGAAGGGTGAGTTGAACTGGTTTTGGACGCTCTTCCTACTAGGGTCCGTCACTTTTTGGGGTCCCCCTTGAAACATTTCCGTTGTGGTTTGTGCTCTTTGCAGCGCTTTTCGTAAATGCAGCGCGTTTCGTAAATGTAGCGCTTTTTTGAGTTTGCATGTGTTGTGAGGATTTGCAGCACATGTGTTGTCAAACTGATGATCACGTTTTTTTTTTATTTGCATGTGCTTTTTTAAATTTGCATGTGTTTTTTTTAATTCGCATGTGCTTTTTTAAATTTGCATGTGTTAAATTATTTGAAGCGTTTTGAGCTCTCTCGGCCACCGTAGCTTTGCCTTGCAAAGATCCTCATTTCTTGGCTCAATGTTTGATAAACATAGCCTCAAATCATCCTCGATTTGTGCACGATTGCGGTATTTCGTTTTGAGTGCAGTCATTTTTGAGAATCCTGCCTCACACAAATATGTCGACGTGAAAGGAAGGAGAATCTTCAAGGCGACGTCACAGACTTCAGGAGAGGGGCTCACGGCAGCACCCGCTGCTCGTTGAGCACAGTAGGCCTAACTGCAGAGTGATTCGTGCTTTTGAGTCTTGAAACACCGCAAAAGTCTCCAAAAACACCAGTAAAAGTCGCTGGATTTGTCGCTTTTGACAAAAAAAAGTCGCCAGGAGGATGATTTGTTTGTGTTATAATCAGTGCTTGAAATGGGGGAAAAGGTGGCGGTACTCTCTTTGCATTAAAAATGTCATGATTTGCCACAGTGAAAAACAAAACTTGGAGATATTGCTGTTACAACAATTTATTGTTGTTTATTTATTAACAGCATAAATGTATTTAAAGATGTTTGTGTGTGCGTGGCTGCGTGCATGCGTGTGTTATTTCACAAAAACTAAAGAAAAGCTTTAACTGTAGCCTATATTCTGACTAGTTTATTTGTTCGTATATATATATATATATAAACTAAATACGACCTCACGTTTTATACGTTTGCAGCCTCTGAAACTTCCGTCCGTCATAAAAATTAATGGTTCGGATGGTTCGATTTTCTGCATTTTTCGCATCCGTAGCAAATATTTGAGGGGTGTTTTTGACAATTGAGAGCCAAAAAATGACGAATATGGAAAAACTAATACGACAGTTATACGACTGTAACCGAGCGTTGTTACCGGGGTTCGCCTAAAAACACTTATAAATAATAAAACAATAAACGACAGTCGTCCGAACTTCTCTGAACTTTATTCGCTGCCACATGAGAGAGAAGCAGCCTGAAAAACCCCGCGACACTCCAGTACCAAAGTGCGCATGCCCATGCCTATATACGGCAAGCCCCGAGGGGAAAATACATTGCACACACATATACACAACGAGTGCCAGTTCGTACAGCATTAACACATCATGACAGAGTCAAACAAAGTCTGTTACATACGTCCCCCCCCTTACAAAATAAACGTCCCCGTTTATGTCAAAATAACATCCACAGTCATAAACAGTAACAGCTGTGTACAATGAAACACAAAACAGAGTACAAAGCACTTTTTTTTTTTTTTTTTTTTTTTTTTTTTTGCAACAACAGGCTCAGAAACAGAACAATTTCACATTTCCACAGAAATATGCAGGTAGTTCAATACAAAATAAAATCGTTTAAATGGCCAGGAGGTCTACGAACCCTCCCCGTTCTACTCCTGTCTGGCACAGACCCCTTAATTGAACACGGTGGATCAGACAAAACACTCAGATCCGCCCGAGGAGGAACACACACCTCTCCACCAGGAACTCCTGATTCCACAGAGAGAGACTCAGGCTGTGAGTCCTGAACATTAGACAGTGTCTGGTTATGTGACAGGAGTGACACAGGCAACGTGTAAGGCCGCAACCTATTATAGTGTACCACCTGCGCCCTCTCACCAGAGTCAGAAGGATTTTCAATCCTGTAAATCAGTCCCAGTTCCCCACATGAATCCATGACCTGGGTGATTTTATAAGGTCCCTTCCAGTGGGGTGCTAGCTTCATGCGGTTCTCCACAGGGTTATGAAGCCACACCAAGGCACCTACATCATAAGGCTGGTGACGTAAGCCAACATCATGGTACAGTTTTTGGCGGTCATGAGCTGCATCACTGTGCATCCGTGCACTGCTAAAGGCAGCATTCAGTTTTGTCAGCAACGAAGAAACAAATTCAGCATGTGATGCTGACATCTGCGTGTCAAGAGTACGGGTGGGTAACAGTACATCCGCGGGGACCCGTGCTTCCCGGCCATGGGTCAAGAAGTAAGGTGTGAAACGGGTGCTGGAGTGAGTCGTTGTGTTATAAGCAAAAGCCACATGTTTCACATAATCATCCCATTCCCCTCCATAGGTCAAAAGAGTCTTAGCCAGTTGATCAATCAGAGTCCGATTAAAGCGCTCAACCATCCCATCTGACTTCGGATGGTAGGGAGTGGTGCGTGTCTTTTTAATGTTCAGCAGACGACAGAGATTCTGAACCACCTCAGATTCAAACTGACGACCTTGGTCCGAATGCAATGTCTCTGGAATGCCGTGAATCAGAACATAATCCTCGAACAAACAACGCGCCACTGTCTGAGCTGACTGATTAAGCAAAGCATACAAGTTGACAAATTTTGTGAAATAGTCCTCAACGACCAGCACATACCGGTTTCCTTTCGAAGTCACAGGCAGCTCTAGGATGTCCATAGCCACTCTTTCAAAAGGTCGCACTGACTGAGTCCCACCCATAGGTGCACAGTGCGCTGGAACCGGACCGCGTCGCGTCTGACATGCCTTGCACTGCTCACACCATGCTTTGATGTCCCTGTACATGGAAGGCCAGTAACAAAATTGTCTCGCCCGTTCCCACACACGCTCAGAGGAGAAATGGGCAGAAGCTGGGGCCCCATGCAGCTGCAAAAGAATGTCTGATATCAAAGAAGAGGGAACAACCATTTGGATTACAGGGCTACCTGTGAGGGGACAAAAAACTGAGCGGCATAACAGTCCATCAATAATAGAAAGACGGCTAAATTCAGTCCAAAGCTTACGTAAGCATTTGGAAGCCCCCTGTAATTTTCTCCTAGATGGTCTTTGGAATTGCCTCACCCAACTTAACACTGTCTCAATATCAGGGTCAGCATGCTGCATAGCCCTAATGTCCGATAAGCTGTGTGACAAGGCATTCATTGAAGAAATGTGGTCTGAATTGTCAAGTGAGTTCAAAGCAGTCGCATCTCCTGCAAAATCAGTGACTTCAGAGGAACATTGAATGTATTGTGTCTGATCAGAACTCACCACATTCGCTAGGGCCAGGCGTATCAGGGCGGCGAGAAAGTGCATCCGCATTCTTGTGCTGGTGTCCATCTTTGTGTACAATGACCCAATTCAATGGATCAAGCTCCAGAATCCATCTCCCTCTTCTTCCTGTCGGATCATCATCAATGGACAAACGCCGAAGAGCCAAAAGTGGTCGATGGTCTGTGATTATGGTAAATGAGGCAAGTCCAATGTAATGCTTGAATTCCCTCACTGCCCACACTATAGCCCACAGTTCACGATCAAATGTGGACCAACGCTTCTGAGTGGAATTCAAAGCCCGGCTGGCGTACGCAACCACATGTTCAGATCCATCTCTGTCCTGGGCAAGAACTGCACCAACGGCCGAGTTGGACGCATCAGTGTAGATTTTAAAAGGCACACTGAAGTCAGGCAATATTACCACAGGATCGTACGACAACACACCCTTCAGCAGGTTAAATGACTTTTCGCACTCAGCAGTCCACACAAAGGGCACATTTTTCCCGACGAGGTGGTTCAGTGGAGCAGCGAGCTTAGAAAAGTCCTTAACGAAACGTCTGTAATAGGAACACAGTCCCACAAAGGCTCTCACTTCAGAAGGAGAACGGGGAATTGGCCAGTTCAAGACTTTCTCCGTATTCTTTGGATCAGGCAGAAGACCTTTTCGAGAAACGACATGGCCCAGAAAGACCACATGATCTCTAGCAAAGTGACATTTGCATGGATTCAGCCTCAAGCCAGCAGATTGGATTCTCGAAAACACCTCTCTCAGACTTGACAGGTGTTCTTCAAATGTTTTGTTATAAATCAAAATGTCATCGAGATATACCATGCAGATGTGCCACGGGAGCCCCCTGAGGACCAGCTCCATCAAACGTTGAAATGTGGCGGGGGCGTTGGATAGGCCCATTGGCATGGACCGCCACTGATAGAGGCCCTGTCCTGTCGTAAAGGCCGTCTTTTCCCGGTCCTCCTCAGCAACTTCCACCTGCCAGTATCCGTTAGAGAAATCCAGTGTGCTGAACCACACTGCACCTGCTAACGCGTCCAGCGTGTCGTCCACACGGGGTAGAGGATGAGAGTCTTTAATGGTCACACTGTTCAAGCGCCTGTAGTCTACACAAAAACGCCATGTGCCACACTTCTTTTTCACCAAAACAACTGGTGACGCCCAGGGACTACAGCTCTCCTCGATGACACCATCCGCTAGCAGGCCAGTCACCTGTTTCTCTATCTCAGCACGTTTTTGAGGGGATGCACGATATGCACGCTGTTTGATAGGAGCCTGTTCACCAGTTCTGATGCGGTGTTTCACTAATGTACATCTTCCAGAATTCCGTTTAGAGGAGCTGAAAATATCATTATATTCCAACAATAACGCCGAAAGCGCAGCTCTCTCTGATCCAGAAATAGGAGACTCATCCAGCGACACAGGAGGTGCAACTCTGGAAACGGTCGCAGTAGTTATATCAGCTGGAGCATGAAACAGCTGAACATCAGAGTCGTCAACTGAGTAAAACTCACCCAGGTGCATACCTTGTTTTAATGAAATGTCCTGTCCAGTAGGATTCAAAATCCGAGCTTTTGTCAGTCCATTGTGAACCGTGGCCACCGTGTGAGCGACCACCAGCCCGGAAGAATCTGCCACATTGGGCTCCAGATAGCCAACAAAGTCGCTCGCCAAATGGGCTGCATTGGGTGAACACACTTTAACTGCCACCACTGACTCGCTGAGGGGTGCTAGGTTCATAGCGGTGGCCAGTGACACATTGCAGCACATTGGAACGAAATCTTTGCTGGTAAGGAGAGGAACTGAGATGTCCCACAGTTGTAGCTTAGCACGGCTGAGATCCATTAAAGCGTGGTTTTTCAACATAAAGTCCCAGCCCAGCAGCACAGTCTGTGTGGTTTCTCTTAGCACATGAAATACATGCTGCCATGACTCAGTTCCCAGCTGAAATGTTATAGTGATGGTGCCCAGTGTATCTAGCATTTGTCCATTCACAGCACGTGCTGACACATAGTCCTTTTTCAGTGGGCGATTACGAAGTGTTGGAACGGACATACGGAAGTCTGCACTCATAAGAGATACACTGGAACCAGAGTCGACTAACATTTGAACTTCCACACCTTCAATCACTCCTCTCACATACGACACTAGCACATCCCGGCCAGCATCCACAATCACATTAATGTCTTTCGGAATTGAGTCACTATCATCGACATTGTCCATTTCAGGGCCCACAGGCAGCATAGCTGGTGTTTGGGCCGCAACATCAGCTAAAATCCGTTTCCCGGCCCATTGCGGTGCTCCGCTCCGCTAGGAGACATGAAACGCACACCCCGTTTTCTTGAGTCGTCCTCATAGCTGTTCCATCTGCGAGGACTGGGGCTAGGGCTGCGTTTAGCAGGGGACCGAGAGGAGTAGGAGTCTTTATAACAATGAACATCCATACCTGATGTGCGCTCATCATGGCGTTGAAACAACTTTCTCTCAGGCGAACGGCCCCTCTGTGCGCCATCAAAGACACGTGACTGGCATCCACGGCCCCCGCAGACACACTGGCACATTCCACTAGACCGAGAGCGATCTCCACTCCACTCATCTCTTGCTCTAGGACTCGCTCTGGCCTTCAGTCTTTGGTTCTCGTCACCCAAGCGTCTCAGTTCCATTCTCATGTCTCTCATTTCTTCGGTTAATCTATCCACTACTCTATATAGCCCTCCATTATCAGTCACAGAGTGAACAGCAGCCACTGCTCCTCCATCATTATTACTGTAGGCAGCATTAGCAGGCATGTAATCAGTCTTAATAGAGTCTCTGGCATTTTCACACCGACCTGCGATTATCACGGCCTCCTCCAAATCTGTTGCTCCCTGTTCATGACATTTGGCTCTGAGCACAGGGTCCAGACCGGCCAAGAACCGGCGAAACTTTTCTTCTCTTTGGGCCGTGTCGCCATACTCAGGAAAAGCTTCGTCCACTAACCTGCTCATTTCTGCCGCATACACCTCCAAACTTTCGCGCGGGGCACGAGGGCGGGCAGATAAACTGGCTCGGAAGCGATCCATAAACTGTCTCTGCCCAAAAGCCTCTTTTAGTCTTTCCTTCACAGTCTTATAGTCAGCCTGGATAGTGCCAGGAAGACTGTCCCACAGAAGAAACGCCGCGCCGGCCAAACGCGTCGGCAGAATCCTCACCAGCTCATAATTTAATGACGCTGCGCCATCTCCCTCTGTGATCGCTTTGACCGCGACCTCGAACTGCCGCGCCCAACACAGAAAGCTCTGCTTCTCATCACCGGAGAACGGCGGCGGTAGATCAATTTTTACGTGTCTGTTGATCTTGTCGCGATCCCGTATCAAATAAGAATCATCATCGTCGTCTTTCAACCACATGATGACCGTGTCAACGTTGAACCCGCGCGTGCTAACTTTAACTGCAAACTAACTAGTTAAACACCCGCCGCAACACTGACTAAGTAAAGGAAATAAAACAAAACAAAACCGCTGCCACCAATGTAACCGAGCGTTGTTACCGGGTTCGCCTAAAAACACTTATAAATAATAAAACAATAAACGACAGTCGTCCGAACTTCTCTGAACTTTATTCGCTGCCACATGAGAGAGAAGCAGCCTGAAAAACCCCGCGACACTCCAGTACCAAAGTGCGCATGCCCATGCCTATATACGGCAAGCCCCGAGGGGAAAATACATTGCACACACATATACACAACGAGTGCCAGTTCGTACAGCATTAACACATCATGACAGAGTCAAACAAAGTCTGTTACACGACTAATACGACTCAGTCAGGGTGCAAGGACCTTAAACTTTTGAGGCTTGCGCAGCTTCTCGAGGAGAAATTAAACAAATGAGCGCCATTTTCTAAAGTCTATGAGCGCAGCACACACAAATAAACTAAATTGAAGTTAAATTACTGCAGTTAAATTTCAAAATGTGGTGTTTTTATAATATTTATAACATTTGAATGCAGTTCAGCAACATACATCACACGACCTGACGACCAAGAGAGCTGACAATTGACCATCACTTCATTTACCATCAGCTCACGATTGAAAATGTGACACTGATTTCATGACAGTTCAACAAACAAGTTAATAATATTAAGTCACTTACATTTTAGACGAAATAATGACTGTCTTGGTCTATTTTAGCAGCGAAAATAGATCCGATGAATCCAAACAAAGATCACAGCATAGCGCATCTCACAGCAACACTCAATCGTGTTTTGAATGATTCAGTGTTTTGAACGAATCGGTTGAGTCAAAGATTCAATGACCCATGCACAAACATCTGTCTCATTCTTGATGAATTGGCCGTTTGAACGAATCGTTTGAATGAACGAATCAATGACTCGCTTAATAAAAACCGCTTATCGCCTGCATTTGCGCTCGCTATCGACAAACCAATCAAATTTGTTCAAAACTTTTTTTTAAATCAGTCCAAATACATTACATTTTTTATTCAGGAGTAATGTTTATACAAAACTATAACTTTTTATGACAGTAGTTTAGTGATAAAAAAAAATACGTTTTTTTTCCTCCCATCCTGTAGCCTGCTCGCGCCCCACCGGTTGAGAACCACTGAATTAATACATTTTCTGTTTTAAAAAACTTAAATACTAACAGATAAATTTGCCTTTGTGTAATAATCACACATCACATTCAGTTAAAATTGCTTTAATATTTACAAAATAGTTACAGCGTTCAAATACTATATTGAAACCTTCAATATGACTAACAGACATTTACATTCAAATACACAAGAGGTATTCAAGTCAATTACAGGCTAATATAAACCGTCTCAAGTTACAAAATGCAATATTACTGGAGAATAAAACTGGTCATGTTCTTTTGTACCAAATGCGTTATTTTTATTGGAGCACAAAATGAGAATGAGGCAGAACATGATGAGACTGACAGCTTGAGTCACAATTCACCATCACTGTTTCTGTTCTAATGGTGACTGAGACTCTCTGACGCTCCTTTTGTGTTCCACAAAAATAAACACATATGGGTGAGTAGATGTTTTATAAAGAAATCTTACCTTTGAAATTAGAGGACAGAAGAATATAGCCGATGAATTGGTTTTCCTTTGCGATTAAAATGTAAGTTCCTCGCTCTTGTATTATCAGGAATGTAAACTCCTTGGGTGAAAAAGGTGACAAAGATGTAACCCACAATTTCAATAGCATAGACAAAACCTTTTAAATTACTTTTTTAAAAACATATTATGGGGCAAAAAAGGGTTTAACTCACACTGAAAAGTCATTATTAAATGCCCATGAGAAGGATCCAATACTAGAGAAACCAGAAAACTATATGATCATTGGACAAGAAATACTGATCGGGTCAGCAGGGTCCAACTAAATATCACTTGTTTATATATTGATTATATACACAATTAATAGTAGTTAATAAGATGGATGTGATTTTGCGTTAGTAAAATGTGATTGGAAAAAAAATTAATCAGAACATCGACTCAAATTATGAATGTGCTGTATAATATCTGTTATTATAGTAGCAAAACTGAGCACCTGTGACAGTGGAATTTGTATTTGTAGAGAATATTTCAGTAAAGTCATTGAGAATGTGTATTAGTAGTTGCAAACTTGTAGTTTTCTTTTCTCTCTCACAGTTACATTCATACATAAATAACACAGATCCTATTCAACAAACCACAAATTAAGAAACTCATAGGCTCACATTTTTGTTGATCACTCAAATAAAATTTGTAATGAAAAAATCCTATCATCCATTAAAATGACTTGTATCCCTCTCAAACATAGTCCTGAATACTGATTGTAAAATGTAATATTTATAATAATTAGCTAGGTTTAATTTAAAGCCAAAACCACAATTCTACAGTGCGAGGCAATTTCTGGTGCTGCTGTGTTGATCACTGATTGATTAATAATGATGAGAACCTGTTTATCACTGAATAGAGCACAAGTGTGAGTGGATCTCACATACTGATATGTCATATGTCTGGTTTCGTATATCAGTTCACAAAAACTATTTGTCTATGACTTCACACTTTTGATAAAGGTGTGCAGCAACTGCAGAATAAACGTTTTTCATTTCATTCATATGCACACACATGCAGGAGACCAGAAACACAAGCTCATGAAAACAGTTTGGTTTGGTGAACTCTGATCTGTGACTTCCCATCACACGAATGTGTGTAAAGAGTAGATAAATGGTGTGATCTCTCAGCTGAATTCAAAGAATTATTTATTTTAGTAAAGCCGAGGGGATTGTATATTTTTCTATTTTGAATATACAATTTGTTAAATGTTGAATTCATGTTTATAAAAAGACGCTGCAGATCATGACGTCGTATCACGACTGTTACAGTATCCGAAGAAATTTTGCATGGTCAAAGTCTAGTGTGTCCGCAGCTTAAATGCGAGCATATGAATTTCTTCATTTGTGAGTTATACAATAGGACACATGTATTACCAGAAAAGAATTTGAAAAGGTGTTACCGTTGTGTTTTTTGTGAGAGAGAAGTTTGCAACTTCTAAAAAACCTTTTTCTCTGTGACTTAATTTACTAATGTGTGACTATTCTTTAAAACTACAAACCCCACTGTCACAGGTGCTCAGTTTTACTATAGTAAACCCTCACAGAACATGGTAGTAATCAGGCGTCCATGCAGAAGCAGAGGTCAGTGTGGTGTACTGTTGGTACATCTGATGTCTTCATGCCTTCAACTGGAGATCCCAAAGAATCTGGAATAACAATAGTACAGTTCAAAAATCATTGTACATATTCATAACAAGGTGTCTCATCTGGCATCACAAATGATCATTCCAGGTTCAATTTAATTTTAGCTCAATACACAATATTTGTGGCATAATATTGTCCAAAAGAAAAGATTTTGACTTGCACTCTGAATATTCCTTTAATTTAACAAAATTAATGTAAAATATAAAGCATCCATGCGTTTACAAACCTCATTTGGGTTCAAATTTGGCTTGCTTACGTTGGGGACACTTGCTTGATATTCAGCAGTGTTTTTGATATGCCTGCATTGGCGCCGTTGTATACAAACTGAGCTGAGCCGGACGATTACGTCACTGTTTTCTGCAGTGCTGATATACCTAAATTAACTAGACTAATAACTATTGATATTTGCAACGGAATGAATCAATAATACATAGAATAAGCTGCACAATGACACCATTTTCTTATTAATGTAAAGCTGCTTTGCCACAATTTGCATTGTAAAAAGCGCTATATAAATAAAGATGACTTGACTTGACTTAATATGATGGTGGAAAACTTGAATCAGTGTTGCACAGGAAAGCCTGTCAGTGATGTGCTGTAAAGAAAAAGACATATAACACAGTAAAGCTGTATTTTCATAGTGGGTCATTTTATAATAAATTCATTGTTTTTAAAAGATCTTGTTAATAACTTTGCTTAACAATACTAACTTAGTAGTAGTAGAATATATACATTTTTCCTAAACGCAAGTCATGCCCTACTCATAACTTGAAGCTTTACCGGTCTCCAATGTTTCTAGTCAAATCACCATATTTTCCAAGCTAATAATGTAACATTAAAAACTTCTTCCGGAAGCTCAAACATAACATACGAGAATGAACCTCGTTGGTTACGCAGCACATTTGAGCTTTCGGAGAAGTTTGTTCTTTGTGTTGATCAAGTTCGGTTGAGCTTCTTCTTACGTTCACTGATCAGTGTTTACATGCAAACTCTATGAAGTTTTTGAAGCTTCAAAGTGGAAGTTACAAAGGCAGTCTATGGAAGGAAATCTGATAGCATTCTGTCATCAAAAAGATCTTCTTTCTTGTTCTGAAGATGAACAAAAGTCTTACTGGTGTGGAACGACATGAGGGTGACGAATTAATGACAGAATTTTCATTTTGCGGTGAACTAACCCTTTAATTCGTTCAATGGAAGTCAAGCTTCACGCTCGCTCTGCTCCACCGGTGAACACGCACCATGAGAGGAAGCGGATGTGTGTCACTTCATGGTCAGAGACAGGAGAAAGTGAGAATGCACAGCTGGTCTCGTTTCAGACATTCTAGCATTGATACATATCAAAATATCAATATTTTTGACACCTTCTCACAGAAGTTATATCATGTAACTCACATGGGTGAGTTCATTCAGATTGAAGTCTGTTGTGTTCGATTGATTTGGGACAGCGGCAGCTATTGGGAAACTCACCATCTTCATGTAATTTTGTGTAGATGACATCAAGGCCTTGTCCTGAAGAATGTCAGCGCCAAACGCTAGGGATTACATCTGTTAACGAGCACAGCCATAAATGTGAGAACTCTAATGATATCTTTACCCCTGATATTGTATTGGTGATAAAAGTCAAACATTTTAGAGGCTAAGTGAGTAAGCTGACCAGATTTCTTTGAAAAATAACTTGCATGCCTAAAGTTGTCAACCCCCTGAACCACAGTCAGCATCTAAGGTAAAAAGTATTTAAGAATTTATCAGCACAAAATGCATACAAATAAATCAATAACAGTGGAACACTGTAGTATGGTGTCTGGGAAACATGACTCAAAACAGAACTAGAGAAAATATATTAATCTTTTTAGTTTATCGTAACTATAAACTATCATAACATTATATGTCACTTTTCACAGACAGTCTCACTGAGGTTTAAACTGTGAGACTTCTTTCAAAAACATAAATCTAACAGATCCCAAACTTTTGAACAGTAGTGTATGTTTGAGGTTTTGCTTACTAATCATAAGATTTTTAGCGTGAGATTTTTTCCGACAGGGTCCTGGCCATCAGCATGGAAGAATCTAAGAACATAGCAAACAGTTTATCACAGAGCCTATATACAGGGAGTGCAAAATTATTAGGCAAGTTGTATTTTTGAGGATTAATTTTATTATTGAACAACAACCATGTTCTCAATGAACACAAAAAACTCATTAATATCAAAGCTGAATGTTTTTGGAAGTTTTAGTTTTTAGTTTTAGCTATTTTAGGGGGATATCTGTGTGTGCAGGTGACTATTACTGTGCATAATTATTAGGCACCTTAACAAAAAACAAATTTATACCCATTTCAATTATTTATTTTTACCAGTGAAACCAATATAACATCTCAACATTCACAAATATACATTTCTGACATTCAAAAACCAAACAAAAACAAATCAGTGACCAATATAGCCACCTTTCTTTGCAAGGACACTCAAAAGCCTGCCATCCATGGATTCTGTCAGTGTTTTGATCTGTTCACCATCAACATTGCGTGCAGCAGCAACCACAGCCTCCCAGACACTGTTCAGAGAGGTGTACTGTTTTCCCTCCTTGTAAATCGCACATTTGATGATGGACCACAGGTTCTCAAGGGGGTTCAGATCAGGTGAACAAGAAGGCCATATCATTAGATTTTCTTCTTTTATACCCTTTCTTGCCAGCCACGCTGTGGAGTACTTGGACGCGTGTGATGGAGCATTGTCCTGCATGAAAATCATGTTTTTCTTGAAGGATGTAGACTTCTTCCTGTACCACTGCTTGAAGAAGGTGTCTTCCAGAAACTGGCAGTAGGACTGGGAGTTGAGCTTGACTCCATCCTCAACCCGAAAAGGCCCCACAAGCTCATCTTTGATGATACCAGCCCAAACCAGTACTCCACCTCCACCTTGCTGGCGTCTGAGTCGGACTGGAGCTCTCTGCCCTTTACCAATCCAGCCACGGGCCCATCCATCTGGCCCATCAAGACTCACTCTCATTTCATCAGTCCATAAAACCTTAGAAAAATCAGTCTTGAGATATTTCTTGGCCCAGTCTTGACGTTTCAGCTTGTGTGTCTTGTTCAGTGGTGGTCGACTTTCTGCCTTTCTTACCTTGGCCATGTCTCTGAGTATTGCACACCTTGTGCTTTTGGGCACTCCAGTGATGTTGCAGCTCTGAAATATGGCCAAACTGGTGGCAAGTGGCATCTTGGCAGCTGCACGCTTGACTTTTCTCAGTTCACGGGCAGTTATTTTTCGCCTTGGTTTTTCCACACGCTTCTTGCAACCCTGTTGACTATTTTGAATGAAACGCTTGATTGTTCGATGATCACGCTTCAGAAGCTTGGCTATTTTAAGACTTCTGCATCCCTCTGCAATATATCTCACTATTTTTGACTTTTCTGAGCCTGTCAAGTCCTTCTTTTGACCCATTTTGCCAAAGGAAAGGAAGTTGCCTAATAATTATGCACACCTGATATAGGGTGTTGATGTCATTAGACCACACCCCTTCTCATTACAGAGATGCACATCACCTAATATGCTTAATTGGTAGTAGGCTTTCCAGCCTATACAGCTTGGAGTAAGACAACATGCATAACGAGGATGATGTGGTCAAAATACTCATTTGCCTAATAATTCTGCACTCCCTGTAATGACAGGTTTAATAGAAGGAAACAAACTAAAACAGAGGTGAAATGCGGATAAAAAAGTAGAATGTACAGAATATACGTACAATAATTTCTTAACAGAATTTGTTTTAGGGTCACTTCATTTTACTTTGTTCAGTGGTACTTACGCTTGGATGTCAGAATCTTACAAACTGTAATAGATAAAAAATAATTATAGGTGAATATTTTGTGGGGTAACACTTTGGTACAGGGAACACGTTTACTATTAACTTTTGCCTAAAACTCTAAATCTACTGCTTATTAATAGATGGTAAGGAAGTTGTTGTAGGGCTTAAATTTATGTAACGTTATTGGGCAGGATTATGGGAGGTAGAATATAGTCATGCAGAAGAAGGCATTAATAAATACTATAAGTACTTTATAAGTACTAATAAACAGTATGTAAATTAATAAGCAACTAGTTAAAACTGAGAATTGTTCTCCATACTAAAGTGTTACCTTATGTGGAAAAAATGCATATGAAGTTATTTAATGTGTTCTTCAGTTCACCTGAGTTTCCTACTTCTCTGTCAGCAGCTCTTGGACCTTCCCCCTCCATTGATGTACAATTATTATTTTTTATATATATTTTTTTTTCCCTGAAATCACAGAATATTTTTTCTTCACTGTAATTTTTATTAAATTATTTAACATGAAATTAAATTGTGATTTATTTACCATGAAAGACCAAAACGCGTTTCAGCTCATTTTCGCGCTTCCTGCAAGTGACGTAATCAAATTAAGTTCAGTACTCTTTATTTTAAATAAGGCCTAGCTTACTTCCAACTAGAGGGCTGCATTGGGTTTGGGCTCCCGCGGGACCCGCGGGACCCAACGCAAATCTCGCGGGAGTGGGCGGTTTTACCCCTGCTGCGGGCGGGCGCGGGCGGTCAGAAAATTGAGCGGGAGACCCGCGGGGAATGGTGGGATTTGGCGTAGAGTAGAAATGGAGTCAACACAAGAAGTTGAGAAGAAAATTAAAGCGGCAGTTTACTTGACCAAAGTAAAACAAAGCAAGTCAGACATATGGAATTAATTCTCAATTGTCACTGACAAAAAAGGGAAAGAGTTAAATTTCATTAGTTGCGATAAATGTGCAAAAGTGTTCGTTTATAACGGACATAAATCTGGCACCTCTGCCCTGAGGCGACACACCTGCACTTGTTAAGCAAGCGATAATGTAAAATCTGTAAGTTTTTTTTTCTTCGAAGCATAGCATTCTATTTATTTTGTTTTGTATTTAATTTGTTAGAATTATATAGTCTATTTTCAAAGTTCTCTGTGTTAGGGTTACTTATTTCCAAGTACGCATTAGCCTAAAAACTGAGGTGGCGCTAGTTGTGGATTTGTTTGAACAATTAGGCCTAATGTTTTCAACCCTAATAAAAAAATAGACCTACCCAATGTTTGCCATGTGTGGTGCTTTGGTTTAGCATTGGTTACTTCATCTTATTTAAACACAGTCATGTTTAAAGTCTGTTATTTTGGATGTTAACTTAAATGAATATTTAGTCTGAGTATATGTAGCTACATTTTTCACAAGCCGTGAGATAAAGTCCGCGGGAGCGGGCGGGAATGGACACAAACATTGCGGGCGCGGGCGGGAGTGGAACACACATGTTGCAGGAGCGGGCGGTCCTGGTCAAACATTCAGCGGTAGCGGGCGGGTGCGGGTTTAAGAAAACAGTCCCGCGCAGGGCTCTACTTCCAACTACCCATTGGCAGATTGCCAGTGTTGGAATCTTTTTCCTTGTCGAAGTAAAGACCAGGAGATCTTGGGATATCTTTTAAGCAGAGGTTGCTCTTTATTGAGAAAACGTCCGTTGCGTTGCTGTAGTCATCCAAGTCTCTTCTAAGCTAGTGTACATTGCAGTTAAATACATTCAACAGTATAGGTGGAGACAAGGGGTGGAGACAAAATGTCCATTCCCGGCATTTCCCCAGCCATGATTTAATCAGCATGACATTGTCATTCAAATGCAAGGGGTGCTAATCAGATCAGTGCTAATCAGATCAGTCTGACGGTATAGCCCATACCTTTACATTAACATAGAGACACAGGAGGCAGCTGTTAAACTTGTCATGCCAAATACACAGGAAGATACCCACAGACCAAAGGTTAATGTCTGCCTGAATTAATCCCCTTAGACTGCAACACAAAATGTAAGAAACCACCATGTACATAACTTTTTATAAATTTGTAATCCCACAGTTCCCCTTTGAGAGTTCTAATAACTCTCACAAAAATACAAATTTAGACACTTAAAAGTTTCATTCTTGTAACTTGTGATCGTTACAGGCACATTTACTTGCTCTGTGTTGATTGTCTGTAGTAACGACTGCATGTCGACACAGAAACCGACATGCAGCTAGGGTCCGTGTAGTTTTTACGGGTAATAGTCTTCTGGTTGGAATGGTCCTTTCCTTGTGATGGGAGTGGGTCATTTGTTGGGTGAAACATTTGATACTGTGGATGCATAGATAGTACAGCAGTAATAACAACAACAGCAGTATTGCTATTTCCTTGATCCACAGCCAAGATTTACCTAACCAGTTTCCAAACCATGAAGAACTATCTTCAGTCATCTGGTGTAATTTTGCTGAGAGATCAAGAATGTCTTGTTGGCTTTTGTTCAAGTTCCAGCAAACAAGGCATTTCTTGACATATTCAGCAGCTCACAGAATCTGTTGTTTCTGGTGTCTACACTTTGTACAATGTCCATGATGATTACTAGTACGGCAATCTTGATCATGCTGACGGATGACTGAAGTTCCCGTATGTGATTCTCTGCGTTGTGTATTTTTCTTTTCGTGACTTTTCTTTTCTTTTTTGGCTCGGTAGTGGGTCTGGTTGTCTTTTAGAGGTTGTGGCTTCATACGCAGGTCGGGAGGTTGGTATGTGTGGGTCTTGGGACAGCCATCAAGTGGTATCTGCACAGAGTAAGAAAGAAAACAAAAGACAGAAGAGCAGTTTTTGTTGTAAAAGACTGCAAACATTATGGTTTTATCCTCTGTTCAATCTGAGTCTGCTATTGTTGTTCCTTCTTTCCCTATTTCTTAATTCCTGTGACACCTAAAGAACAGTGAGGTAAGGATGGACTAGTGAGTGGGGGAAGGCCTATGAGGGAATCTTCACCACAGGATTGGCCCCCAAAGCCTGTTGCTTTCAGTTCTTTCCTGGGCTCCTCACTGGTCCGTGTGTCCTATTCTATCCCTGTAGGTGGAGGAACAATTTTACAGTGTGACACATGAGTCCAAGTTTTCCTTCCCTGACACAACACTGCAGCTACTGTAATCAACATCACTTGATGTGGTCTGTGCCACTTAGGTTCTAACGGCTTGTTTTCGAATGACTTCACCCACTGACCTGGGATGATTGTGTGTCCACCTTCTGGTGGAGTCTGCCAACACGACTCAACTCTCTGAAGTTAATTGGCAAACTTTACTGTGCTATCTCCATCTTCCAATGAAACATCAGTCGTAGCAGACATCATAACCCATAGAGGATGGATAAGTGAATGGAGAGTGCTGTAGTATGGCTTTTATGGCTGTGAGTGTACTTAAACAGTGTTTCCCCAAATGGTGGAAGTGACAGTCTTTTGTTCAGAATGAGTCTTTCAGCATTCTTGTAAATTACTGGGGAAATTAAGCACTCTCAGCCCAAATGGTTAACATCTCAGGAAGCTGCCCCACGTGTTTAATGACGAGGGGAGGGGCTGCTTCAGAGTTGCCAAAAGACTGAGTAGGAGCTGAGTGACACTATTAATTTCTCTTAAGTTCTTTTTATTTTTCCTACAGTCTTTCAACCAATGTCCAGGCTTACCACAATAATGACAAATGCCCTCTCTCTTAGGACATTTACATTTCTGTTGATTCTCAGTGTTGGCCTTAAAGGATCCTGCTGCAATCTTTACTCTTGCCTTGACATCAGCATCTCTTTCCCATGTAGCTAACCTTTCTAGGTTACTTCTGACGGTTTTGTTAGACCAAGTTAGATCTAGGAATGGCAAAGCTTTTCTGTACTCGGCTAAAAGGCCATCTGACCAGATGCGGACTAAGGGTCCCTTGTCATCGAGCACACATTCAGAATCCTCAACTATTCCACTGTACGTTACAGCTAACTGATAAAACCTTCCAGTGTATTCGCTCACAGATTCTTCTTTCCTTTGCACACAGTTAGTGACTCTGGACCAGTCTATTTTGGGCCCCAAGATATTCTTTAGAATTTTCACAACACCTTCTCTCAAATCGCCTTTACTGACATGTTGTAGTTCAGAAGTGACAGCAGATTCAAAACTGTTGAATTCAGATTCAGTTAGAATTTGTGACATCAGCTGTGTGACTTCTGTTAACGACATGTCATAGAGACGCATTTTACTTATCAATGCCCTTCTAAATTCAGAAAAATTTCTGTGTGCTGAGGGTAAACTCTGGGATAGTCTCTCTATATCTTTAGGTCCTAGCACTTTTGCAACAGTTTGTACTTGGACAACAGAAAAGTTTGGAGGAACACTTTCAATTCCCTGAGATCTCCTCCTAGCACCACATACCTTCACTGAATCTACAGGCACATCAGTTACTGATTGGATGGCTATTTCTGTTTCAAAAAAAGCTTGTAAGTCAGGATAATTGTTATCAGACTGACTAACTTCATCCACATCAATTTTTGCTGCAGCTTTGTTGCGGTTCAACTTCTTAGTCAAAGAGGCTACTCTAGTACGGAGCTCTTTGCTCTGTTCCTCTAGCTCTGAGATACGCTGAGACTGTTGTCTAGCAAGCGCTAAACCAAATTCTCTATGGCAGCAGATAATACCTTTCACATTGTTCTTGCGAATACATGCTCCTAAAACCTTTTTACACTCCTCTACAGACCAAGTCTTGTCTGGATGCATCTCATATTTCTGAGTTAGTTCTTGCCTAACTTTCTCAGTGACTATTATGTCTATTTGCACTCCTAACTTTGATTTGAATTCGCTGTCTGACCACAAAGGAGTTGCGAGACCACCTTTTTCAGTTGTGGGGGTCAGTCTAGCATTCTTTCTAAACATTTTTGTGAGTTTCTTTTGTTACCACACAGTCAAAACACTAAACTTCTCTGAACAACAGAGGGTATACTTGTAAACACAGATCAACTATTGTTAACCTTCCTTGGCAAAACAGAGGACAACACAAAATTTTAGCACTTGGTGCTAAACTTCCCTGCCTACAACAGAGGATAACCAGTATTAGCACTTGATGCTAATCTTCCCTGCCTGAAAAAAAACAGAGGCTAACTTATATTAGCACTTGATGCTAATCTTCTCTGCCTGAAAAAACAGAGGATAACTTATATTAGCACTTGATGCTAATCTTCCCTGCCTGAAAAGACAGAGGATAACTTCTTCCCTAAAAGAATATTTTTAGAGGATAACTTCTTCCCTAAAAGAATATTTTTAGAGGATAACTTAGTTAACCAAACCCTACAGCTGTCCGTTAACTCTTCCCTGACGGCGCAGAGTATCACACAAATTTGTACTGGTCTTAAAGGTTCTTTTGGATAGAGTGGAACTCACCAACCCTTGGTTGTACAGCAGAATTCAGTCTGGCTTGAAGTTTCACAGGATTCAAGTGAGGAACTCTTTCCGGGTCACGGCACCAAAACGGTTGGAATCTTTTTCCTTGTCGAAGTAAAGACCAGGAGATCTTGGGATATCTTTTAAGCAGAGGTTGCTCTTTATTGAGAAAACGTCCGTTGCGTTGCTGTAGTCATCCAAGTCTCTTCTAAGCTAGTGTACATTGCAGTTAAATACATTCAACAGTATAGGTGGAGACAAGGGGTGGAGACAAAATGTCCATTCCCGGAATTTCCCCAGCCATGATTTAATCAGCATAACAGTGTCATTCAAATGCAAGGGGTGCTAATCAGATCAGTGCTAATCAGATCAGTCTGACGGTATAGCCCATACCTTTACATTAACATAGAGACACAGGAGGCAGCTGTTAAACTTGTCATGCCAAATACACAGGAAGATACCCACAGACCAAAGGTTAATGTCTGCCTGAATTAATCCCCTTAGACTGCAACACAAAATATAAGAAACCACCATGTACATAACTTTTTATAAATTTAATCCCACACCAGCAAAACCTTAACAAAATGATTAAAACCTCTCTTCTGCACACAAAGATGAGATTAAAACTCAAACCTTCATAAGAGCTAAAGTATACAGTTAGCCAACCTCTTTTGAAAACGGGTAAGATGCTAACGAACTTTTTCGAAGACACTAAACTATTTCAATAAAGAAAATATTCGACAAAAGCGTGTCAATTGCAAGTATGCAAGTAAGAAACGTGTCCAGAACAGTTTTATATTATTTTTGTGATTTTAGGGACTAGACTTACCTGAAATCAGAGAAAACAACAACAAGAGACAGAGTTTTGCAGCTTGTCAATTACTGCGGTGCCGCGCCATTTCCATGGTAACTTCTGCGCGCCAGTGTTTGAATGTTCGATGCGCACGCGCATTAAAACACGTCAGTGTCACGCAGCATTTACAAAAACAACAAAAAAACAAATCTACCAACAATTACCAGTTTAATGACCTGGTCCGCTTATTTTGCAGTTATGTTCAGATAACTTCGCCACTAGAATGAACATTTCTGAACTAAAAACAAGTTAGGCTGACCTCGCATCCACAGCTCATCTAGCCCTTCAACTCCGAGAAATTGTGATTACAAACTGCCTGTAGTAAACCGAGTGCCTTAGTAACTTTTAAGTGTCACAGAATTAAAAAAAGATTGTTTTCTAATTTACCTCAAGCAAAAACTTACCTGAAAACACAAATGTCGCCGTATTCGTCTTTTCTCTGTGGGTTGAAAGAGATGAATGGTCACGTGAACAGATAAGCGCGGCAGCGGCCTTCAGTCGTGTGCCGACCCAAAGCTGACGAGCTGGAAATAGAGCACTGACTGAAGATATTCATCAATGCCTGGCCGATGCTTCATAGATGTAATAGATTAGAGGCCGACGTATCGATCTGGGGCCAACGTCGGCCACATGTATGTGTGCTATCTGGGATTGCTTCCCGAAGCTCGTTCTTTCTCGCGTTTTTCAGAATCTTATCACTCCCTTTTAATGTTCCTTTGAATTAAAACATTCCAGCGATTACACAAGATTTAATCACAAGAATGTATTAAAAAGCTTAATTTTAGTTTGGAAGGTGTTCTGTGACAATTATTGACGCGTCGCGTCTGAGAAGGATCGCTTCCCGAAGCTCGTTCTTTCTTGCGTCTTTCAGAATCTTATCATTCCTTTTTTAATGTTTCTTTGAATTAAAACAGTCCAGCGATTACACAAGATTTAATCACAAGAATGTATTAAAAAGCTTAATTTTAGTTTGGAAGGTGTTCTGTGACAATTATAGACGTGTTGCGTCTGTGAACGATCGCTTCCCGAAGCTCGTTCTTTCTCGCGTCTTTCAGAATCTTATTCCTTTCCAATATTCCTTTCAATTCTTTGAAATTGAAGTTTGAATTTGTATGTGTATGACTGTGTTAATGTGTTGACGCTGTGTGGCATCTGTGCAAACTTCGTTTCCTAATTTACAAAGAGCCGCGCGTCATTTCTCTTAAAGCGAGAGATCGTGACCGCGTGAAAGCCACTTGATTTTAAGTGTTTTTAAACTTTATTCTTTAAAACATTCAAGCGATTAGACAAGATTCGATCACAAGAACATAGAAAATCTTCCAAACTGTAAAAGAAGCTTTTTAATGTCACACAAAGAGATGCGCAGCGTCTCCTAATAATGATCGCGCCCAGTTATACAAATAACTTTACACATGCAGTGATTTTAAAAAATAAAATTAAAATATAAACTTCTGCACATTATGACAACATACTGAAGATGCTAAATTGCGAACAAAAAGGGAATTTGGAAGTTGTCAATTATTCATTAATAATTGAAATATACACACCTAATTTCTATATTTAATAGCGATTCCATTCCAGCGATTCTACAATATACAAGCAAATAAACACATGAAAGACGTTCCTGTAGAGATCGCGAGCCATGTTTTTTGACAGTTTGATTTCTGTGAGAGTGATCACGCGAATTCATTTACGTGTTTATTAATCTTGTTCATTCCAGCGATTACACAACGTTTAATCACAACAATGTATTAAAGAGCTTAAATTATAGTTTGGAAGATTTTCTGTCACGCAAAGAGACGCGCAGCATCTCCTAATAACGATCGCGCCCAGTTATACAAAGAACGACATCCATGCAGGGATTTAAAAAAATAAAACTAAAATACAAACTTCTGCAAATAAATCGTATTTGGATCGTTATCATTTATATTACATTAGTGCTCTCCTCATACATTGCACGCACACACATTCAGACAGTTCACGAGCTCTAACAGTTCTCTGTGTTTTAGTCTGGCAGGTTTAACCCTTTCATTGCTGTGTCCCTTTGTCTGCATTATAGGATAGGAAATCTCATAAAAATAAAGGCATAGAACCAGTTCAATTGTAGTGCACTGAACCTGGATGAATTTAAAATGAATGTACTATATTTCAGATCAATATACTTATATTCTTTATAAAATTTCTTCTGAATATCTCTCTCTCTCTCTCTCTCTCTCTCTCTCTCAGGGTCTTCCAGGTTTAACCCTTTCATTGCTGTCTCCTTTTGTCTGCATTATAGGATCGGAAATCTCATAAAAAATAAAGGCATAGAACCAGTTCAGTTTTAGTGCATTGACTATATGGTTCTATATAATTAGTTTAATAATATGGTTAAAAATAACATAAAATACCTTAGAAAAATTCAATGGAACCTGGATGAATTTAAAATGAATGTACTATATTTCAGGTCAATATACTTGTTTTCTTCAAAATATTTCTTCTGAATATCTCTCTCTCTCCCTCTCTCTCTCTCAGGGTCTTGCAGGTTTAACCCTTTCATTGCTGTCTCCTTTTGTCTGCATTATAGGATAGGAAATCTCTTAGCCCTTCTCTTCTAGAAATTTGTATAAAGAAATAAAGGCAAAGAACCAGTTAATTTGTATTTCACTGACTATTTAGTTTTATATAATTAGTTTAACAATATAATAAGATAAATTCAGCTGAATATATAACACTTTGAACTGCTAATGATAACTTTGCTATGATATGATCGCTTTTAGTTAGTATTATATTTGAATGTATATATTAAGACAATGTCAAAGATTAATTTCTGTCACAGTATAGACTTTATTCTTATTGTTTAAAATGTTATTGAATAATCTGATTCAACTAAGTGGTCAGTCTCCAACTGGAGACACCGTTTAAATTCATTTTGCCCGCCGTGCCCAGTTGTCCTTAAAACACAGAGGTGGCTTTGCCACCGGCTTGGGCCCGCACATCGCTGCTTGCAGCTATTTTTTTTTTTTTTTTTTTGAGGTTAACAAAATGTTCATGCATTTTATGCATTTAAAAAACATGTGACTTAATCTATATACCTTCCTTATCCTTATGCACTAAAGGTTGAATAGATGCATTTCTTTGTAATGCATGAAATGCTTGAATTATACATTTGTTAAACCCTTTCTGTTACTAAGTATTGTGGTGCCTTACACAAATTAAAAACATTTGAAGAATCATGACTGATGTTTGCTATTATACTTAGGCCAGGGCTACTAAAATATCAGTTTCATAATTGTATTTTACATTTTTCTATTCTCTTGGGTGCACAAACTGCAGATTATATTGAAATTATAAAAGAAAATCATTAACTTATTGGTTATCGGTATCAGCAATGAGAGGGATTTATTTATCAGTTATCGGTTAAAATTTTTCATATTGTGCATCTAAATTATAGGTAACTATTAGCACTAATATTAAAATGTACGGTCTTAAAGATTAAATGAGGACTAGATGAAGTCTTTATGTAGCCTATATTAAAAATATCTTATAATGCATTATAAGTAATGGAGGAGTTTTATTTGAAATGCTTCTCATCCAGTTTGAAGTTCTGCACAATGTTCTTTTTCTATGGGAAAAACTACACTGTATAGGCCATTTCGACAAGCTCTGTTTTGACTGCAGAGCTCATGAGCTGCGACAAACCGCCACAGTATGAACCAATTATTTTGCGCAAATCGGTGACTGGGCTGTACATTGCATTCAGATAGCTGCTGTCGCAACTCTGGAAAGCTGATTATATCGACGAGAAATAAAAACACCGTTATATGTATTTGCAATAATACACTACAAATTATTTATAGGCTAAACCGGGGATTTTCAAACTGGGGTCCTCCAGAAGGTTCTAATGGGTCCCCAGATAATTTCAGAAAATAAAAACACAAAGCATAAATAGTTAAAGTCTACCGACCATTCTAACTTTACTTTTTCAGCATTTCTCTCTTACCGTATACGTACTTTCCAGAACTTTATGTTTACTTTGTATCCTTCAAGTGAGTTTTTCTCCTTTTTCTTGCTCACTGAAGTTGTAGGCAATATTCTTAATGCTGTATGTAACAGGGTTCCTGCAGGTCTTGAATTAGATTTTTAAAATTTAAGGCCATAAAAAGTCTTTGTTCTATGTTTTATTTATGAGAGGTTATGAGTTTTTTTTTTTTTTTTTTACTTTGTGGATTTGCTTGTTCACGTGACAATTCGCGGACCTTGCAGCATTTACGAAAGCATATAATGTACTGTCTCCTGCACGTGAAAGGAAGAGAAAGTGGAAGAAAACTGGTAAATGTCAATTCAGTAACCGTTTTAAATTCATTCTTTCTGTTTAGGTGTGTGTGTAAGTATTGTCTATGATGATATCATGCGAGTTTGTCACTCACTGTGTGATGTATGCAGTTATATGTCCTCAAATTTCAAGATATGGCGATTTTTTTTTTTTTTTTTTGCACCAATGTGTTTCTGTGATGCATACATCTAATAAATCTTGAAAAATGCCTTTGTAAAAAGGCCCTTGAAATCAATTTAAGGTGGCAAGTATTGCTTTTGAAAAACTTTAAAAATATAGAGAGAAAATGTTGTCAATATTTCACACTCCTAATATATAGTAGGGCTGCACAATTAATCGTATTTTAATCGCGATAACGATAACTGTCTCCCACGATTAATTAACCATAATCATCGCGATATCAATGTGTAAATACCAAGTATTTTTTTCTTATGGGTTCAGAGTGTACGTGTATGTAATTGTCATAAACTGTGTCACATGTCTCACATGACGGTGTTTAGATTTCAAGCGCGCTTTCATGGCGTAGCAGAAGTTGGCGTCACGCGATAAGCTTACAGTCATTCAGCTTAAACGAACATGGTGGGAGAGCAACAAGAGGAAGGCGAGGAAGTGCGTTCATTAGTTCCCAAAAAGGGTCATACTCCATTGTTTGGAAGTATTTTGGGTTCAGTGAAAGTGATGTTAATTAGATAACTTGCCAGTCCTATGCAACTGTGCTCCTGTGCCGTACAATTGTCGCAGAGTAACACAAACCTCATCAACCACCTTAGAAGCCACCATAAAATACAATATCACAGACAAGTTTACGATAAAGCGAGCAATATTTGGCTGGTCATACAATACTATATGTGAACCTATGTGCACCCAGCAGAATTTACAAAAAGGCAGTGTTTACTGATAAATAGTCTCATGTAGGAGTACATACCTCTAAACATTTTTAAAAATTGTCACATTAAAATAATGTTTGTTAGCATTAAAATACATTAGGTATCATAAGCTAATGATAAGTAATAAATCTGGATCAGTATTTTGTTTTCATTAATTTATGTTTTGTTTATAATGTTTATATATATTTATATATATATATGGCTATAATAAAAATACTGAAAAAAATTTTAAGTTCTGAAGTGAAATGAAAGTTATTAACCAACAGAATAATCGTGATTAATAATCGTGATTAAAATGTTGTGGAAAATAATCATGATTATCATTTTTCTTGTTATCGTGCAGCCCTAATATATAGTATTAAATATATTTATTCAGGTCTTAAAAAGTCTTAAATTTGACCTTTAAAAAATGTACAGCAACCCTGTGTAAGCTGTTTACATACATTTATTGTGAAAGTTACCTATACTAATAATGGACGTATAAACCTGAAGATCATTATTTTCAATTAAACAAAGTATAGCCAATGCATATGTTTGGAAACGATGTTGTATTTATGTTATAGCATTTAACAGTTTAAATGTTTTTTCATACATTATATATAGATGGATTTTTAGGAAAGGGGGGTCCCCTCATAAAAGGTTCATATTTGGGGTCCTTGGCATCATAAAGTTTGAAAAACCCTGGGCTAAACTACAGATAAGGCCTAGCCACTGCGTAATAGGTAGCGCAACACTACATAAACTGCTGGCCTGGAGCAGCTGTCCTGAAACTGGTTCAGCATTCAAACATTACAAAAACAAAGTGTTTTTATGTTTTTGTTTCTTGTTGATTTTTTTTTTTTCTTTTTCTTGAATCAATGGAAAATGGCTTGTTTTTCCGTTGTTTGATTGTAGAGAATTAAAAGGCAATTAAAATAACGGCCCTTTTTTCATTTTTAAAATTCTCTTTCTAAAACAAAAATTAAAAGCAACGTAGTAACATAAAATTAAGACATTTGATGAAAAACTTAACAAATTTCTGGACCTTTTATAGGAAAGCAGCCAAGCAACCAAAACACTTTGTTATAATAGGTCCATAAAAAGAGTACAGTGTTTTATTTATATATATATATATATATATATATATATATATATATATATATATATATATATATATATATATATATATATATATATATATATATATATATATATATATATATATGTATATATAGATGTGTACAGTGAGGAAAATAAGTATTTGAACACCCTGCTATTTTGCAAGTTCTCCCACTTAGAAATCATGGAGGGGGTCTGAAATTGTCATCGTAGGTGCATGTCCACTGTGAGAGACATAATCTAAAAAAAAAAATCCAGAAATCACAATGTATGATTTTTTAACTATTTATTTGTATGATACAGCATATGTATATGTGTGTGTGTGTGTATATATATATATATATATATGTATATATATATATATATATATATATACAATGTATATGTGTGTATATATGTATGTTTGTGTGATTGTATGTATGTATGTATGTGTGTGTGTGTGTGTGTGTGTGTGTGTATGTGTATATATATATATATATATATATACACACACATATATACATACATATATAAATATATGTATGTATATATGTATATGTGTGTATATATGTGTATATATATATATAATGTATATGTATGTGTGTGTGTTTGTGTGTGATTACCAATTATTTAGGCTATATTCATGATTTCTAATATTTGAACAAGCTTTGTTTTTATTTCAATATTGTAATTAACAATTCATTTAATTTTACCTTTGAAACAGATTTGTTGCGTGACAGCATTATTTCATGTTTTTAATGGTCAAGATTAAGTAATCTGCATAAAGTCACTTCCAAAATAGCTGTCGCAGTTCAAATTAATTCAGCACAGCACAGACTAACTGTACATCCTGTGTGTAAGATTATTAGTTAGTTCTTACCTCACAAATCTCTCAACGAGTAATACTGGCTATCTATATTGTAATAGACTACACAATATTATAATATTATTTGCAAATTTATTTTTAAATCATTATTATTGTCCATGGTTCACTCTAATGTACTCTCTTGTAAGAAAGAAAGTAGCAGTTGCTGGGATAGACTTTAAGCATCACCTCCGCTTAAAAACATGCAATCTAATCCTGCTTACTTGAAATAAGCCTGCTCTTGAGCAGGTTTGAGCTTACGGACATGTTGCTATTAGTTTTGAGTCTTTTGTTTAGTGATATTGATGCATAATGTGTCACTTTAACTATGTTTTTGCACTTTTTCAGACTCAATTATCAATCATGTAGTTTAGTTTGTGTCCAAGTTTTGAACAAACAGAAAATAATCAAATGATCGGATAAAATATTTCAAATGAAAGTATTATAGTATTGGATTTCCAACTCTAGAGGGTGTTTTATACCAGAAAGGAGCTACATGGTTACAAAGAGGGCTAAAAAATATTTGATAATTAAATATGGTATTTTAAAGTTATTTTTATTATATTATTTGGTAAAATTAATGTAACCTTTTTCCAGATAATGAGAAGTGCCCTCCAACTGTCCTTGTGCCTGTATAGAATTTTTGGGGCTAAAAGACTTTTTCCCATTACACTATTTGAGCTGTCCAGCTGTATTTGTTCCTATATGTTGATAAATGTTTCAACTGCGAGTTGGAGCTAAGCCCTTCCTCTTTCATCCTGAGCAAGGGTATAATGGGATTCTGTGACACTTCCCATATTTGGTATTCCCAAATTTTGCAATTTTTTTTCTCTGTGACACAACTGAGTAATGTCTACCTAGAATTGCCCTGTCCCATCACTGATACTCATAATTCATTAACAGTAGTAAGTGCTGCAGTTTTTATGACTCTGTTCCACTTTTCTGTCTTTTTTTTTTCTTTCTTTTTTTTTTTTGCACAGATGTATCTTGTCATTTTCCCAGAAGGAACCCGCTACAACCCTGAGCTCAAGAAAGTTATTTTTGACAGTCAAGCTTTTGCTGCTAAAGAAGGTATTTTTTTCCATATTAAGCCACCCTTCAGAGCTCTTAATTAACCCATAAATGAGAATTCTGTCATTGTTTACTCACCCTCATGTTGTTCCAAATCAAGATTATCATTCATCTTCAGAACACAAATGAAGATTTTTTTAATGTTCTCTCATTTTGTTCGTTCATTGAAAGCCCAAACATTCTTAAATCAAAAAGGAAAAAAAAAGACTAAGAAAAACAAAATCTTCCATTTGGGTAAACTTTTTTTTTTTTTTCCATCATTTACTCAACCTCAGTTGTCTGATTATAACCATAACCTGTATGACTGACTGACTTCTGTTGAACACAATTTCCTACTATGGAAGTCCATGGCTATTATCAACTGTTTGATTACTATCGTCCTTCAAAATATCATCTTTTGTGTTCAAGAGAAGAAACCGGTTTGGAACAACCTGAGGGTGAGCAAGTGATGGCACAATTTAAATTTTTGGGTCAACTATCCCTTTAAGCCTACAGTATATCATAGAAGACCATTGGGGACAGTTGTTTTAACAATGTACTTGGGCTGCCTTTCCCAAAAGTGTAAGCCAAAGACAATATTTTGTTTATCACTAATAGATAGCTCACATTTCAATGTTGTACTCCTATTCTAGATCACTGTTTGTCAAACTAAATTTACTTGCAAGAGTTATATTGTCTTGCCTATTGCAGGACTTACTGTGCTGAAGCACATTTTAACACCAAGAATGAAAGCATCACACGTTGCCATTGAGACAATGAAGGAACACCTGGATGCAGTCTATGATGTAACTGTTGCATATGAGGGAACTCTCACAACAGACGGCCAGAGACATCCAGCTCCTACAATGCCAGGTTTGTAATTATAATGCATTGAGTTTGCAAGCAATGGAAACTAGCACAGGAAATGTGGCGGACACAGTGTTATCCTACTGATTGAGTGCTGGTAAAATACAGATATGTGAATTTCCTCTCACTTCCTGTAAACAGTGAGTGTTGCAACATGTTATTCTCCATTGGTAGAAGTTCCTAAAAACACAAACAACTGAAAACATCCTGTTTTTCACAGGAATAAACAATAGCAACATTTATATAGCTGTCAGGATATTGTCTACATCCTCTTTTTAAGAAAAAACAAAAACAATTTTTTTTTTCTTCCCCCTTTTGAGACAACGGTAAGCAATTGGTTTGTCATGATACAAGAGTTTCAGTAGTTGATGTTAACCAGTAACATTTGGTAATCAATCATCTTGTTTAGTCTGACATCACACGTCACCATTTCTGGGTGCGAACTCTGTCAGATGCCGCAAACAAACAACAAATAGTGCTAACAAATCGTGTTATAATGGTACTAAAATATTAACCTGCAACCTGCATTATATTAACCTGTATCTCTGTACTGAAATCATGGTTGATATGATAGTAGTATTTTTTTTTTTTTTAAATAAATGAATCATTAAAATATTGGTGTCCAGGACATGAGTACAGAGATTATACCGTTCATGAATTTTTAAAACGTTAGCTTGAAGGTGTGCTATAAATGAGCTCATAAACTGCTGTTGAGAGAGTATTCTCACAGTAAATGGAGTAGAGAAACAAGTTTTAATGTAATTTAATTTGATTGACGATTTGGCATGATCTTGGGTTTTTTTGTTTCTTCGACATTCAACCTGGACTTGCTGTCTTGGCAACATGCCTGTAAGCTTAAACCTGCTCGGGAGCAGGCTTATTTCATGTAAACAGAATTAGATCGCAACTTTTTAGCGGTGTTGGTACTAAAAATCTGTCCCAGCCACTGCTACTTTAAAAGACTTCCTTACTGAACCAGGGTTAATAATAATTTAATTTAAAAATAAAATTAGTTTGGAAAAAAAAAAAAATTATTATGTGTATTCAATAGTACTATAGACACAGCCAGTTTGCTGATTGTGGGAGTTATTCGTGATGGAGTAATTACTTTATATTTTTATTTGGAGTCAATCTGAGGCGTACATTATCTTGACCCTTAAGGAACTTTTTAATTTATGCCGTCGCGTAACAAATCTGTTTCAAAAATAAAATTAAATTCCTAATTACAAACATTGAAATAAAAATGTAAAGCCTGGTCAAATACTAGAGATCGTGAATAAATGATTGGGAATCATGTGGAAAAAAAGGTGCACATTTAATTTATTTA